>PVJI01000247.1:0-312307 GCA_004026765.1 Micronycteris hirsuta | reverse complement strand
TTTTATTGATTATGCTATTACAGTTGTCCCAATTTTTTCCCCTTTTCTCCCTCCATCCAGTACCCCTCATTCCCTCCAGCAATCTACTTCCCTTAGTTCATGTCCATGGGTCACGCATATAAGTTCTTTACTCCATTTCCTTTACTGTATTTAACATTCCCCCATCTATTCTGTACCTGCCAGCTTGTACTTCTCAATCGCTGCACCCTTTCCCTTCCCATGGAAATGATCTCCACATCTATGATTCTCTTTCTGCTCTGCTTGTTTGCTTAGTCCGTTTTGTAGATTCAGCTGTTGATAGTTGTGAATTTATTGCCATTTTAATGTTCATAGTTTTGATGTTCTTTTTCTTAAGTAAGTCCCTTGAACATACCTATTTTCAGTCTTATAAACTTATTCATATAAAGACTGCTCTTTATACATATTCTATAGTCCTTATGAGGCCCTATCCTGATGAGAAACGCTGCTGAATGATGAACTATATTTCAGTCTTAAGAATACTTTTTGTTTCAATATTTGAGCTTTTCCAGGTTAAAGTCCCTATCAAGCCTAGTTTAACTAGTTTCTCAGGGATGAACTGGACTCTAGTTAAACGCTCAGTTTTTCAGAACTGCCTTTCTCTTGCTGATGCTCAGCTCACTGTGAGAGTGAGCGTCTTTACCTTCCTCCCCATCTTTGGAGGAAAGCATTTGATACCTTCTCTTTATCAGTTTTCTATAGCAACCTTCTTTTTCTAGTTGTCTGAGTTTTGACTGCCGAATTTTATCAAATACTCTTGAAATGAGCATATGGTTTATCTCTTTTATTTTATTAACATTAATAGAATTACATTGATTGATTTTGGAATGTTAAACCAACATGATATTCTTGGCTAAACTTTGCTTCTTCATGTGTATTTTCCATTTTATATAGTGCTGGATTTAGGCTTGCTAGTTTTATAAAACAAACTAAAATGTGGTCCTTCTCCTTTATTTTCTGAAAGATTTTAAGTAAAGTTGGAAATAATTTCTTTAAATGCTGAGTGAAGCTAATAGTAAAACCACTTGGGCCTCAAATTTCCTTCATGGGGAAGTTTTCTCTTTTAAACAATAATTTCAATTTCTTCAATTAATGAAGTATTATTTAGATTTTCTGTTTCGTCTTGTATCTATTTTGGTAAGTTGTATTCTTCAAGGAATTTGTCTATTTTACCTAAGTTGTCAATTTTGGGGGCATAGAGTTGTTCATAATATCCTCCTATCATTCTTTTAGTAACTATAAAGTCTTTCATTGCTGATAATGGTAATTTGGTCTTCCTCTCTTTTTATTGATCAGTCTAGCAAAAGATTGATTGATTTTGTTGCTCTTTTTGAAGAATAAAATTCTGACTTTATTTTCTTTATGGTTTAGCTTTTACTGTATTGATTTTTGGTCTTGTATTTCTTTATTTATTTCACTTTTAAAGAATTTACTTTGCTCTTCCATTTCTAGCTTTTTAAGTGAAATTTTATATCATTGATTTTAGACCTTTTATGTATCCTGATAAAATAATTTAAGGAGGAATCTAAGTATTACCTTACCTGCGTCCATCAAATTTGGATATATGTTACTTTTATTATCATTCTGTATTCAATATTGTCACATTTCTCCTGCAGTTTCTTCTTTGCCAGTGAATTACTTAGAAGTGTGTCAATTAATTTCCAAATATATGGAGTTTCCTTAGATATCTTATTTTTATTGATTTCTAATTTATTTTCATTGTGGTCAAGGAACATACTCTGGTTTTAATCTTTTGAGACTTATTGAGACTTGGTTGATTGCTTAGATATGGTCATTTTTTTGAGGGTTTTTACATGTGTATTTATGAGAAATATATGCTTGTTGGTCTTCTTTCTTTTAGTGTGTCTATTTGGATTTGATAATGCTGCCTCATAAATGAATTTGGAAGTTTTCCTTCTACTTTCTAGAAGTGACCATGAAGAATTATATTATTTCTTCCTTAAATCTTTGGTAGAATTCACCAGTGAAACCATTTGGGCCTGGTGCTTTCTTTTTGAAAGATTCTTAATTACCAATGCAACTTATTTATAGGGTAATTCAGATTATTTATTTCTTTTTCTATGGGTTTTAGTAGTTTGTGTCTTTCAGAAAAAGTGGTCCATTTCATATAAAGACTTTTGGTCACAGAGTAATTTGTAGTATTCCTTTATTATGCTTTTAATGTCTATGGGGTTAGTAGTGATGATCTTTTCTTTACTTATGATATTAGTAATTTAAAATTAGTAATCTAAAAATAGGTTATCTTCTATACACTACAATTTTTCTGAATCCAAACATCCCTCCTTCCATACTCTATAAGAGATTGATATGTCAATAACGGCTAATCTTTCCAATTGTCTTTTGGATCCTCAGCTTCTGCCTTCTCGAGGACTTCCTTCTATCAATCATTCTTTTCATCCTATGTCTTCAACTCCTTCATTTATGCTGATTATTTCTCCTTACACATACACATGCTTAAATCTCTCCTATCCTAAAATACAGCAAAACCCTGTAGCTACTATCTTATATTTCCTTTTATGTAACCAAAATTCTTAAAAGAATAGTCCATATTTTTAGTCTAAATTCTTCATCTTTCATTTCAATTTTTTTATTTATTCATTTTTAGGGAGAGAGGAAGAGAAGGAGAAAGAGAGGGAGAGAAACATTAATGTGTGGTTGCTTCTCCTGCACCCCCTACTGGGGACCTGGCCTGTAACCCAGGCATGTGTCCTGACTGGAAATTGAACTGGCGGCCCTTTGGTTCGCAACCCGTGCTCAATCCACTGAGCCACACCAGCCAGGACTCATTCCACTTTGTAATGAACTCAGTCTGATTCCAATAGGCCACATATTAAGGTGTGTACAAGTTAGACCTTCTTTGGTTTTCTCTAACATAACTGTTAATTCATCAATTCTGAGTAAACTCAGTCATTCAGGATTTTCTCAGTATCTCATGGGTAATCTCTGTTAATTTTAGGGATCACCATTTCCCACCTTCCTTATCAGGGTGACTTAACTTCTAGGCAGCAGAAATAGCATCACAGCCTTTGGAAGGAAGTGCCTGCTCCAGAGTCTCCCTCTGGCTGGTGTTAGCACCTCAGAGCTCTCCCCAGCTCTACCATGATCTGTTTGCTGATGACTGTCATTCTGGCCTCTTCTGAGATGAATGTTATCACATTGCAGTGTCTCTGGTGATTGGTCCACATGCTTGGAGTCATCTTACTCCTGTAGGCCCCTGGTCACTGCCCTTCCATGTGGCACAGGGACTCAGGGGGCACAGGGACTCTCACAGCTTCATGCTGTTCTCTGGAGACTGCAGAGCTGTAGGTTCGATTTCCCAGATCAGCCTGCTCATCTAACATTCTGGCTCTTTTTGTAACTCCAGAAAGTACTTAATAATTACTTAATAATTTATATAGGTAAAAGGAGGCTTTGTTGTTATTACAACTGCTTGCCAACTTCTTTATGGAGCTAGCACGAGGTTAAGTCATTTGGACTGCTCTTTGATGAAAGCCATCCCATGTGATTACAGAATACCAGAAAGGAATGTTTTCTTTTGATCACATCTTTAATTTCTCTATAATAAAGCAAACCACATGTAGGAGTCATTTAACATTTCATTTTTGCAAAGCCTCTTACTATTGGTTCTTTCCTTTTTAGAGCTGAAAAGAAAGTAGCTCTTGATTCTTCATAGAAGAAAACTGAAGTCCTGTGGAGGAAACAACTTGCCCCAAATTAGACACAGGTTAGATTTGGCCAGGTCCCCAGTTCCCAGTCTGGAGCTCTTTCTAATTCACTAAGTTCTTCCGTCTTTATAGACAACTGCCAAAGAAATCTTCCTGGAACACTGCTGCGAACATGTCATTGTCCCAATGCCTCTCAATGGATTACTAAATAAAGCACCAATTCCTAAACCCAGCAGTAACAGTTCCCTGATCTATCACCTTTCCTCTCCCTAAATCCTACTCACTCACCAGCTAATCTGAAATACTCATTATTGGAGCCACTCTATGCTTTCTTTTAAACACACCATTGCCTGTACTGTTTGCTCTGTGCCTGGGAAGATCTTCTCCCTTATTCTTTGAATTTAGTAGGAACCCAATTCAAGCTTTAAAATATAGCTAGAGGACTATTTCTTAATACATTATTCCTGAATCTCTCTACTCATGGGTGTAATTTCTCATTCCTTCAAGTTATCATAAAACTTTCTTTAATGTTATTGTGTGAAATTTATCACACTCTGAGTTTTTGAAAATTTGCATTTTCTTTTCTAAATTATATAATCTTCAGTACAAAATCTTATTTATATGCCTATCTCCTACATAATTTGCATATACAAAGGAGGAGGAGCTAAATAAATCTTTTAAAATTAAATTAAATATAGTGGGAAAATGCAAAAAATAAATCAGTACAAACAAACCTAAAATAACATAAATTACACTTAAGTGAGTTGTAGATGTATTTTTTTCTGAGTTTGTAGCACTTGCAACTTTAAGGAATATGAAAAAGCTTTCAAATATTCCTATGAATTATAAAAATAGACTATTACCTTTTATAGGATGATTCTAGTTTTGTCTGACATATAGGGAAGAGGACAAATGGGACGTCTAGGGGTGGTTTCTCAGGTTCTCTGATTCCTGGGCCAAGCATAGGTTTGGCTCTGTGACCTGCCATACCCCGAACATCTTCACTGACAAGGCAGCCTTCTTAATTTTTCTGGGGTTTATCTCCAACTCCATTGTCCACACGTATTCTCCTAGGACATCAGGCGAACATGCCATTTCTTGTTCTACATCAGGAAATTAACCTGATGTTATCAATTTAGTGAGCTAAGGCGATGACTTGCAGAATGTCGAGATAGTCAAGCTCCCCATGGACCACACTGCAACAGAAGGCAACAGAATTAACATAGGCCTGGAGCAAGATAGGGAATATATTCTATTGCTTCTGTGCAAAGGTGACCTGTGTTTGATCTTTCTATTGAAGGAGAAGAATGCTCTCATTAGATCAAAATCCACAACCCAGATGTCAGAGACCGTATTGATTTGTCGGGGCACTGGCACCACGTCTGACGAGCTGTCGCTTGGTTCCTATTACAGCAGCCCTTGATTAGGGATATAATGGAGAGCACCACCCCTGCATCCTTTAAGTGTTTGAGGACTAATCTAACACTACTTCTGGGATGTGGTATCATGTCTGATTTAGCATTTGAGCCAAGGCTGAAGCAGTTTCAGGAAATTCCATTTATCTTTTCCTACCATAATGGCCCTGACTCCACAGCAAAGTGGAGAATTATGCCATTTCTAAATATATCTTTCCCAATTACAAATGCAGAGACAGGAAACAAATACAGGTAGGTCCGCAAACCCACTGGACTGACTGAAAACAGACACAGGTTGCAATTTCATTTATCACCAGGTCTCCGTATGCCTCCACTGTAACTGGAGGATCATGAAGTTGTTTTGAGTCCCAAGGTATCAGTGTCAATTCAGAGCCTGTATCTTATAGACCTGGAAAAGTCTGGGTATTTCCCTAATGCACTGTTAGTTACCCTACCAAATGGTGGGAAGTTCTATGAAAATATTGGGGGAATGTTTACTATGCATTCTTGTAGTAGTTTTTCAAGGTCTTTCTTCAAGGGAATGTGATCCCTCAACCAACACAGGTCTGGAAACTACATGAACACCCATGATTTTCCACTGAGGCAGAGGATTTTACCATCTGCTGCTTTGTGCTCAATTTAAAAAAAACATACATTTTATTTATTTATTTTTAGTGAGGGGAAGGGAGGGAGATAGGGAGTGAGAGAAACATCAATGTATAGTTTCCTCTCACGTGCCTCCTACTGGAGACCTGGCCCACAACCCAGGCATGTACCCTGGGAATTGAACCGGCGACCCTTTGGTTCACAGGTCAGCACTCAATCCACTGAGCCACACCAGCCAGGGCAGTGCTCAAGTGTTTTTTATTAAACAGGTTGAGTAACATCCTGATTAGCTGGTCAGCTGTCTCACCCCTAGATACAATGACCTACTAACCATTGCCATAGATCCATGCAGATCAAGCCTCTGACTGTCACTCCAGCCTTCTTGTCCATTATGGTAATCATGTCTACTTCATCTTAGAAAGCTAAGTGCAGGCCTGGCTTCTACCATTCCAAAACTACATCATCCCTGGTGATGTGATAGAGTCTAGTTCTTTCACAGCACCTTCAACTGTCAATCTTTCCCAGAAAAATTTGCTGAGCTCTTCAGAAGTGCTGGTTTCCACTCACTAGCGCATTCTGTATTGCCTTAGAGAATGGAGTGTTCTGTGATCTGTCCTGGTCATCATAGTCCAGTGGTGGGTTTCAGGGTTTAACATATAAAGTCCATTCTAACATCTACTCTTCCTGAAACTTTTGGCACATTTTTCAGCACAAAATTCCCCAAATTTCTGGCATTTCCATTTCATTTTCTATAGGTCATCATCGTATCCAAGATTCAAGGAGCCATCTCAGCCATTAGGATTAGCTCTTTGCCAGAATAGCATGGTTAAGTGTCACCATGTCAATAAACTGTGCCCTATCCAACCTTGTATTTCATCTTGCTCACACCTATCCAACACCCTTGAGCTTTACTCTCACTGACGTTCCCCTGATTCCTGCTGAAATGAATTGTTGAGGTTCTATAGTACTTCTGACATGCAAACTATTTTATTCCAGAATTTCTTTTGTTGGGCTGTGCTGACCCTGATTATCAGCTTGGATGTAATAAGGGGTAATGATGGGTGGTCTTGAGGAAAACAAACATCACCTTATACCTGCCTCCGGTATGTTTTCATGTGGTCTTCATGGCAGGTGAAGTTATTCTCCTCTGGCAAGGAGAATAGGCCTGCTTCTGTTAACCTGGATGTTCAAGATTCACAGACTCTTCCAACAAAGACCCCCATTCAGGTCTCAGCGTCTCACTCTCTTTCATTCAGGGACTTGACCTTCATATAGAGGGACTACTGAAGCTGTATATTCAGCTCTGTCACCATTACAGTTTGTTCTTGGGCCCAATTTTCAGCAAGTTTGTCCTGCTACTTCAGGAGTTGAGAGTCTACTTCAAAACTGTCATAAGGTCTCTAGCTTTGAGCTTATACCTTGGGTTGTCAGTAGGTCACCATGAGGCTATCTTTTTTTTTTTAAGTTTTAAATGTTGTTAAAAGAAGCCAGTCACTCCATAACCCATATAATTATCATTGTCCAGACACTGCAATATTCCAATGACTTACCTGCCACTTGAACATAATCTAAGCACTTACTAACCACAGGCAAAAGCCTTAGTAACTGTAGTGCCATTGCTTGCTAGGGATTACCACTACCTCACTCTTGGCTCCAAATACTGTAGCCCATTTGCTGTGTTGGATATTGTTCCCCTAAAATTTGTGTCTACTTGGAACCTTGGAAGGTGTACTTAATTTAGAAATAGAATTTTTGCAGATATAATTAGTTGTTAAGATGAAGTCATACTGTATTAGAGGGGTACCCTAAATCCAGTGACTGGTGTCCTTATAAGTGGACCACATGAAGAGACACAGAGGCACTCAGAGAACGCCATGTGATGAGAGAGGTAGTGACTAGACTAGAGTGATGAAGCAACAAGGCAAAAAACACCAAGGATTGCAGGCAGCCACTGGGAGCTGGGAGAGAGGCCTCGCACAAACTCTCTCTTAGAGTCTCCAGAAGGAACCACTCCTACAACCTTGATTTCAGGCTTCTGTCCTCCGGAAAGGCAAGAGAATAGAGATCTGTTGTTTTAAGCCACCCAGTTTCTGGTATTTTGTTATTGCAGCCCTAGGAAATGAGTACATTCAGGGTCCCTAGAAAACAGCACCTGAAGCAGAGGTCTTAATGCTAGTCTTGTGTCAGGCAGTACCATCTCAGTGAGCAGAAGTGAGGGTTGATGGAGTGAATCAGGGAAGGGAGGATGGCCCATGTGAAGATGTGGTATCTAGCTGGTTGTCATTAGCTATAGAACACTGAAAAATTGCATGAACAACATCTCAGTTCTATGTACTGAGGAGAGAAAGGAGGAATAATATATCTAGATGGTCCATTTCCCTATGGGGTATGAACTCTCCTCTACTTACAGATTGCACATGCATTGGCACTAGGTTTTCTCGGTGGGACATCTGGAGCCATGAAAGACATGCAATGGCTATCAGATGTCAGGCAAAGAAGAGAAAGGAGGAAAAATGCCCTAGTTCCTTCCTTCCTTGACCTCCAATCTCCTGCTAGTGCCTTTCATTGTGTGGACCCAGCCAGAGCCCGCTGAATCGGGGGCCTGGGAAAGGCAGTAGCCTCCAGAGTCCTTTGATTGAAAACAAGGAAGGGTGAGAAATGAATCTGCGAGCCAGTAGGCCAGGGACAGGCACAGCAGGCCTGGTGGCATTGGAAAAGGACATGGCAGTGATTTCCAAGAATATGTCCTGGCTGCTGCCGAGACAGCCTCATGTTGCAGCTGCTGTGCTGGCTTTCCTCATTGGGCGGAGGGGCTGCTGCACAGAGGGATCCTCTGGGCCCATGTTCTTCCCAAAACTACCTTATGCAGGTTACTTAAAGACGGCCAGCTATGAGAGTGAATGTGGGCCGGGGCGGGGAGGTGGAGACTCTGAAACACCCAGATTAAACAATAATAAATAGTTATGCTTGCTAGTGGGTGAATGGAAAACACAAAGGTAAAAGCCTATTGTACAGACCTCATTAGACCACTTGGCATTAGTAAAGAGTTGTGCGCTTGTCTATTGCCACAAGTACAAAGTCTCAGTCCTGTGGCGCCTCATTAGGTTTTCTGGGGAGGGGTGCACTGAGGCTTGGCAGGTTTTACAGATGAAGAAACAACATCACAATAGTCAAGAAATGCCTGGAGGACTCTGGAAACATGAATGATACATGTTCTGTCAACTCCATATCAGAAATGAATATGGCTTGCCAGGAATTCAGCAAGATGGAGCTTTGGAATTGAATGGGCCCCTGACCATTGATATAAGCTGAAAAAATTTTCTCAAGCCCCTCTCCTGCCCACTTCAATTTTTGGAGGAGTCTCACCACCACATTACTCCCAAGTTAAATTAGACAAGTTAGTGTTTTTGGTCAAAACAGAGGTCATCTGTTAATTTTCCCCAGTCTTTTCTGCTGTAGAACAAATCCATAATATGGCCTTGCCTTCTGTCACCTGTAACTCAGTTTTTAAGATGTAGTTGTAAAATAGTTACTGTGTAGTCCCTTTCAGTCTGGTGTTTGCCAACGTCTTATGAAAGCAGACTAAAGTCTAGAGCTCTATTCATTCAGTTGCTCAACATAAGTTTGCTGAGTGTTGACTACATACTTAGTTCTGAGGAAAAAGCAAGAGGTATGACAGAGACTTTCCCAACACAGGGAACCTCCTCACTTTCCAATGGGAATATGTAACTTTGGAAAAGTAATTATGAATGGCTGAGCCTGTTCTGGGCGTCAGAAAAGGAAAGGGTTTTCTGAAGACTGAGGAGGTATTAGATTGGCCCATAGAAAGGCTTGGAGGCAGGAAAAAGTATGGCTTCTCTGAGGAGATAAAAGCTCAGCCTGGCCCTGGATGGTGTGGCTCAGGTGGTTGGAGTGTTGTTCCACGCACTGAAAGTCGCGGTTCCATGCCAGGTCAGGGCACATACCTAGGTTGTGGGTTCAGTCCCCAGTCAGGGAATGTACGGGAAGAAAATGATTGATGTTCCTCTCTCACATTGATGATTTTTTCTCTTTTTGTCCACTGCTTTTTCTCTAAAAGCAATACACATATCTTCTGATGAGGATTAAAAAAAAATACAACTCACACTGGTCAGGGTGTATTGCTAATAGAAAGAAAGCACCTGAAGGTCAATGAGGTAATCAATTATTATTTGTTTCTATGTTATGGTTAGGAAGCCTGCTGTTTTAAACCATTATCTTATTAATAAAAGTAAATACTTGAGTAAGGTGCAAGAAGGTGGTCTAGCTTCATTTTTTTTTGCATGTATCTGTTAATTTTCCTCAACACCATTTACTGAGTAGACTGTCTTTACCCCATTGTATGTTCTCACCTCCTCTGCCAAATATAATTGACCACAAAGGTGTGCATTTATTTCTGGGCTCTCTATTCTGTTCCATTGGTCTATATGTCTGTTTTAATGCCATTACCATGATATTGATTTCCATGCCCTTGTAGAATAGTTTGATATCAGGTAGCATGATTCCTCCAATTTTGTCCTTCCTTGTCAATATTATTGTAGCTATTTGGAATCTTTTGTGGTTCCACATAAATTTTTGGGATATTTGCTCTAGTTCTGTGAAATATGCCATTGATATCTTGACTAAAATTGCATTGACTATAGATAGCAACTTATACTACCCAAAGTAATTTTAATAATGTTAATTCTCCCTATCCATGAACATGGCCTATACTTCCACTAATTTGCATCTTCTTCAGTAACTTTCTTACCCATACACAAGAATAAATTCAAAATATTATTAAAGGTTTAAATATTAGACTCAAAACCATAAAAATCCTAGAAGAAAACATAGGCAGTAAAATCTTAAACAGTTCTTATAGCAATATTTCTTCTGATATATTGCCTTGGGCAAGGGATACAAAAGGAGAAAAAACCAAATGGGACTATATAAAACTAAAAAGTTTTTGCACAGCAAAGGAAACCATCAACAAAAGAAAAGACAGCCCACCAAATGGGAGAACATATTTGCCAATGATACATCCAATAAGGGGTTAATACCAAAATTTATTTAAAAAACTTATAAAACTCAACACCAAAAGTCAAACAATCCAGTTATAGAAATGGGCAAAGGATCTGGACAGACATTTCTCCAAAGAGGACGCACAGATGGCCAATAGACTTATGAAAAGATGTTCAACATCACTAATCATCAGAGAAATGCAAATTAAAAACATAATGAAATATCACCTCACACTGTCAGAATGACTATCATCAATAAATAAACAAACACAAGTGCTGGCGAGGATGGGGGAAAAAAGGGAACCCTCATGCACTGTTGGTGGGAATGCAGACTGGTGCAGCCACTGTGGAAGTCAGTATGGCATTACCTCATAAAATTAAAAATGGAACTGCCTTATGACCCAGCAATCCCACTTCTGGAAATATATCCAAAGACACCGGAAACATTGAATTTGAAAGAATATATGCGACCTCTATGTTCATTGTGCATCATTTACAATCACCAAGAGTGGAAGCAGCTCCAGTGCCCATCAGGAGATGAGTGGGTAAAGAGCTGTGATACATTTACACAATGGAATACTACTTGTCTGACAGCACAGATGGACCTGGAGGACATCGTGCTGAGTGAAACAATCCATTTAGAGAAAGATAAATACCATATAATTTTACTGATATGTGGAATCTAATGGACAAAATTGAACAAAATAGCAGCAGGGTCCTAGATACAGAATAGTCTGACAGCTGTCACAGAGGAGGGGTGTTGCGGGCTGGATGGCAAAGGTGAAGGGATTAAGGGAAGAGAATGCTCACCGACACAGACAACAGTTTGGTGACTAGCAGAGGGGGGAATGTAGAAGCGGGTCAGGCCGGGGTAAATGAGAATGGAAGGAGACTTGACAACGTCACCTCAATCAATTCAATAAAAAAAGAATCAGTACTTGAAAGTCTGAATTTCAATTAGATGTACCTTTATTGAGCAAGACATGGTTTCTACCCTCAGGTAAGTCATAATCTAACAGAAAAGTTCAGACACATTTTCATATTGTTATAATACAAGTCAGCGTGGGCCTCCAGGGAGGGGCACCGTGCGCTGGGGTAGGTGTGCGGGATTGGTGCTGCACTTGCTTCTTCAACAAAAGTTTAACACATGCCTTCCCTGGGCTTACAAAGATGAAGAAGACAAGGAATCCAGTCTTCTTGGGGAGCCAGACACATGTATAAATCATCAGAATCTAGGAGTATAAAGACAGAACTGTACACAGGCCCTAATAGGATAATAACAATAGGCATAACTTATTGAGCACTCATGAAATACCTTACGAACGTTTTCTTATTTGTTTCTCACAATAACTTTACCAGGTAGATACTATTATCCTTATTTTTGAGATGAGAAAATGAGCACTCAGAGACATTAAATAAATTGGAGAGGATCCAAAGTTTAAAATTTGAAAATATTGAATTCAAACCCAATTCTTACTGACAGCAAGCCGCAGGCTCTTGATGGCCACAGCATACTGCTTCTCAGGAACACACGGGCGCTCACAGCAGGCATCTCATTCGAGCCACACCAGGGGTCAGGAATGCCTCCTTGAGCTGAGTTCTGGGACTAGGAGGTGTTGGGGAGACAAATCAGGGGTCAGGTGGGTGCTCCAGCAAAGGAAGCATGAGTAAGGGCTCAGGAGGCAGGAAACTATGCAATGTCAGGGAATCAGGACCATTCTAGGTTGTTCTAGAGTGGGCAGGGAGGCAGGACTTGGCAGAAAACGTGACTGGAGAAAGATTGGGATCACGGAGGACATTGCATGTGTATTCAAAAATGGAACTGGATGAGGGGAGTCAATAAGGAGCCATAAGTAGAGAAATGCCAGGCCTGGGTTTACATTTTAGAATGATTATGATGGCAGCTGTATGGAGGATGGAGTTGAGGGGACCAAACATGAGAGAACCATTAGAAATTGTTGCAGTGCCTCAGTAAGGTAGGGTGAGGGTTTGAACTAGGTTAGTAGCAGAATGAATGGGAGATGGGAAGCTTGGGGAAAATGCAGGTGGTAAGTTAGTAGGCTTTCCTATGGCTGTAGAGAGTCAACACAAGGAGAAATCTGGCTTGACTCTGCGGTTCCCATTGTGGGAGACAGTAGATGGGTGGACGGCCATCAAACAAGGAGAAAGCAGGCCGGGGCTTAGAGGATGAGTTCAACTTTAGTCATACTGAGTTGAAAGTGCTACTGGGACATCCAGGCGAAGAGGTCCAGCAGGAAGTTGGAAATCTGAGTCAAAGTCCACAACAGTCGTGTGGACTGGAGAAAGAGATTTGGGAATCATCAGCCCATGGGTATAGTTGAGGCAAGGAAAAAAAGAAGAGATTCCTCAAGCAAAGAGGATGAAGTGCGCTGAGTGAAGGATGAGGGATGGTTACGGGAGAGGCGGGGAGGGAAGGCATGGAGGGAAGGGGCAAACGGGGGGGTGGTGGTGTTGGAGGGGGCATGTGACGAGGTTGTTAGGAGAGAGGAGAAATGCACACTCAGGCTGTGCAAATAATAGGAACAAAATAGGGGGAAAGCAAGAATGTTTTCAAAGAATAGAATAGTTCAATTTGGCTGGATAGTAATAGTTTGGATGCAGTTATTTGGTGATATTGGGCCAGGGTTACACTGTTGAGGGCCTTGCTGCCAGGTAAGAAGCACCTGGGAGCAGAATGATGCTGTCAACTGTTTATTTTCAAAGTGTGTGGAGTATATTAAAGGGAGGAGTTACGTGTATAATGGGTATTATCCAGCCCTAGAAAGGAAGGGAATTTTGACATACCTACAACATGGACATACCTTGACAATATGCTAAGTCTCAAAAGGACAAATGCTGTATGATTCTACTTATGTGAGGTACCTAGAGTAATCAAACTCAGGGAGTCAGTAAGTGGGATGGCGGTTTCCAGGGCTGCGGGAGAGGGGAAGGGAGTTATTATATGAGGTTTGGTTTTGCAAAATGAAAAGAGTTCTGGAGGTGGATACTGATGATAGCTGTGTAACAATGAGAACGTACTTAAAGCTGCTTAAAAATGGTTACATTGGGATTTCAGTGCGAAGGGGGAAGGGAGGAATGAGGGGGAAAGGTACAGGGAAGAAGAAGCATAATTACTAGGCATAAAATAGACGGGGAGAGTTAAAAAATGGTGTGGGAAACAGAGAACTCAAAGAACTTATATGTACAACCCATAGACATGAACTAAGCGGGGGATGCTGGAGGGTTGGGGGGTGCAGAGCAGAGGGGGGATAAAGGGGGTAAATTGGGAAAACTGTAATAGCATAATTGATAAAAAATACTTAAAAATGGTTAAGATGGTAAATTTTATGTTATGTGTGTGTTACCACAATTAAAATTCTAAAAAGAAAAAAGAGAGGAAAAAGGAAAGAGTGATAAGAAGTAAGGCTTCCTTTCAGAGGCTATTTTTAATAGCCCGGGCCAGTGCTGCCAGGGCGGGAACTGGGGAGCTGGCGGAGGAGCCCAGTGAAAAGGCTGTGTTTGTACATCCGAGGTGGGCAAACGCTGGCGACGTCACACGACGCAGCGGAACCGAAGGGCGAGAAGAGACGAACCCTTCAACGCAGTCCAAGGAAATGTACATTCTTACCATTTAAGTTAAAATGCAAAATGTTTCTCGGGGGCACTTGCTTTTAAACTAATTACCCAAAGAGCAAGTACTTTCCATTTTCAATCATCTCAGGTCAATTTAAAAATTATTTTTTCTTAGTCTTCCCTTTGTCCGTTGTGAAGCTGAGTTGCCAAAATTGCCTTCAGTCTTTTGTGTCTCAAAAGGGCAATGTTTCCATTTCCCCGTTTTATTCTGAAAACTTTCAAAAAGTTTGGGCCGGGCCCAGTGCTGTCCCCATTACTCATTTCATCATTTCAGCTCTAGTTCTTGTGTTTGGCAGACCTCAGATGCCAAGTTTCTGCCTCAGCCCTGCTCAAACAGCCAGTGACCCGTCTCTGAGTTGAAGTTCTTTAACTTCTCAACAAAGTAACAGAATAAACGCATGAGGCTTCATTATCACTTATAATAGACTAGGATTGGAAAAAATCATGCACACATAAGTGGTGCTCAAACTTTGCTGTATATAAGACTCATCCCAGGATATTATTAAAAAAAAGAAAATTCCAATTGGTTTTACAGAGATTCTGATTCAGCACTTCTTGAATGAGGTACAGAAATGTTTTTAACAAAAATTGGGATAACTGCCCTGCAGGTGGTCCCTGCACTATTTTTTGAGGAATTGATAAGCTAAATCGGGGTTGATTTTTTTCCCCTAATACAAATTATAGCCATTCTAATAATACTCTCATTTTAAGTTGGCATTTCCTCTGGCATTCTGAGTACATGTCAGTTCATAATATTTCTGAAGAACATTTTTTCTAAACTTTGGAGGAAATGGATGGCTAAAATCAAGTCCTATGAAGTTTGCCACAGGTTTTCTGCTCGTTGGGGAGTCATTGCTCCTACTTCCCACGGCTGTGTTTCTGTGTTCTCCAGCTCCTTAAATGTTGGAGTGGGAGGGGGAAGAGGACAGGGCATTAAGAAGCAAAGAGAGTGGGAGGGCCCTGGACGTCACCCAGGATAATAGCAGGAACGGGGCAGAGACAAGTGTCATGAGCTAGATAGTGAAATCCTCAGAGAAAGCTGGGAGCTAGGCAATTTTCAGAGTTGAGGAAGGGTGGGGACACCTTCAAAACAGAAGTAATGTTGAAGGTAGGTCATGGAACAGCAGCCTGGATGCATCAGCGGGAACCAGTTTGCGTCCCCAGCCACTGCAGTTCCGAGGGCCTGGGAGAATGCTCTTCTCTGCTAGAGGGGATGGGGAGACACCCAGTTGCCAGGGGATCAAGTGGCTGGGACAGGAGGATGCCGAAGAAAGGTACTGGATTTCTCCCAACATCTTTATTGTTGGTCAAAAGAGATTTCCTTGAACAACGAAATATTGTTTGGCGATTCCACTTGGGTATAAGAGCAAAGGACAAGCAGCATTTCGAGTGAGGATAAGAAAACCCAGGATGTGATGACCTCACTCACAGATTGCACAACAGAAATATATTTAAAGAAAATGTTCAGGAATCACTTTTCCTTAGTAAGCTTGGGGAATAAAAGAACACACACTGCAGAGCAGGAATTGACAGGT
The DNA here is from genome assembly GCA_004026765.1 of Micronycteris hirsuta. Classification (NCBI taxonomy): domain Eukaryota; kingdom Metazoa; phylum Chordata; class Mammalia; order Chiroptera; family Phyllostomidae; genus Micronycteris; species Micronycteris hirsuta. The sequence continues at coordinate 296,396 of PVJI01000247.1, read as the reverse complement.
GGGACACTTGGGGGCTAGCCAGGTAAGGTCAGTGAGTGATGATGGCCAGGTGAGGGTGCGAACAGCGAGGGGCCTCTGGCTTCTGTAAACGAGCTGACCTCTAATCTGCCCAACTGTTTTCAGGTGGGCATGTAGGACACAGGGTATCAGAAATTCCCTATAATTGATAAAACAGTTCCAGTTTTAAATTGTTGGCAACTAGTTCAAATATTAAATAAAATGCACTGTAGGCCAAAGCAGACATGACTGTGGCCAGATCTGACCCCTAGGCTGCCGTGTGTGGGCTCAGCTTCGGAGCCAGAGAGACCTTGCCAGGAGGCCTGCTCTGGGGCCTGTCACTCACCCTCTCTGCCCTCAGCCTTCTCATTCATCAAGTGATGGGTACAACAATGCCTTTCATTTTGGGGGCTAAGGATTATACATTCTCTTCATGTCATTAAATGAATGTATTTTGTCCGTGTCTGATACCTAGTAAGTGCTCAGTAAATGGCCTTCATATTAACCAGAATCATGCATTTTTAAAACTTTACCTCCCAAGTCTTGATAAAGAAATACATCATCCTAGAAATGTGAAAGATTAATGTGGCCACAGTTATTATACTTTAGGTTAAAGTGTGCGTACTAGTATAGAAAAAACATGTGCTTTACTTAGATCACTTCCCTCCACTGCCTGCCTTAGTGCCTTCTCTTTAGACCCACTGCTCCTATAGAAGCCTGAAAGTCATAAGGCAGAAATGCACACATTATTCACTAAAAGAAGCTGTGGAGGAACCTTCAGCAAAAATGTTTATTAAAGTGACTTCAGGCAGTGCATTGCTAGAAGTGGTGCAAACGAATGATAGAGACCTGGACCTAAGACATAGTCCAGTGACAACAGAGATTTTTATATTCGTATGAAAAGGGCTATAACAGCTGAACAAATTAATGAAGATTCCCCCCTCCTCCGTGATATAAGTAGGGGAAGGGAAGCCTGGATCTATTGGTAAGGGAAGAAACTGAGGCACATCGCATCAGGGGAAATAATTTTGCACTTTTTTACTGGTCAGAGAGCTCATGAAGTATAAGATTTCAAAATGAAATAATCTAGAGGGACTCCTTGGTGAGTTAACGTGAGATGAATGTCCAGAGAGAGAGAGGAGAATGTTTCAAAGGGAGTGTAAGACTTGAACGGAGGCTTAGAGACGGGGTGGTGGGGGGTGGGGGAGGGGAGATAGCTTACAAAAATTCGCCTGGAAGGATATGGTCTTAGTGAGGAATTAAGATACGAGTGAGTAGACTATTTTGAGAACTGAATGATGGGAGACAACACCCTTTGGTAGAACTTGGACTTGCCTAACTCAGATACTGTATTCCCCAGGCTTAGCAAAAGTCTGCCCTTGTCTAGCTGAGCACTTATTTATTTTGACTTTTTCATGCTGTTTTCAGTTAGTTTAAGTCCATCTGCTCCTCTGTTCTTTTCTGTAATCTTCCTGAGTCAGTTTTGGATTTCTAACAAGCAAACCAGTGCTGGGGATGGGAACTCAGGCAAAAGAGATGGAGCACAACAGCTTAGTTTCCAGCAGGAGTCAGGGAGTTTTCCCTTTGGCTGGCTTGCGGAGCCACGCCCATCTTCAGTGGCCATCAACTCTGATGGGGGGAATTGGCCCGACTCTCTTCCTCTTGGACTGTATTCCCCTTGACCTTGCCCACTCCTGTAGCTGTCTGGACTTTCTTGTCAAAATGATACTTTGTTTTCATTAGGCTAAATTTGTTCCAGGGACTTTCCCCCTCTTTTTAAAAACATCATGTCTCACGACCAATGGGAGGATAAAAAAACAGAAGGGAGGAGGAAGCCCAATTCCTTACAAAATCTTTGAATGTGTCAGTTTAACTCAGCAGGAATAAAGGGATAACTGATTAGCTAAACACATGCATGTGCATATATATCCATATTTTACTTAAAAAGTTTCAAGGTGCCAAATGTTTTTTTTCTTAGGTGTTCTGAGTTTAAGTAAAAGAAAGTCAAAGGAAATATATAAGTTGATAGTATTCTGAGAGTTGGTGGTCGTATTTGCTGCTTGTATTCATTCTGTCTCCTTACCTAATTATCAGCTGTGTCTCTTTTGGCAAGTTACTTAACCAAACTCTGCTTTAGATTCTTTTATCATATATTGGTGGTGGGGGCGGTGCATGCAAAACACTTGAGCATTGAATGTTTGGTTGCAAGTATGATCATGAATATTAGAAAGGGTATGGTTGAGACTGAGAAAGTATGACCCTCCAGGTAGGGCTAAACAGCCCTGGTCTAAGGTTATCAGGCAGTTGAGCGACTATTAAAAGCCTTTGGTCAACCATACTTCAAACATTGGAGCATGGTGGGGATGCTACTCACAGCAGAGTTTCTGCTTTGCCATATTCCATGAAGGCCTAGAGACTACGAGACTGTAAGAGACCAAAGGAGAACTGACCTTGGGAAGATGTTTACTGCGTCCCCAGTTTACTAATTCCGAGTTACACTAATGCAGCAAGTGATCTTTTCAAAGGGAACTCTGATACTCAAAGTTCTCTGCATCTGTGTATATATTCCTTCAGCTAAACACTATATATTTTAGAAGATAACAACTTAAAAAAAAATCCTCACCCAAGGATACTTTCATTGATCTTAGAGAGAGAGGAGAGGGGTTGGGGGGGGGGCAGATAGAGAGAGAGAGAAAGAGAATGTGAGAGAGAAACATCAATTGGTTGCCTCCTGTATGAGCCCCAGCTGGGGAATGAACTTGCAACCTAGGTATGTGCCTTGACTAGGGATCAAACTCGCAACCTTTTGGTGCATGGAATGACGCTCCAACCAATTGAGCCACCTGGCCAGGGCTAGAACATAATACCTTTTTGAAGAATAATGACTCATGAATAAAGTGTAAGAGTCTTTTTCTCTCTTTCTAATTATAACTGTCGTCCAAGTAGTCCTTGAATTGCTAGATAATATTTTATGGACTATGAAGGTAGAGAATTTAGCAAGTGGCCTCACAGTGCCATTGACTGAATGAGTAGTTTAAATACATTTGAGAAAATCAGAAAGCTGGGTGTCCTGTACATATATTTTCATGAAATTTATGGCCATTTCTGGGCACAATCACATCAATAGTGCATATCTATAGGTAGTTTACCAGGTTAAGTAAGTATGGTTTTTTATTTAATTGCCAACTGATTACTCTAATAGTAATTCCAGACCCGGGAAAAGCAGAGCTAGGGGGCCTGCTCAGGGCGTTACTGCTGCCTACAAGAACAAATATATCCTTAGGGTTCAGTCAGAGGACTTGTAATTCTACCTACAGCATGGTAACATTAAAATGGAAACATTGGACATCCAGAGGGTGAGTCTAGGTCTGGTCACTTGCCTTTGGGAATAGAAATCTATGAAACCGTGACTGTCCAAAGGCTGTACACAGGCAGGGTTGGCAACGATGACCATGACCTGGTCTGCAAAGCAGATAATTCTGGAGAGATACATGGGATGGGTATTGAAAATTCTAAGGAATCCAGGATGATGACTGACTTCTTCAGCCCTAACATGTAAAGAAGTCATTTAAAAGGAAGAGTAGGTACATAAAACATGTGTTCTCCCTGGTAAAAACACATGTGGTCTCTGGACCCCACAAGCACATGGGATGTTAGCTGGCATCAGGGTTTGTTTAGGAAAAGAATGGCTGAAGCACCACCTGCGACTGTGCAGGCTCGGCGGAAAGGGTCTGCCAGGGAGCACGCAGGGCAGAAGGCATGGAGAAGCTCTGATCGCTTTGGGATCATTTTCTCCCTCTCGCCCCGCCCCCCCCTTTTCTACCACCAGTGCCACACAGCCGCCCATTTCGTCCTCTCAACTGCATGAGAAATGTTAATAAGTGAGACAGGACCCCTTTGTTTCCATGTTCTTCTTTCCACGGTTATGAAAAGAAAGTTTTTTTTCTTTGCTCCTAATATGATTTAGGAATAACTTTGAGAAAACTGCCTCTATCCTTTATAGCAGATCCCATCTAAAACCGGTTCGTGTAGTTTATGAATAAAATTTCAGACTTCTTAGCATATTTTCTATTCTCTCTTTCTCCATAAAAAGATAATTTCAACATCTCTCAGTTACTAGGATTTCACTCTACTTGGTATGGCAAAATTTAAATTATACAACTTAGATTCCTCTGGAGTATAACTCCTTAAAAATAGAGAGCACAGCTTGAATGTGGTCTAGAGGCAAGGGTAAATGAAGTGGAAAACTAGTAAAAGTTTGGTTTAGAAGGTTTAATACTTATGAGCTGGCAGCCCATTGCCTCTACCAGGGGCTTCCAACCTTTTGGCGTCTCGGGGCCACCCTGGAAGAAGAAGAGTTGTCTTGGACCATACATTAAATACATTGTGACAATGATCACACACAAAAAGATCTCATAATGTTTTAAGGACATTTACAATTTTGTGTTGGGCTGCATTCATAGCCGTCCTGGGACATATGTGGCCCACGGGCTGCAGGTTGGACACCCCTGCTACCCGCTCAATGGAGACATAGCTAGGACAGGTGCCTGCAAAGAGTGAAGCAGCTCACGGATACCCAGCCGTGGCGTAACAATCAAAATGAAATAAGTATGACTGTAACTCTCTTGGTCTATTACTATTCAAATATTAATACCTATTTTTCTTTGAGAGACATTATTGAATATTTGCTGACAAAAAATGATAGTTTAGGAAAACAAACATGTTTAAGAAATGCATTTAAATGAGATTCGAATGACATGTGGTTTGCTTTACTCGTGGTAACAGCTGACCAATTATATGAATTTCCCATCCAAATGTGTCTTCTACTTTGGGGCTCTTTGGAAAAAAATTCTAAAATGCATGACAACATCTCACAGGGGTGACACATGGTCTTATTTTCCAAAGGCTTAGATTTAATATTTGAATGCATTAGTATTTGACTTTGTTAGCACATAATATTTAAACTTAAAAAGAAAACACCCTAATTTGTTTATGCATAAGTCCATTAAAATATTTTTAAGGGCTCCTGCTGTGTTTATTCTCTAGAACAAAACCTATCAATGAAGTGGTATATTAGTTTTTAAGAAGTCATTCCCAAGCTGAATAATTAGACTGAAAACAAAAGCGATTCTTAGAGTACATTTCACATATAAAGCTGTGCACATGATGCTTTGATTCAAATAATATTCTTCTAAAACTTTGTGATAATTATTCCATCCTGAAACAATCCCCTACCTCTGCCCAATTACATCAGAATTAGGAGCACATATCTGATGAGGCTTAAACTTCTCAGCCGCCTACTTCAGAAGCAAAGACCTTTAGTGAATGTGCTCATTTTGTCTCTGCATAGACGGCTCAGATGAAAGCAGAAGCAATTCCCCTAAGTTTTTCTGGAAGAGGGAGGTTCTTTTTGTTACTTTGATCTTAGCACATTGTGCATTTTTTATTGGCTGTTGAATATAAAAAACTATAACCTCATCTGGTTTTTCTGCTATATTCTCATACTGTAAATCACATAATGCCTTCCAACCTAAAGTAAAATGCCTAGGTTCAAAATATCATTTCAAAATTGATTTATCATTGCAGCTGATAGAAAGATTTCCAGGGTGTAAAAAAACTATCCAATGTTTGGTTAATGTGCCACAGCCTGCTAAAAATATATCCATGCGCTTTACTCAACAAATTCCAGGATGTAGACATTCACTCATGCTATTTTAGAGCCCTTTTCCTATCACTGTGAGAGGCTGCTGTAGCTAATGTAGCAGCTGGCTAGGTTATTGCTTCTATAATATAATCCATAACACAAAAGCAGCTCTTTTCCAAACATTTTAGAGCAACTCAAGTTGTTTACATGTCTCCGTTAGGTAATTTTCCTATAACTTCGTGCCAGTTGGTGTCAAACTATTTGGTAAAAGCCTTCATTAAGTCAAGACAACTGCATTTAGTTAAATTTCTCTCATGTAGAGAATTATAGGAAAATTACAGTCAGCTGATTCAAGGCCATCATCATGAAGCAAATACAGTGTTTTAGAAAATGAATGCAAACTACAAAAATGGAGTTGTATAATTAAACATCAAATAGTCCAAGTAATAAAAGTCATAGATTAACTGTCTCTCAGTTCTAGTCAGATCCTTTAAATACTGTCTCACGACCTGAGCATTGGTTCTTTCATCGGAAGAATGCCTGTCCTTAAAGTTCGGAAATTTCAGCTCTTTTGGAGCACCAATCAGCTGTAAAAAGTAATTAGCATCTTCTTCCAAAGTTTCAAATTTCCCAACAAAATCATAGTTGATCAAACATGGGTAGCAGAGTTTGCTGACCTTTTCCCAGTGAATGTCCATGCCTACTGGACGGTGGGAATCTAGCAAATATTGGATGAACTCTTTGAATTTGACTCCAGATCCATTATTTAGTGCTTTGTCACAGGCATTTGGCCGGTATTTCTTTATGATCGCTTTCCCAAATACTGGATGGTAATAACTATTGGGGTGTTCAAATTTGTCCCTGAACGCTGACACTAATCTTTCCATGGGGTCACGAACAAACACAGCTTTGGTGTAGGTATTCAAACGAGTGTATATCCCTTTTAAGTCAAAGCTATCCAGCTTTCTCAAATGCTTCCCATAGTGAACAGCATCATGGGAGATGTTGTATGCCGAGGGAGCCAATCCGTTCAGTACCATCAGAATCCTTTTCCAGTTGGAACAGCCAGCCTTTGGTACTTCGCAATATAAGATTTTGTGTTTATCTTCTACATAGATTCTGGATACCATGTGAAAAAGATGTGACTGAGGATGACTCACTCCGCCATATTTCTTGCAAAACTCCTGAAGGAAAGACCTGCGCTTCTCTTGGGTTGCGTCAGTACCCCTCCATTTGTTGTCTTTGACTAAACTTTTGTTTAAAGGGCGAATGTCCAATGGCCAACTCATTTCTCTGAACTTCTTGAAAAGGGTCTTAGTTCCTTGATGTTTCTCAATCAACTTAATAGTTGGTGACTCTGTGGTCTTACCCAAACGTGGACCCTCTCCTTGTGAGTGACGGGTCTCTGTTAAGACCCTAGTAGACCTCTCAGAATTAAGTAGAAGATTTTCCTTTTTTTCCTTGGGATCCTCAGGCACATGGAACTTGAAATTCTGTTAAAATAGAGGAGAAATGTTGAAAGCACATTTACAAATATGGGTATATTGATAAGAGTGTTAACATATTTGTTTTAAAATACTATCAGGGAGAGTACATTTCATATAAGCTACTAGAACAGTTTAGCAAAGCGTGCCAAATATATTTTTTGTAGTAAGTTTATTCATAGAAAACATCATAAAAATTGTTTCCATGCATCATTTTGAATGAAAGCTTTACATTATATTTTATATATATTTGGATTACTTATATGTTATTATTCATTTAATGCTAATGTGGTGCCTTATACTTATAGATTTTCTCATGTTAAATTATCTGAAGTTATTGGGATAAAACATAGTTTATTGATTTGAATCTGCTGGGTTGGCCAAAAAGTCCATTTAGTTTTTTTTGTAAGATAAAGGACACATTTTTCATTTTCACCAATAACTTTACTGATTTGGATATTTTGAATATGTTGACTATCTCCTGCTATTGGCTTCTAGTGTGTAGAGGCCAGGGGTGCTGCTAAACATCTTCCAATGCATAAGATAACCCACAGCAAAGAATTATTTGGCCAAAATGTAAGTAGTACCAAGAAACTTCACAAACCACTTTCGACACATTCAATCAGTCACAGCACCTTCTCCATACACTACGCAAGTCCCTTTTTGCATTTCAGTTGCGTTTTAACTTTTCTTGAAATAATAAAGCATACATAATACATGGAAAATGTTGCATATTTTCTTCCACCTTCAATATTAAAATAGCTGCACAGAAATTCACTAATTTTGATAATTTTTTTAATGCCTGCTGACATGACAGCTGTCACAATATAATCTAACAAAATTGTTTTGAATGAAGTTAAAGACAACTAAGTGCTACTACAGTCATCATACAATAAAAAATTACATGAACTTTTTGGCCAACCCAATATGTTCATAATAAGTTCATTATTGTTTTTGTACTATCTTTGCATCTATGGTTATCAATGACATAATCTTACAAAGTGTCAAAAAAAAGAAGAAGAAAAAGAAAAAGTTATCCAAAAGATGGAAATGAAGGGACCCTGAATATTTATCTTAGCTTTGCCTGTAACACAATAGAATGTAGTTTAATCATTCTGCAGGTCAATGATTCTTGAGCTGTAAGGAGTGTCACTTTCTAGCACTGATTTACTTAGGCCACCTGAATGTAGGTACAAAATATACTGTATCTGGATGGAAATTTGTGTTGTTGTTTTTGGGACATTCTGTAATAACAGTTTAAAGTCATAAATTAAAACTTAAAATTGTAGCAAGCGTAATTATAAAATCCCAATAACCAGATAACCACTTTAGTTTTCCAAGTACGTGCACAAAGTATTTTTTTTCCCCTTGGAAAAAGTTTCACTTTTTATAAATTCATTTATCACAACTTAGAAGCTACAGTTATGCTATCATACAATTTCATTTATGTATGAGACATCCCTTCTTTCCCAAGTGAAAAACGACTAAGGAATCCAGAAAGGTCTACTTGATGTCCTTCTACATAAAATTGTATCGAAAGTAGAATTCAAAAGGAGTTCTCTTGTCAGTGGGATGATTCACCCCATCTACCGTCTACTCTTCATCTGACTACATCCTTCCATTTTCACAGGGACTGGGTAAAGAAAGACACGGAAGAAAGGGTTTATTTACAGTGTGGCCTCCTCCAGTAGGGACTGCAAGTGTAAGGACTTTGACTTCTACTCTGGAAAACTCAGTAGACTCTGGAGAGCAGAGATATATACATGATCTCAGAGCTGAAAAAAATGAGGAGAAGACTGGATTGGAGATACACATATAGGGTTGTCATCAAGTTGATGAAAAAAATTAATGAATAAATGATGTACTGTGGGAGTCATGCATGGGGCTGCCAGCCTAAAGGTAGAGGGAGTGGAGGGGAAATTTTCCTGAGGAAGATGTCTATATGTAGACAGATAGATATAGATATAGCTATATTTACCTTACTTATATCCTCAAGTGTCTAAAATGGTCTATATCGTACAGAAATTCGTCCATCATATTTGTTCAATAATCAAATGAGAGAATGAATGGATTTAGGTGTTCAAAAGTGATTAGGAATTTTCTAGCAAGTTGAGCAAAGGAGCAGAGAAATGAAGCATAGTGGGTGGGAGCCACCTCCGGGCATCATGGTCCTTTCTTTAGCTGAGATTGAGGGGGATGCTTCTTTCTAGTGCATGATCACGTGAGGAATCCCCCATCACTGTACACCAACTTGTATAACCCCGTAAGACAGCTGCTGTCATTTTTAGCTCTAAAATACTTTGTCTGCTGTCTTTTCAGAGACTGCTAGGGCAACTTCAAGACTCCGAATCCCTCTTTACCCTGATCAGTGACTTCCGGTTCATAATGTTTTCACAGATAATACAAAACCTGATTCGAGGTTTGAAAGAGCATGGGGTTGTTGGTAATCTGCACGGGAAGCACTGAGCCCAGGTCTGAAATGAAAATGCCACTATATTGCTTCTATTTCTTCAACTACTATGTCTATAACTAATAACTGGTTTTATTCCTATTTTAATAGTGGTAGTATTTTCCATTATTATCCAGAGTGTAACTTGTGTGCCCCTGAATATGCCCTAGTTAGTTCTCTCCCTGCCACACTAACACAAACAAAAAATCAGCCTTCTACTCTGCCCTCTGGACCTTCTGCTTGTGGTCATCAAATTCCCTTTGAATCTCCAGGGACTTCTGGAAGGGTAGTTTCTCATGACTTTCTCTAAATGAAACCTGGCTGGCCCCCAGGACTCTGCTTCCCTTGCACTTTCTCAGGGAGATGAAACTTTGCTTACCCAAGCCACTCGTTCCTCAGGCTAGAAGATAGGAGGCTACTTCTTTCTACTCCAACTGCTGCTTCCAGGACGGTTCCTCTGGGGAAACCTTCCACTTCTGTGAAGTCTAAGTGTCCTGCTGAGCCTTCCCTGACCCCTCCTCACACTGTCATCTGCCTTTACCCTTGGCTTTCCCACTTTATGCTGTGAAGACTTCAGCTCCTTGCTCAGATTTTGCTTCTTCATCTCCACTCTGGTCTGTATGTGTAGTGACTCTTGGTTCCCTCACCACCTCAGTTTTAATAGAACTGTCTCCTAATTTCACATGGACTCTGCCACCTCCAGAGCCTGCACCACCTCCATGTCTCTCTAACCGCCGTTGTCTAACCGTCCAGCTCATTGTTACTTCCAGGTTTGCAATTCTATGACCACTTAAAAAACCTCACCCGAGGACATGCTTATTTATTTTAGGAAAAGGAGGGGGGAGGGAGAGAGAGAAGGAGAGAAACACTGATGTGAGAGAGAAACATGGATCGGTTGCCTCTCATATGCACCCCGACCAGGGACCGAATCCACAACTCAAGCATGTGCTCTGACCAGGAATCAAACCTGTGACCTTCGGTTTATGGGATGATGCTCCAACCAACTGAGCCACACCAGCCTGGGCTATGACCACTTTTCATTATATTATCTAAACTCTTAGCAGTCAGCTTGCCTGGTTCTTTTTCCTTTAGTTCTCAGAAAGTCACCTTTATAAGGAGGTATTTCTTGTTTAGCTTGTCTAAATCATGTTCCCTCTGAGATTTGCTCCCACAGAGCCCTGCTTCTTTCCTCACAGCACTTATCAACACGTGAAATAATTGTATTTACTTCTATGCTGTCTTTTCCCACTCCATTCCAGCTCTCCTGCACTGGGATATGACCGCAGAGGTCCTACCTGTCTTGTCCTCGGTTGGGTCTCTGGCGCCTAGCTCAGTGCCGGGCACATAGAAGATGATCAATAAATATTTAGTGAATGAGTTAATGTGATCATAATGTAACGATGGGCTTCCAAACATTGTTTTATGACCTTGTCAAAGACAAAGAGTATTAATCAAAAGGTCAAGATTAACTTAGATAAATAATTTACCAATTCTTGTTAAGGTGCTGAAAATCTATATTCAAACAAATCTTTGGCAGAAGAGAAAGCAAATAAAATAGGCACATGTAGAGCTGCTTGTACTAAAGTAGGTGTGGTGGGCTTGGAACCTTACCTGAGGCCAAATCAGATTGGTTCAAAGTCACTCAGTGCTGCCTGGGAGCCCCTGGAGGCTTGCCAGCAATCTGGACGCCCAGGTCACCCGTGGGCACCCAGGCAGAACCTCTGGGGTGAGGGTACCTGACTCTAATTTGAACGTGGTCCCCAGCTGCTCCCCAGGCCATAAAGGCAGTTGGGGACCACTGAACTAGAGTACAGCACAGGCAAATTTAAAAAAGTTCATCTCATGGCATCTAGGTGAGAAAGACATAAGTGTGGTGAGGTGAATGTTTTAGGAAGCAGAGACTAATGCTCCGTTGTAGGCAGGGATGTCCCATTGGCCTTCCCACGGACCAGATTAAATACCCTTCCTGTTTATCCGCTCCCTTTGCCAGGTCCCCAGGCCACTGTCTAATGACTAGTTGAGCTGGTGAGATAATGGCCTGAGAGAAAGGTTCATTGCTCATAAATCAGACTTCGGTCCCCTGTTAGTTTATTTAGTACGAGTCAGTTTCCTCAGCTCTGGTCAAACCAAGGTATGGGCCACGTAACGACACCCCGTGAGGCTTCTGATTGGATGTCCATTAGACCTTCTCAGAGCAACCCACTGGCACTCAGCTCATCGGCACTCACTTTATAAAAACAGTTGTTAGACTGTGGTGACATCTCTCCCCACCCCAACTTCCTTCCAATCACAGCAAAGGTTTCCATGACTGAGGGGCTTGGGTGACTCAAGTCAAGGTTAGTGAGATTTTAGATTGGGGCTTATACCAATGGGTTTCCATCATAATATCAAAATAACAGCAATCATTAAATGAGTAAACTCTTACATCTCCGTTTTCCTTCAGGGCCCTTCGTTCTGATCGTCCTAAAGCAAATATATATAAAGCCAACTTATCCTTCAGAAATGGCTCTGCCTACACCTTTTCTGTTCCTGAAGGCATTTTATTACATTCCACCCCATCACAAAATCTGAGAGATGCTTTAACAATAAGAAAGTAAATTGGTTAATTTGCATCTCATCGTGTCTTTTTAAAACTCTTTTAAAGGTATTTTTTAGTTGGATATTCTTTAGTATCCTCCTAATTAGTCTCCCTGAAAATGATCACCAAATTAGTGTTCCTAAAACATTTCATTTTTCTTCCCTTAAAATTTGGAACTAGCTCAACTATATACAAACAAAGGTCCCAGTTCCATAGCCGGCACTGGCAGCCTGTCACCATGGGGGTTCTTGTCCCTTTCTGTTCTGTCCCTGTCCTGACATGTCCCCTGTCCTGTACTTGCTTCCATCAGGCTCCTGGCACCCCCCACCCATGTTTTCCTCCTTTCCTGGCACTTTCCAAATCCCTAGGCTGATATCAAATCCTGTTTTCTCCCAGAAAACCGCCCAGATCTCCAGCGAGGCATTCAGCTCACTTTGAAAAATCTTTAGCGCTGAGTACCAACTGTAATGAAAGTAATTTTATTCCAGCTTACATTGTTATTTGCTTTTCACATTGGAGAAACCCTTTTAGCCACAGCAAAATTGTAAACTATGGCAAAAAGCTATTGTTTTTCATAAAAACCTTAAAGAGTGGATATTGTGGCAAAGTTAGTTGAAAGATACATAACTGCAGCTGAAACAAATAAGCAGTCAAAGAAATCTAAGAAAAAATTGTGGAATATTCATGAACTCAACAGTAAATCTGAAAGCCTCATTCTTCTTAATTTTTAAGGCCTCTGCATCACTATAGCTCCCCTGTGAAATCTCTGATCTTCAACGATGAAATTAATGGCTCTTCCTCTCTTCTGCTCCAAGTCATGGAGGACCTACCGCGATCGGGTACTGTGGTAGATGCCAAGGAAGGTGTGGTGAATAAGACAAGTGTGGTCCTTGCCCACATGCAGCTGATAGTCTTATAGGGAAAAATATATTCAGTAAATAGATGTACAGTAATATAATCTACTAACAGCGGCAAAGGCTCCAGCCGTGGGTGGAAGGCTGGGGAGCAGAAACGAGGAGCAGGCTCTACAGACAAGTCTGACCCAGATGGAGTGTTAAGCTTTCTGTTGAGCACTTTTTGCTTCACTGTAGTTAGTTGTTATAGTTAGTGGTTTAGGTGACTCTCCAATTTATTTTAAATTTATTAAAGGTCAGTGTACAGTCTCATCAATCTATACAGTCTCCATTAGCATTTAGAATAGTATCTTGAGCAAACATGTTTTGAATTTAATTGAAGAGCAATATTACTCCTGTACTGCCCCTTATTCAGGCAACTACTTGGGGCTTCATGCCATTGACAAGGGGGGTGCTTCTGGAAGACTTGACCTGCTACTGCGGGGCTGATGGAAACTCTGAACCCAAGGACTTTGATCATCCATTCATTTAATCCACCCGCGTGTACTGAGCCACTGCGACACACTCCTTTTGGCATTGCATATACCGGAATGAAACAGATACAAGTTATGGCCCCTTGAGGAAGCCAAAGTTTAACTGGGTTGATAAGAATAAGCAGTTTATGAAAAATATTATATAACTGTCATAAGGAAAGGATACATAGGGTATTTGGGGAACAGAAAAAAGAGTACTTAATTTTTCTGAAGACATTTTTTTGGGAGCAAATTTCTTAGAGAAAGTGAATCCTGAGATGGGTCTGGGAGGATGCCCGGGAGTTGCACAGGTGGATGAGTCAGGGATGACAAGGACTGGACATGCTGCCATCGAGAGAACACTTGGGGGACCAGAGGCAGATGAGTGGGACAGACAGAGAAGGTTGGGAGTCACTCCAGGAGGGCTTGTGCCCCAATGAAGAGACAAGATTTTGCCAGAAAGGTGACATGGATTTTCAGTAAGGCAAGGGCTTAGAAAGAACATTCTAGCAGTGTCAGGGAGCTGCAACCAGGGGTAGGGGGATCATTTAGGAGGTGGTCGTTGCTGTCCATCAGAAATTCTTAGGAGAAGAACTAAGACAATGGGTCAGAATGTAGAAAAAGGGACTCATTTAGGAAATTGATGAGACTGGAAGAGTGGTGGTAAAAAAAAGTGTGAACAATGGCCTCCCATTTCCTAGAGAGAGGAAAGAAGAGTAGCAGTAGGGGCTTGGGGGGAGGCGTGGGTATTCATTATCTTCAGTTTCAGACCTTTTGAGTTGGAGGTGGCCTTGGTGATCTGCATGTCAGGACTCCAGATTTGGAAGCTGCTGGCCAGTGAAGGAGCCAGCTGGGTTTACAGACCTTGAAGGCCCTGCCTAGACAGAGCAGCAGAAATGACCACAGCATCGGCCGTTTACTGAGTGCTTGCTGTATGCCCGACCCACTGAACCCACGGCCACCATTGCCAGAATAACCTTTCACTTCCATTTTCTTTTCTTTTTGTTGTTTATTGAGGAGAGAGAGGGGGCGGGGGGAGACAGAGAGAGAGAGGTAGGTATCGATTTGATGTTCCACTTATTGATGCATTCACTGGTTGATTCTCGTATGTGCTCGGACCAGAGATCAAACCTACAACCTTGGCATGTCAGGACGATGCTCTGACCGACTGCCCACCCAGCCAGAGCCTCACTTCCATTTCCCAGATGAAGAAATGGAGCCTGAAAAATATTTATTTGTTTAAGCACACAGCTTGAGAAAAAGGAATAATTAATGATCCCAGTTATTTCCTGGGCTCAAAGCCTTTTCCTGTTTGCAGGGTACCTGGCAGAGGGCAGGGGACCATTAGGTTGGCATGGACTCCATCCCTCGGAGAACGGTGAGGGGGTAGGAGCCTGTGAATGAGACTGTAGATGACTGGCTCATGGTGTAAAACATGTTTTCCTCTTCTGGTCTGTTTCCCGAAGGGACCAGGACTGTGTCTTCTTCCTTCAGAGAAGCAGTAGGAAGATGTGGGAAACCCCCAGCCGCCGTTCTGTGAGACTCAGAATCCAAAAGAGTGGGAATATGACAATGTAGCTGCAGGGCGTGGTCTGGGCCCAACCTGGAGTTGTAGGAACAAGTTTCTGTGTACAGTTTTTCCAAAAAGAACAGGTACCCTGCGAAAGGCAGTGGGTAAGAGCATAGCCTGCCTGGGGTCGAGTGCTGGCTATGGATGACGTTCTTTGTCTTGCTGGAACGTGGTTACTTTATCTGAAAGGTGGAGACAACTGTAGTGACTCTCTCCAATGCAGTAAAGACCAAATGAGTTAATATAAGCAAAATGCTTATAAAACTTCCTGGCACCTAGTGAGTGCTCTTATGGCCATCATTCAGGAACAATTTATTTGCATTCGGCTTGCTTTTATAAAATTGAAAGAGCTCTTATGGTAAATATGTGTGTTGTTGCCTGTGTGTCTTTCATGCTGACTACGAATTTGTGCTGATAGCGCATTTCTGAGAACATCCGAAACATTACAGACCGTGTCTGCTGTGGGCGTTCTATGCTGGGCCATTAGCAAACAAATCTGATGATGATACTATTGAATAGATGATGATTTTTTCCTCCTCCTATCATTTAGCTTTGACATTTTTCTGGTTTAATTGTAGAACATAGTTTTTATATCACATTGTTTGTGATTTATCTGGCATCTAGATATGAATCCAGTTATATTCCTTTATACCATCACAAAGACTTAGTTATTTCTAGTCATTAATAAAAATAAGGATGGGAGTGGGTAAGATACTTGAAACCCGGTCCTTCCTGGGGAAATAAATCAGTACATCTCTTCCTGTTCCTCTTTCTCACAAGGCTTCAGAAGCTGACTGCTTCATTTGGAGAGGGCTGCTTTTCCAACAGGACATGGGGACAAGTGTGAGTAAATAGTCCTAACAGCCGTGCCACCTTCCCCTGTCTCCTTTCCTATCCTCTCCTTCCAGTCTCCATCTTCAGCTATTCACGGAGCAAATGTTTCCCAAGTGCTGACTCCGTGCCAGGTGCTGGGCTGCGCGTTGGAAGAATAGCTAGCAACCCAGACTTGGTCCCTGCTCTTATGGGGCAGCCTTGGGGTCTGGGTGGGGGGTTGGGGGACACAGAAAAGAAAACTGAGAATTACCGTACTTGTGGCAGGTGATAAGATGCAGAGAGAATGTGACACTAGGAGAGTATAAAAACGGGGCATCAATCCTGACTTGGAGGTTGGGGAGAATTTCTTGGAAAATGTGTGTGCCATTTCCTGTCTCTGTGACTTGTGTTTTCTCTCTCTCTCAGAGAAAGGGGAAGAGAGGGAGAGAGGGAGAAAAACATCAATTGGTTGCCTCCCATACACCCTGACCGAGATCGAACTTGTGACATTTTGTTGTTTGGGACAATGCTCCAACCTACTGAGCACCCAGGCCAGGGCGAGAAAGCTGATGTCAGATGAGATACAGATTTGTTCATTTTACAGATGAAGGGCTTGAAGCTCAGAGCATTTACTTAACTTGCCCAAGTTAACACAGTTAGTGCTAATGCTGTGCTTCAAACCTTTCAGCTGCATCATATATAAAGCAATCTGTTTCTTGTTTAATGCCCATTAAATGAATTGATGTAAGTAAAGCACCAAGCATATTCCTGTTATGAGTAGGGTAGTTGAAAACCTGGATTTTTGACTCATAATGACCTGGATTGTGTCCCTGTTCTATCATTTCCTGTCTGGGTAAACATGGCTAAGTTGTTTTAATTTTCTAATCTTCAGAATCCTTGTCTTTAAAATGTGGATATTAGCATCTACCTTGCAGCAAAGTTGACTTACAGGAAATGTGTGTAGAGCGTACGCAACACAAAGTATGTTTTCTATACGTATTCGATTTTTTATATTAATTTATTAAATAAATATTTATTTATTGAGCATTTCTATGTGACAAGCATTTTCTAGGTGAATGGTAGTGTTTCCGGTTTTTCATCTTTTCCTCCTCTTCTATCTCAAAACACTTAGCATAGTTAAGAGTATATGATAAATGCTCAGAAGAAATATGAGTGAAAGGAGGGTGAAGGCAACTGAGAGAAACAAGAAAGAAAAAGTCAGTTGAGCCCTGGCTGGTGACTACCAGCCTGCAAACCAAAGGGTTCGATTCCCAGTCTAGGGCACATGCCTGGGTTGGCAGCCAGGTCCCCAGTAGGGGGCGCACGAGAGGCAACCACACATTCATGTTTCCATCTCTTTCTCCCTCCCTTTTCCTTTCTAAAAATAAATAAATGAAATCGTTTAAAAAAGTCAAAGCGTAGGCAAAGGCAAAGAAGAAAACAGAAGAAATGAAAGCGCAATGACAGGTAATAGGAAAGAGCAGTGAACACTTGGGGCTGTAGGGTAAAGAGAGACACTGGTGAGATTAGCCCTCTCCAAGCTGCAATCTTCACATCACTTGAACTGCTTAGACGCAAAGCAACAGTTTCGGTAGTGAGGCAGGTCGAGCTGATCCAGGACACTAATTTCTAAGGTCACCTTGGATGCAGGGATTGAAATTATTATTTTATTTGCCTGTTCTTTCAGTTTTGGATTGAAATGCTCTCTACTTTTTTTTTCTTAAAGTCCAAGAAACTTAAGATATGAGGACCGAGGTTCTAAAACAATGTGAACATCCAGGGGAAACTTCTGTTGAGAATGGCACTGTTCTCTGGCTTGGCACGGCCACCGGAAGCTGAAAACAGACATAACCTTAATGTACATACAAGTAGATAAGGCTTCTCCCCAAGGGGTTCAATATGCTTTCATAGATTTATCATTTTGTCTTCCTTCTGAATTTTGTTGAAAACAATGAGGTATTCTTTTGTTCTTAAATTTACAGATAAATTAAGATAGACTTGTATAATAACTTGCCCAAGGTCATTCTACAAAGTTAATGGAGAAGTTAGGAACACAGTTCAATTCTCTAATTCCAACCCAAGAGCTTTAACTAACAGAAGACCTTGCCTTTTAAAGAAACTCAAAGCTTAATGAGGAGCTGCCACTTGATAAAGTGAAATGCAATCAGAATGTTTGCTCCTTACTATTCTTTGTTTTAGGTTGTGTCTGCAGACGTCAAATGTGGACGAGAATGATGAAATAAAGATGCAGAATAAATGGATATTTGATTCTTAGAATTTGGACATTCCACTGGGATTTTAGAGATCTCACAGACTTGGAATATCTCCTGATTGATGTCTAGTTTCTGAAAGTTAGTGTCTTTTAGCTGGCCTTCCCTAGCTTTGAAGACGAACAACAGTGTGTATATCTGACAGGGCTCTGGGGGAGAAAGGAGGAGCACCCCGACTCTAACGCATATCTGAGAAAGCTTTTGCTTGGAGGTTTTGCTCTTGTTTTCAGGAATACGGTGGGGGAGGAGGAGCCACCTGCCCTGGGTCAGAATGCCCAAGTGTAGAGATTGTTTTTGGAGGAGGAGTTGGGGCAGATGCTGTTATGGGTATGGAATAACAAGCAAGAGACTTTCCCAGGCAAGACGAATGAGTCCCTGAGGTGACACTGAAATTGGGGACTGACTAGGGTGGACTCGGGGGCCGGGGAGGGTCAGAGACATGAGTCAGCAGTGCAGAAGGGAGTCGGGTGCTTCCATAGGTGGAAATGAAAGTGCAAGAGAGAAGAAAGCTGTTGTGAGGCCAGGAGCACAGTGGTTGGATAGATCGGCAGAGCATAAAAAACTTCGAACTTCTAGTCAGATCAACCAGGCCCACCTCTTTGGACCCATTTACCCGAGGCCATGCTACAATCTCAGCCCTCCAATGGCAAGGACATGTGAGTCTCTTTGAGAATAAATTAGATAGATGCAGTTATAAAATGCCTAATACAGTGTCTGTCATACAGTGGGTTTCTCCAAAATGGTAACGCATTCTCTCTCCGTGCCTTTCTTCTCTGATCTTCCCTCTGCCCTGGACACGTCATCCAGAATGCCTGCCTTTTCAGCCTCAGACTGAAATGGCCATGGCTACAGGCCCTATTCAGGTAAGCAGGATGGGGTGGACACTAATTCAGCTAGGAGTGGGCACTTGCCATAAAAGCAGCTTATCCACAGGCCAGCTGGCAACCAGTAGAGGACCTGGGGGGATAGCCTCTGCCCAGGTGTGTGGATGGGGGGAATCTAGACTGGAAAATATGGAGAGATTTGCCAGTTATTGGTGAAGAGAAAAAAAAAAAGAGCAGCTCTAAAGAGAAGCAGAGCCCAAGAGCATAGGTGAGTCAAGATAATGGCAGGGCCGGGACTGTAGCGTGGGGCGGGGCGGGGGGGTAGCCCAGTCCCAGGAAGCAGCACACACCTGAAGGCCTGTCTCTCCCCCATCCATGGCCTCTAGTCCTGAGCCACTTGAGCCCTGGAGACGGCAATGTCAACTGTGAGAGCAGTGGCGACACTGGTAGGGACACATTCCATTTGTCTTATATGGTTAGGCATCTGCCAGCCCCAGATCAGATTTGCCTTTGTCAGCACCTTCGAGTGACACACACCCCTCTGGCGTGTGCCGCCTGCATACTTGACAACCCAGCTTCACTCGAGGCTGCCTTCTCAAAGCCAGGCCGAGCCCTCTCAGTCTAGGGCAGGCAGCTGCCTCTGGTGCCGCCATGAGTTACGTGGGTGCTGTGCTGGGAGGAGAGGGCGGCCTGTGGCACCAGGCTGTGCCGTGGGGATCCTGAGGCCAGGCTGAGAGGAGTTTATTTGGTGAGTTTCAGTCTGAGAAAGAATGTGAAGGAAGATGTAAGACAGACTTGTAGCAAGGCAGAGGACAGAGAGGCAAGCGGGAGTAGAGTCGGTCACTCTGTGAGGGGGTCGGAGTGAAAGAGCTCCTGCTCAGCAAAGCCACAGTCAAATGGATATTTGTAAGCTCTCATCTCTTCGTGCATTAAGATAAAATCTGTCAGTTTTTTCTTTCTAAAGATTTTATTTTTATTTTTAGAGAGAGGGGAAGGGAGGGAGACAGAGAGGGACAGAAACAGCAATGTATGGTTGCCTCTCACGTGGCCCTCACTGGGGACCTGGCCTGCAACCCAGGCAAGTGCCCTGACTGGAAATTGAACTGGGACCCTTTGGTTTCCAGCCCGCGCTCAATCCACTGAGCTACGCCAGCCAGGGCAAGTCTGTCAGTTTTTTATAAAAAGAATATAATTTTACCAATCTAAATTTTGAAGCCTTTTGGAGTTTTCCAAAATGGGTTGATTCTCCTGAAGATGATTATACTTTCCTCAAGATGTCATTGGAGTGGCTACTAAGAAGCATCTGTGGCCATGACCATGGTCCCTCCTCTGGGTCCCCCTTTCTTTGCAAGGCCAGGTATGAGTGGCACTGGTCTTGCTCCTTTAGCCTGATAGCGTCTGTACAACCTCATTCCCCAGGGCTGCTATAGAATGAGCCTCTACAGGACGTATGAGGATCACAGAGGGTCGCCTGCCACCTGCAGTCCAGCCTCAGGAAGTGCAGCTGTGCGGTGGGTGAAGGGGAGGGAGCCTGACCCTTCCTGTCCCTTCTTTAGGGCCAGCCCCAGTCCCAGGAAGCAGCAGAGACTGGGGAAACTGTTTCTCCCCCATCCACAGTCCAGAGCCACTGAGCCCCAGGAACAGCAATGCCAACTGGAGAGCAGTAGTGACACTGGCAGGGCTGGTGTTGACATCCAATCACAACTCTCCTATATCAAGACACTGATGGACAGGATTCTACCTCGTGTATTTATAGAGACACAGATACCATCACGCAAGCATGCATAATTCTCTGAAGATCTTTTAGACAGGGCACAATCGTCCCTCCCTCCCTTTCCGCACTACAATTATATAATCTGCTCTTTGGGAGAAATGCACACATCTCCGGTACCTTGTTCAGATATAATATCACAGCTTATTAATTCTGTCTACTCCCACACAAGGGAAGACTGTCCACAGCAGGAAAAAGGAAGTCTACAGGGGATTTACTTTTTCTTTCCTTTTAAAGGAATGTTATTTATTTATAGAGAGAGGAAGGGAGGGAGAAAGAGAGGGAGAGAAACATCAATGTGTGGTTCTGCTCAGGTACCCCCCACTGGGGATTTGGCCCACAACCCAGGCATGTGCCCTAGACTGGGAATCAAACTTGTGACCCTTTAGTTTGCAGGCTGACACTTACTCCACTGAGCCACACCAGCCAGGTCCCTACAGGAGATTTTCTTAGGACCTCTCTTATCTGGAGTCCACCTGTGAGTAACCTATAGCCAATACTCTAATGAGATTGTAAGTGGGTAGATTTGAGCACCATTCACCTGTGAAAACCAAAGAAAAAACATACTTCTAGACCAGTTCTCAGACCAGTGGGATGACCCTCTTGCCTCACCTGTAACTCATCTGTTGAGTCATCTATTGAGATTCCTGGGTCCAGAGCACACTCTCTGAGGAGGAGGGATGTATTTATGCCAACTGGCAAGGAAGGTGAGTTTGCCTGTCTTGACCCCTGCCAGGGCTCCAGTCCCGTTTAAAGGACAGCTCCTGGACGAAGGCAGCAGGGAGAGGATGGCTGGCGAGAGTGGGATTTGGATGGATACCGAGGGAGTGCTTTCTGTGCCGGGTGCTGCCCAAAGAAGTTAATCCTTACCCCGGCTGTGTCAGGGTTACCATCGTGTTTCTGTTAAACTTACTGTGTGTCTCACAACTGGCCACCGCTCCAGCTGGGATTCAAATCCAGGCTCTTCTGGCTCCAAAATCTTGTGTTTCTCACATATAACACATGTCTACCTCACAGGGCTCTCAGTGCCATCATATCTATAATTAGAATAATGTTTCCTTTTTGTCAGATCCAAGGGAATGCTACCCTTCTGACGGAGCCACCTCGAGGTAGCTGAATGCGCCTGTGTCAGCTGTAGTCAGCGTGGATAGTGGGCATCACTCAACCTTTGGTGGCTTCTCTTCTCCAATTTGAGTTACGTATGAGGGGGGACCTGTGAAAAACCGAAATTATCTTCTGGAGGGTGGGCTCCTTGTAGGACAGGCTTTACCCTGCTAGGTGGGTGTTCTTGGAACCTATCTGCATAGTGTACCAGTGAGAGGCTGCGCTCAGCTTCAGGGAAAATTTTTTGAAGACTCTTTCAACACATTTGCCCATTTCACGATGGGCGATTTATGAGCGCACCTGCCCACACCGTGCTGGGTGTTCAGCAGTTTTTGACCAAAACCAGCATGACCCCCATGTCTCACCCTCCCTATTCACCGCTTTTCACCCCCAGCTACTTTTTCTGTTTCCCTGGATGAAAAAAATTGCTCAAAGGAAAATGTTTTGCCGATGTGGAAGAGATGAAACAAAAATGGCAGAAGCACTAAAAGGCATCAAAATTGATGAGTTCAAAAACTGTTTTGAGCAGTGGAAAAAATGTCTCAATAAGTGTATTACAACAAATGGAGAGTACTTTGAAGGTGACTGAAGTTTAAACATGTAAGAATGAATACACAATATTTTATAAATAAATTCTAGGGTTTTTGGGGTCCTCCCTCATATGGTGGGTACCAAAAACTGATGCTCTACTGAGCAATCCCAACACTTTAGTACGGCCAAGGAGATACTGGGCTCTTGCTTTTAGAAAGCCATGATGTAAGCTAGCATTGCCTGGACTTTGGGGTCTCTCGCTATGTATGTAAACCACACAGAGATTGTGATCATCTGCTCAACTTTTATGCCAGCCTAGGAACCAATCCCCTTATCTTCACGGCATCTTTATCTCTCTTCTGCCTCTGCACTCCCATTAGAAACACATATATCCAGATGTGGTAGCGATGGGGTGGTGATGTCTTCACTTCATCCTTGTTGGCCTTTTCAAGAAAACTTATTTTATATCTTGGTATTTCAGTGTCTGAAAATCATAATACTATGTGGACATTTGTGAGTTGTGTGCCTGGATCCGGGATGAGTGGAGGAAAATGAAGGTATTGTATCATTCAACCTTGGTAAACTCCCAGTGCCCAGAGAGGCTGGTCCCCTGGCTTTTTGCCCCTGAGACACTAGCTGTACAATGCCAACTTCACAGGGATTTATACGTTGAGGAAAAACATCCCTTTCCTGTCATAAGTAAGAGGACACCCGAATGTTAAGCTCCAGCATCTTCTAACTTCCCAGACTCAACAGCAGGATGGTCTCTTGTCTGGGACCTTAGTATAGAACTTATTCTTAGCAAAATCTAGTTTCCATGTTCTAGATAGTAAATTATCA
Organism: Micronycteris hirsuta; assembly: GCA_004026765.1. Classification (NCBI taxonomy): domain Eukaryota; kingdom Metazoa; phylum Chordata; class Mammalia; order Chiroptera; family Phyllostomidae; genus Micronycteris; species Micronycteris hirsuta. The sequence continues at coordinate 273,155 of PVJI01000247.1, read as the reverse complement.
GAGGAGTGGCCAGAAAGATGGAAGCACCACATTTTTATGCACTGCATTTTGATTAGTTTCTAGGGAGCTATATTATGCTTCAGGTAGTCATCTCCAAGGAAACTGGCATCATTCTGCTCTGCTAATCTCATCCCCTCCTTTCATCCGGTCACTTTCCTGTTCAGTGTCTTCAAGTGGTTCCAGCTCACAGCCAGGCCTGCATGGTTTCAGAATGGGGAGGACGACATTGGCAGTCTACAGGGGCCCTGGCCAATTTGCAAAACAACCCCTGTGTGCCAGGGTAGGTGGTAAGACATACATTCTACACTTCAGCCCCACAACTTGTGAAATGGAAGGGCGGTGACTCTGAAGACCAGACTTAGTAGATTTTTACCACTATTCATGTTTTACTTGCAGTTGTCAACGGATCTTAAATCAGTAATTTTTTCCTACAAAATCAACTTCACTCACTGGAATAGAATACCTACCTAAACAACTTGGAGATAGTTGACTCAACTTCCCATCTGTGAAATAGAGATAATGATGCCTACCTCATGGAGTCGTAAAAAAAAGTAAATGGAATAAATAATGCCTTACACATAGTGTATCCTCACTAGATGAGGCTTTTAATCACAACTTTTGTACTCCTGCCAAGAGTATCACCTTTCTGCAGTCACCCTGGGGATCTTGGGTTAACCCTTGTATCAGATTGTTCATTCATTTTCCACACCCAGACACCAGACTCATCTATTCACACCAAATTGTTCATTCCTACCATCAGTATATCACTAGACACTTCTTTTTCATGCCCAGACAATCATCATAGCCTGCTAGAAGAATTAATTAAGCAGCACATTCATCTGAGGAGTATTTATTGAGCATCTCGTAGTGCACTGTTTCATGACGCTGGGGCTAGACGGACAAGCCCTCTGACGGGGTCCTATTCTCATGGTATTTACGTTATTTTTTAATTTTATTTATTTTTTTTTTTATTTTTAGAGAGAGGAGAAGGGAGGGAGAAAGAGAGGGAGAGAAACAGCAATGTATGGTTGCCTCTCACATGGGCCTCACTGGGAACCTGGCCTGCAACACAGGCATGTGCCCTGACTGGGAATCGAACCTTTGGTTCCCAGCCTGAGCTCAATTCACTGAGCTACACCAGCCAGGGCATGTTCTTGTGGATAAAGGTAGGTGATGGCCAAGTAAACAAATTGAATGAATAAGAAAAATTTTGGTGGTGATAAGTATGATGCAAACATGAAAACAAAGTGATGTGATAGAGCATGAGTGGCAGGGGGAGAGTGGAAAAGACCACACTACATAGATGTCAGGAAGAGCCATCTGTGGAGAAGCTGCTTGAGCTGAGATCTGAAGGACAAGAAGGAGCCCAAGATCTGGGGGCAGAGAATTTCAGGCAGGGCAGTGGGTGCCATGGGCCCTCGCATGGGAATAAGCCTGGTCATGTTGAAGGACGGAGGGAGGGCCAATGTGGCTGTTGCATGAGTGAGAATGGCCCAGTGACACAAGATGAATTCAGAGAGAAGGGAAGGACCGTATCTTCTAGGAACATCAGATCATGGAGGTCATGGGAAGGACCTTGGGTTTGATCAGAAGTACAGTATAAGCCACTGGAGGTTTTCAACGGGGGGATAACACATTGTGATTGACATTTTATAGAGCTCACCATGATGGCCAACTGGAGAATGGACTGGGTAAGGGTCAAAGTAGGAGTCCGAGCAGCCTAGAGAAATATCGGTGGCTGGTACCAGTGGGAGTGGTCCCAAAAGGAAAAATACAGGATATGGTTTCAAGAAAATTCCACACTAATTTTCCTGAGGTCATTTCTCAACTCCATAATTTTTGGTGCTACCACATTATATTTTGCAGAATTAAATCTGAATAACTGGCTTCTAAAGTTCTCCATGATCTATGATTCATTGACCGTTGGCTTCTACAAACTCCCATACTATCTATTCTGTATAGTTAATAAGCAAGTGAGCAATAACACACTGTTAGTCTGTGCATGTTTAAGGTATGTTAATCTTCTCTTTCAAGACAGAAGATCCCTTTAGAACTGGCTCTGTGCTGGCATTTCCTTCCGCATCCTCCCTCACACTTAGCACAGCTCCAAACATAGGGCCTGTGTTGAAATTGCTTATTGATTGATTAAAAACATACATCACTAGCATTTGTCTCTTTGGTATTTCTCTCTTATGAAGAAAGGTGATTATCTGTCAATATTCATTGCACCATTGAACCAATATGCAATGCATTAATCATCTCTGAAATAACCAGATGAGGCTTCCTTATAATCTTCCTATTTTGCTGAGATAATTTCACTTGCTTTGGAGTTTATGAGGCCATAAGTGGCTTCCATCTGTTGATGAACATATTTTTAAGAGTCATTTAGTCTTAAGAATGGAATACTTGAGGGGAAGTTAAATTGTAACTTTTATATTAAGTGTCATCTTAGTAACAGAACCAAAATTGGAAGCATGTGTTCCATTTTGGTCTTTCATTTTCAAAGCTTTAGGTCAGGCAAAGATTTAATTTCATTTGTTTACAAAGTAGATTATGTGGAATAAAATCTATTTTGTTTATGGTTACATTTTAGTCAATCCATTGCCTTAGAAAATGAGAGAAACCTGATTGGCTAATAATTCAACATAGTAAATTACAGTGTTTTTACATCCACAGAACATTGGCCTAATTGAATTATTCAATAATAGTATGATGAAAATATTTCCTTTTAATACATTTTGAGCAAGGCACATACCAGTGATGAAACACTGAAGAATCTTGTTTATTCCATCCTTGTTTGATGATCGACCACAGAATGTAATGTAATATTTCTGGGGATAATAACTCTTTCCACATTAAGGATAATAAAGACAAGGTAGCTTATACGGAGATCCTTACTGGTACTCCGAGTTTTCTCTATTTGTGTGTGTTTTCCTTCCCAGAAATTTGTTCTCTGTTAACTGCTACTTTACAGAAGAGTTTATATAAAGATGTTTTAATTTATGCATAATAAAAGTGGTAAGCTTGATCACTTTCTCTTTCTAGTGAGAGGTAGAAAATCTGTCTAAGGCACTTTCTTTCACTCCTGAGCTTCTGATGAGGACCAAGTAGCATTTTCTCCACAAAATGCAGACATGCACAAACTCTACACGCAGTATCAGGAAAGTTAGGGATCTGCCCTGAGAGTTCTGAACCGTATGCATAGCATGGATTCTACATAATTGCACCAGCACTAATTAATTACCACGACTTGTTATGTTTTTTCTTTTTGGGCTTTTAGAAAAATGTTGGACATAGTAAAATTCAAACTCATGAGATTTTAAATAGAAAGTGTTTTGATTTGTAAAAACAAAGAAATAGCCATATTAGCACAATTACACCAAAATTATCTTAACCTAAGTGATGACAGGTATATGCTGTAAAAATATTTCTAGTTCCTTGCTCACTACTTCTTACAACATTTTTTTTATGTCAATGACCACTTTTATTCAAAATGATCACTCAAGTGCCTCTTTCACACAATTCCAACAGATACCAAGTTGTTGCTTGAGTCTTTTATTCAGTTTGTTACCATGAGGTGGAAGAATAACATGGGTAAAATAGGAACAAATACTGTATTTTAGAATGTTTATCCAAACATGGTGACATACTGGCATTTTGGCCCATTTTGAGCATAGCTTTGATCCAAGATGTAAAAACAAACAAAAAAAAATTAAAAGGTTTTGTACACAGAGGGGTTATTTGAGTTCATGAATGGTGAAGGGTCTCTACTAATTGTGCTCCTTACAACTTAGCTGCTGAGGTTTGTTGCTATGTTCTGAGAAAAAGGCCCAAATGACGGTGCTGACTGTTTTGCTAATAAAATCTGCTAAGCTGAAAACCCTCAGTTACCCAGTTACTCATCTTTAGGTCCAGATGCGACCAAGTGGGGAGGCATATGATTAGAAAAACTCAGGAGGAAGGAAAACAGATACAGATTCACTAGAAATCATTCATGGAATAGATTTCACTGGCCTATTGGGTGGTAGCTTCTTAGGCGGTGAGAGTCATTTGCACTAGATGGTAGGGGAACTGTGTTCCATTCTCTAATAGATGCCACTTCCTCAGTAGAGTTTCTGTATCCCGTATCTTCTCACGTGAATATGTGTATCATGACACAGTTATGGCTAATAGTGAATAACTCACGAAAGAGTTCTTAGAAATAAAATATTGTTTCTGGAAAATAAAAGAAAAAGAGAACATTTTATAGTTGTTGGGAATAAAGGCTCCCACTTCAACCTTGTTGCATGTCCACCTCAGCTCTGTCTAGGCTCTGTGAGGGGAAATTGCCAGTGGGCGATGGGTTACCCCAATATGTACTATTTTTTCCCAGTTTTTAATCTCTTCTCAGGTGACAGATTGTTTTCCTCTTAGACCAGATCCACTTCATTTTTCACTTAATCAAAAAAATAATTTACTGCTCAGTAGGAACCCAGAGTGAGTCTATGCTCACCTTGATCGATCGAATGCTTTGGAAAACAAACCAACCTACCACATCATAAATATAAATATCTGTATCCTAGAGTCTCATAACCAACTGCTTCAGTGTCGGTGTAAAGACTGGAGTGCTGATTCGGGCGCTCATAAGGGGGCTCATGTAATTAATGGAGCCTCCAGAACAAGTAGCGGCACAGCACAACAGTGGAGAGGGGATTTCGGCATGAGACACGCCTGGGTTCAGATTCCAGCGCGGCCACTCACGGCTGCGCGCCTGTAAACGAAGGTGTTTAGAGCAGCACGGAATAGCGGCTGCGCGTGCGCCCTGGGGTTCAGTGGCCTGCTGTCATTCCGGCCTGTGATTGCAGGCAAGGTGCTTAAACTCGCTAACTCTGACTCCCTTGATCTGACTCCTACCTCACAGGATTGCTGCTGTGAGGTTTAAATGGGACGATTTTATGTAAAATTTAGCCCTGTGCCTACACACGGAATGCTCATTAAACACTTAATATTAATGCTAAACATTATTATTAACAATTCAGTGTTAAGCACAGCAGGACCTAAAAATTACTAAACCTAAGCCTGAGTTTCCACCTGTATAAAAAAAAAATTGAAATACGCATCCTCATAGGGTTGTTGTGACACATAAATGAGGTAGCACATTGAGTGACTAGCATAATTACTGGTTGTAATTATTCAGAAGCATTCTGAATGCTTGAGTGAGAATTATCTGCATATTTGATTGCTGTTAGATCTAGTGTTGTTCATAAACAGCGTTCTTTATTCCAACTATTACTTTCTTCTTGATGTTCATGCATTTAAAACAACCAAGGGCTACTTCCTCCTCCTCCCTTTGTCATGGCAATGCATTTCCACAGACTATGGTCAATTGTTGACGTCCACCGATCCCCTTACACAATATTATAACTTTGTTGGCTTCTGATTAAAGAGGCAAGCCTTCGACATTTACACCTCAGTTCTTCTAGATACGAAGCCATCTGACCTTTGATAAAGACCGTCTTAGTTAGCCACCATTACTGCCACCGCTCTTTGATCCTTGGGGTCTTGCTTTCAAGCATTTAAAAAGAGACTCAGGTCGAACAGCTTTTTAAAAGCACAACTCCCAATTTTAGAAGGTTGTTTTTTAAGAGAATTAAGGGGTAGGGTCTTTACTAGCTCTAGTACTAAACTTGCAAAGAGAAACTCTCTTTAAGTCAACATCCTCTCCTTGAGTGCATGGCCATTTTGATAAGAATAGTGCAAGGTAATGCAATCCCACTTTAAATTTAGACGTGGTAAAGTTCAGGCTACGCTGAAAAGGCAGCAGTGAATGGCAATGCCACACTTACACTCAAGAAAAAAGTCAGGTGCCCAAGTCTTGAACTAAGCAAACAGTTTAACTTTCTACAGGCAATATGGAATGGAATGTGGACATAAGAATGGAATAAGGGTGTGGGTCTCCCTGCCCTTCAATTCTTTCACTCCCTGACTGTGTGACAATTATTCATAGAGAATATATGCAGTCTTAAATTCCCTTTTGTTTTTGGTTTAAATTCCTTACCTGGAGGGCAGAGGATATCACCTGGTTCCTGCCTTCTACAAACCAATGACACACCAGGTTTGGGCTGTCCAAGGTGCAGGGGACAGACTGATTACCTGTCCTAGTCCCTCTGGCTACCAAGGTGAGCTGAAGAATTTAGTGAGCTGAAGAATTTACATTTGACCAGCAATTGATTGGGTGCTTATAATGTGCAATGTCTGATAGTTGACACAGAAATGAATCAAATGTGATTTCTTCCCTTTAGGATGATACTATCTAGCTACAAAATCATAGAGGGATGTACATAGGTAGAACGTAGAGTAGACAATGCAAACCTACAGCAAAGAGGCAGAAAAATAACATAGTAGCATAGAAGAAGGAAAGATTATTCTTAGTTATAGGAGGAGAGCTTCATGGAAAAGATGGTATTTGCATTATGTCTTGGAATATGAGAAATTTTGTGCATGCAGAGAAAGGGGTGACTGTGGGTAGAACAGTGTTATGTAGGACCCAATAGTTTTCCATAAAGGACAGAATCAGAAATCAGTCTAGGGAGATGGGGAATCTGCTCTCCAAAGGATTATGTGGTCATAGGGCTTCGGGTTTCATATTCAAAGTTTAGGATTTTATCCTATAGAGGACAGACAAGTGGATTCAATCTTGGTGTTTTATTAGAATCACATATTGAGTTTCTGAAGTCCATGCAGGATCAGCCCCTACACTTGTGAGGCCCAGAGTATTAATGGAGGCCCACATACTGTATGTCTAAATATTTAAAGTTTTAAAGTAACAGATGCACAAAACCTGGCCCTTGTTTCCCCCCAGGGTCTGCAGTCTGTCTCAAGGGACTGCTCTTGGCCTGGAAACTAGAGGCCCCACCCTCCCTGAGGGTCACCTGCTGCTTGGGGCGTGAGGGGTCACATGACCTTCAGGAAGAGCACAGAGTAGAAGTTGCATTCAGCAGGGGACTCCTTGGCAGTGGCCAGACCTGCCCCTATCCAGTAAAGTACTTTAGGTCCCTGGCACGGCAGGCTCTCTTGCCTCCTGCTTCGCTTTCCTGACTCAGGATTGCCAGGCAGTTCTAAGTATCACTTGAAAGTACACCCACCTACTCCATCCACCTCCAGAGCTGAGGGGAGGGTAGAAGTACTCTTACCTGAGGAATGCCGTCTGCCTACCCATTGTCCCGCTTTGGAAGAAACTGTCTTGAAACTAAAGCAGCCCCTCTTTTCTGGTTTCAAAGGGCAAAGGCTGATTTTTTATCCCCCAGCCTGACCCCATCCCAACTGACAAGACACTTGGTCTGTCTCTCTCCAATATTTTGTATGTACTCAATTGCTTATGGGACTTTAGGGCTAATAATCACTGCTAAAAACGGGGAAGGTGTTTCTGTTCAATTATTGTTAGTTGGCATAGGAGAGTAGATTATTGGCATTTTAGAAAGGGAATTGAAGCGGAAGAGGATGAATGGAAAGGTGGCGAGACTACAGCAGGAAAGCTGTGAGAAGCCACGAAATAAGCAAAATGAGGGTCTGGGGGAAGCAGGGGCCATGGGTTGGGTGTAGAGGAAGAGTTGAATTGGAGAGGGCTCCAAGTGATGGCATCAGAAATGCTTGGGGAGAGCAGGGAATCCTAACCAGACCAGTAGACCAGCAGGTAATGGAGGGAGACTAGACTTTGGGTAGTGAGCACCCAATGCAATATATAGATGATGTATTGTAGAACTGTACACTTGAAAATTATATAATGTTACTAAGGTCACCCCAATTAACTTAATTAAAACATTGTCAGTAGTCAGAGGGAGGGATGGAGTGGAGATGACGCAGGTTTCTAGCTTGTCATAGGTTAAATTGTCTCACAGATGTGTTGAAGTCTGCACTCTGGCTACCTATAAATGTGGCCCTATCTGGAAACAGGAATCGTTGCAGATGTAATCAAATGAAGATGACATCATTAGGGTGGGCCCAAAGTCAATATGGCTGGTGTCCCTATAAGAAGAGGGAGGACAGGGGGGACACACAGGGAGCACAGCCTTGTGACGACGGAGGCAGAGACAGAAGGAACGCACAGCTACAGACCAACATTTGCCAGCTGTCATCAGCAGGTAGGGGACAAACGAGCACCCTCCCCTGTAGGTTTCAGAGAGAGCGTAGTCCTGCGGACACCTTGATGTTGAACTTCTAGCCTTCAGAACTGTGAGAAAATACATGGTTGTTGTTTGAAAGCACCGAGTTCGTGACAGTCGTTACCGCAGCTGCAGGAAGCAAGCACATCAGCTGTAACGGCACCCATGCCGTTGGCTCGCTCTGACCTGGGCAGTCCGCGAAGGGAAGCTTTTGCCGCAGCCAGCACCCAAACTGTCCGTGTTCCCTGTGAACACGCGCGTCTTCTCCACGAGCAGCGGAGCCCCAAGCAGTGTCCCTCTTTGTCCCCTAGCCATGCCAACTCACTATGGGTTTCAGTGATCTACTATTCAAAAAGGCATAGACAGAAGGTATTACTTTCCTACAGATTTCAATTGTCTACTGTATAATAAGGCAATTTGCAAACGTGAAGTTGAGAGGTTTTTACAGTCAGTTTTCCCATATTCTAATTTGGTTTGGAAGGTATTTTTGGTACTATTTTAAGCTATTATCTTTAATCTACCATAGTGAAAATTATTCAGAAAACCTACAGGAGATTTCACCTCCACAAGGAATGTTTTTCAGATAGGAAATTGTTGCAGGATTGAATTGCCAAAGAGACAGCTGAAAAAAATGGGTCATGCATTCATCCCATTCTGGGATATAGGCTGCCAAGAGGTTCTCTGCTCATTTTTGTCCTCTTCTCATAAACAAGCTGCTTTAACAAGTTACTTTAAAAAAGCATACTTATTTCCCCAGTGAATTACACAGGAAAAGAATCCAACCTTCCCTCCAGAGAACTCAAAACAGTTGTTTGTTCTCAGAGCTCAGGTGTGGTAGAATAGCTGTGGGCTGAAATGCGTGCTGGAGGTTGGCCAGGGGGCGAGAGCTCGCTCCTCTCCACTCCGCTCGGCTCCAGCCTGACTTCTCACACTGGTGTGCCACTCACAGCTTGGCTAATGGGGGTGGGGGAGGGGAGGGGGAGGACTCAATTTTCAATCTCAGTGAAATTACCCAGTCTATATCGCCTAGTGGGAAGGATCTGGGGGCAAGATTAATGCTCAGCAGTGCTCTATTTTATATTCTTTTTTGATAAAGAGCACTGTATTGATTATCCAAAGTGAGTTTTCAAAAATGTTTTTTAAGAGCCAAATTGTTTTGGTGGCAGAGTGATTTAAAGACAGCGAGGGGGTAGCCTCATTTCTTGGCTCTTTGTCAAATTTTAGATAAATTGATGGTATAAGATGCCTCTTGGAATTGTATTGCCAGAAAATTCTTGAGAGTGAAGAGTACCTCCCTACTTGGGAGAACAAAGAATAGCAATTCCATTGTAGAATTAGAAATTCCAGCTGGCAGACACCGACTGACCAACACAACTACCTGTTCTGAAAATGACTATAACTAATACACTTAAAAGCCTCCCCTCTTATGTTACAGTCTAAACAATTTCACTCTCTTATTGGGATGGGACACCATTATGATTTTATCTGGCATCAAACCAACGTTTAAGATTATGAGTAAATATTTGGTGTTCTCTTTTGGTGCCTACATATTCTACTAGTTCAGCCAAATGTAAAAAAAAAGGCAAATAAGAAGTAGCTTTAATATATTTCTTGACCAACTGTTTTAACTTGTTAAAAGAGAAAACAGGTCCACTGCAGATACCATCTTTCTTGGGTAGAGCACTCCCTTCCATCCCGCATCTTCCTGGGGGAATGCAGCAGTTCCTCCCCCCTCCCCCGGACTCCCTGTTGCCCCGCCCTGGGGAGCTTGCACCCTGCTGAGGAGTCAGCTGCCTGGGCTGCAGTGTAGAGGTTGGGCAGACTCAGGAGGTGCCAGGGACTGAGTTTTGTGGCTTTGGAGTGGGGGGCTACTTTCCTGTGAACCCGACTGGTGCCTCGCCCCCGCAACAGGAGATCTGCTAGCCTCACTCTCTGGGCTCTCTGTGGCCCCACTCTTCTGACTTCTGGTGGCTCCGCCCTGCTGAGGACAGGGAAGAATTGCAGACAAAGCTGTGTGACTCGGGTGGAAGCCTCTCCCCGCACCTTCCTGCAAGCCTCCCCTTCAGGGGAGATCCACTAGCCTCATCCTTCCAACTCCTGATGGCCCTGTCCTGCTGAAAAAGCTGGGAAAAAATCTGGGACAGACTGAGTTGTGTGGCTCTAGGATGGGGGATATTTTTCCCTCACATGACCTCCCTTCCACAGCCAAAGCTTAGTTTGTTTGGGCCTGATAAACTGCTGGCCTCACCCTGACAACTGAGACTCTGCCCCACTACAAAGGTGTGTGAGCACCCAGTGGGTCACAACTAGCTTGCTATACCCTGGGAGACTTGCTGAGTGGCCTCAGACCCAGCACTGGCACTGAGTTTTAACCTGTATCAGTTGGGTGAACACCACTCACCCCTACCTGGTGACTCACTCAGAACCTACCTCATGCAACTCAAATACTGCCAGAGGGTCTTTCGGTGACTGAGCTTAACAGGCAGCCAGCAGGTGAAGGAAGGCAGAGGCAGACTTCGGGGTGCCTTGGGACATTTGCTAACATGCCCCCAGGCACAGTACTGTTAAAAGCTGGCCTTATTGTGCAGCTTGGTCCTTCCCTCACACACTCAGGCCCAGCAGAGGCAGCTACAAACTGTGGATTGCTTTGTAGCTACAAATTGTACAGGGCCAATAATAGGCAGTGTCTGACATTAGTCTACACCAAAGTACCTCCCAAGAGACCCCAGAACAAACACACCCAGATGCCAGATTCAGACATCAGAACAGGATCCAATTAGCATCACAAGAGGCATACCAAAGGGCGATCTCAGCAGGCACCAGACCCTGCTGAAGTGAATTCCGCTTTGTGTGGTCAGTACCTGCACAGCTGCTCATATACTGTGGTCAGGGTTGATTCACACAGTTGACCCCATGCTTGAATGGGCCAATAGCAATCAAGACTCAATTATAACTGGAGGGCCCACAAAACTCATAAAAAGAACATTCTTAGAGCACCCAGTGCAGGTGATCAGGGAGGATACACCACCAGGTCCCACGGGATACCTACTACATAAGGCCACACTACCAAGACAGGGAGTTATAGCAGATCTACCTAATACATAGAAATGAACACAAAGAGGCAGCCAAAATGGGGAGACAAAGAAACATGCCCCAAATGAAAGAACAGGAGAAATTTCCAGAAAAAGAGCTAAATGAAATGGAGGCACACACTTTACTGGATATAGAGTTCAAGAAAATGTTTATAAGGATGTTCAAGGAACTCAGTGAGAACTGAACAGCATGAAAAGGGACATAGAAACCATTAAAAATGTCAGAAATGAAGAATACAGTGGAAGGAATAAACAGTAGGTTGGATGAAGTAGAAGACTGAAATAGTAATTAGGAAGACAAGGTATAAAAAATACACCCAATCATAGCAGCAGGAAGAAAAAAGAATTAAAAAATGAGTTTAAGCCCTGGCTGGGTGGCTCAGTGGAATGAGTGCTGGCCTGCTAACCAAAGGGTTGCTGGTTCAATTCCTACTCAGGGCACATGCCTGGGTTGCAGGCCAGGTCCCCAGTAGGGGATGTGTAAGAGGCAACCACACACTGATGTTTCTCTCCCTCTCTTTCTCCTTCCCTTCCCCTCTCTCTAATAGTAAATAAATAAAATCTTTAAAAAATGAGTTTAAGAGACCTTTAGGACAACATAAAGCGTAACAACATTTGCGTCATAGGGGTACCAGAAGGAGATGAGAGAGGGCTTGGGATCAAGAATCTATCTGAAAAAATAATGACTGAAAACTTCCCAACTTGGTGAAAGAAAGAGACACACAAGTCTAGGAACTGCAGAGAATTCCAAACAAGATGAACCCAAAGAGGCCTACACAAAGAAACATTGCAATTAAAATGGCTAAGGTTAAAGACAATGAAAGAATCTTAAAAGCAGCAAGAGAAAGACAATTAGGTACCTACAAGGGAGCTCCCATAAGTCTGACAGATGATTTCTCAACAGAAACATTTCAAGCCAGAAGCGATTGGCATGAAATATTCAAAGTGATGTAAAGCAAGAATGTAAAACCAGACCTACAACCAAACTACTTTACCCAGTAAGGCTATAATTTAAAATTGAAGGGGAAATAAAGAGCTCCCCCCCAGACAAGATGAAGCTAAAAGAGTTTGTTACTACTAAACCAGTATTACAAGAAATGTTAAAGGACCTTTATAAGAAGAAAAAGAAGGAAAAATAAAAAGAGGAACATAATTAAAAGAATAAAATGGCAATAAACACAGACCTATCAATAGTCACTTTAAATGTAAATGGCTTAAATGCTTCAGTCAAAAGACAAAGGGTAGCTGAATTGATAAGAAAATAAGACCCACATATATGCTGTCTACAAGAGACTCACCTCAGAACAAAAGATACACACAGACTAAAAGTAAAGGGATGGAAAAAGATATTTCATGCAAATGGAAAGGAAAAAAAAGCTGGGGTGGCAGTACTTATATCAAACAAAACAAACTTTAAAATAAAGACTATAGTAAGAGGCAAAGAAGGATACTACATAATGATAAAGGGAGTGGTCCAACAGGAGAATATAACCCTTGAAAACATTTATGCACCCAATATAGGAGCACCTAAATATGTAGAGCAAATCTTGATGGACATAAAGGGTGAGATCAACAGTAATACAGCTATCATCGGGGATTTTAACACCCCATTGACATCTATGGATAGATCTTCTAGCAGAAAATCAACAAGGAAATGGCAGCCTAAATAACACACTAGATCGGACAGATTTAATTGATATTTTCAGAGTATTTCACCCCAAAGCAGGATAATACACATTCTTTTCAGTGCACTTGGAACATTTTCTAGGATAGACCACATGTTAGGACACAAAACAAATCTCAGTAAATTTAAGAGGGTTGAAATAATATCAAGCATCTTCTCTGTCCATAATGGATAAAACTAAAAATTAATCACAAGAACAAGAAAACTGAAAAACACACAAAGACATGGAAGCTAAATAACATGTTACTAAACAATGAATGGGTTAACAATGAGATCAATGAAGACATCCGAAGGTACCTTGAAACGCAAGAAAATGAGAACGCAACAACCCAAATCTACGGGATGCAGGGAACACAGTCCTACAAAGGAAATTCATAGCGTTACAGGCCTACTTCATGAAACAAGAAAAACCTCAAATAAACAGTCTAACTTACACTTAAAGGAACTTGAAAAGAACAAAAAACAAGCCCCAAGTGAGTAACAAGAAGGAAATAAAGATCAGAGAGCACAAATAAAAAAAATAGTCTAAAAAAACAATATCAAACATCAATGACACCAAGAGCTGATTCTCTAAAAAGATAAACCAGAGTGACAAACTTCTAACCAGACTCAACAAGAAGAGAGAGAGGACCCAAATAAATAAAATCAGAGATGAAAGAGGAGAAGTAACAATTGACACCAAAGAAATACAAAGGACTGTAAGAAGATATTACCAAAAATTATATATATGCCAATAAATTGGACAATCTGGAAGAAATGGATCAATTCCTAGAAACATACAATCTTCCAAAATTGAATCAGGAATAACCAGAAAATATGAATAGACAGATTGCAACTAATGAAATGGAAGCAGTAATTAAAAAAACTGCCAACAAACAAAAAAGTCTTGGACCAGATGGCTTCACAGGTGAGTTTTACGGAACATTCAGAGAACTAACACCTATCCTTCTCAAATTATTCCAAACAATGCAAGAGGAAGCAAGACTCCTAAGCTCACATTATGAGGCCAGCATTATCCAAATTCCAAAACCTGGTAAAGACACAACGAAGAAAGAAAATTATAGGCCAATATCCCTGGTAAACATTGATGTTACAATCCCCAAGAAAATATCAGCAAACCAGATCCAGTAATACATAATAAGATCATACACCAAGATCAAGGGGGTTTATTTCAGGTATGCAGGGTTGGCACAATACCTGCAAATCAATAATGTGATATATCACATAAGCAAAATGAAGAATAAAATCACATGATCATTTCAAGGGATGCAGAAAAAGCATTTGATAAAATCAAGCCCCCATTTATGATAAAAACTCTCAGCAAATTAGGAATAGAGGGAACATAACTCAATGTAATAAAGGCCATATATCATAAACTCACAGCCAACATCATACTCAATGGGCAAAAACTCAAAGTGTTTCCCTTAAGGTTGGGAACAAGACAGGAATGTCTGCTTTTATCACTCTTATTGAACAGAGTACTGGAAGCTCTAGCCACAGCTATCAGACAAGAAGAAGAAATAATAGGTATCGAAATGGGAAAGGAATAAGTAACACTGTCATTATTTGTAGATGGCATTATACTTTATATAAAGAATCCTAAAGATTCCAACAAAAAAACTACTAGAACTGACGAATGATGTCAGTAAAGTACAGGGTACAAAATCAATATCCAGAAATCAGTTGCATTTTTATGCATCAATAATAAAATATCTGAAAAGGAAACTAAGAAAACAATCCGATTTAAAGTTGCATCAAAAAAAAATTCCTAGGAATAAATTTAACCAAGGACATAAAAGACCTGTACTCAGAAAATTATAAGACACTGAAGAAAGAAAGTGATGAAGATACAAATAATGGAATCATATACCTTGTTAGGAAGAAATAACATTATTAAAATGTCCATACCACCCAAAGCAATCTATAGATTCAATGCAATTCCTGTCAAGATATCAAGGGTGTATTTCATAGAACTAGAATATTCCAAAAATTATATAAAACCAAAAAAGACCCCAAATATTGACAGCAATCTTAAGAAAGAAGAATAAAGCTGGATGAATCACACTACCTGATATCAAACTATACTACAAGGCCATAACAATCAAAACAGTATGGTATAAGCATAAAACAGACATATACAAGGTCTGTCCAGAAAGTATCCATCCATGTAATATGAAAAATAGAGACATTTATTGAAGATACAAGGTACAAAAAACACTGTACATAAAACAATAATTCCTCAGTTCCCTTTAAAGTAGGTACCCTGGGACCTCACATAGTTTTCCCAATCGCCATCAGCTGCCCCATCGTATTTTCCTAAATTGCATCAACAGTCTGAAATCTTTTCCCTTTCAAAGGCGATTTTAGTTTTGGGAAAAGGCAGAACTCACAGGGTCCAAAAAATGGATTGTAGGGGGCTAAGTCACCTGGGTAATTTTTGTTTCACCAAAAAACTCTGCATAAGACATGATGCATGAGTGGGTGTGTTGTGGTGATGAAGCTGCCAAACACCAGTTGCCCATAGCTGCAGCCTTCTGAATTATCTGAATAATTTCCACAGAAGAATGTTCAAGCTAAATGCAAAATTTGATGCAGATTTGTTGCCCTACTTGAGTAGTCATTTTGAATGTGATGGTCACACAGTACACATGCTCACTCAATGGCGTCTACTGCCCCCACTGACTAGTTCAGTGAAGTCATCACTGTTCACACATGTGCATTAGAGTTCACTCTCTTTTGCTGCCAGGATACATCAATGTCACACAAACTGTTCTCATTTTGTTAACAATGGCTGGATTTTTTCTGTACAGACATCATAGATCAATGGAAAAGAATAGAGAGCCCAGAAATAATCCCATGCCATTGTGGTCAATCAATATTTGACAAAGGAAGCAAGGACATACAATGTGGTAAAGACAGTTTTTTCAGTAAGTGGTGTTGGGAAAAATGGACAGACACAGGCAAAAAAACATGAAACTAGACCTTCTTACACCATACACAAGAATAAATCCAAAATGGATTAAACACTAAATGTAAAACTTGAAACCATAAAAATCCTAGAAGAAAACATAGACAGTAAAATCTTGGACATTGCTCACAGCGATATTTTATATGATATTTCTCCCCAGGCAAGGGCAACAAAAGAAAAAAAAAAGGGACTATTTCAAACTAAAGAGTTTTTTTGCAGCAAAGGAAAACTTCAACAACATGAAAAGACAGCCTACTGAATGGGAGAACACGTTCACCAATGATACATTTAATAAGGGGTTAATATCCAAAATTTGTAAAAAAAATTTATAAAACTCAACAAAAAAAATCCAATTAAAAAATAGGCAAATAGCTTGAATAGAGACACTTCTTCAAAGAGAAGATACAGATAGCCAATAGATATATGAAAAAATGCTCAATGTCACTAATCATCAGGGAAATGTCAATTAAAACCACAATGAGATCAGATATCACTTCCTACCTTGTTAGGAACTGCCCTGCCTGGTTTCAGAAGCTGTAACCCCCCATGGCTAAGGCTGAGTAAAAGACCTTGGAACCATAAGCTACTAAGGAGACAAAGCTTATCTTCCCGGCAGGGGTGCCACCTCTGCGCCCTTTTACTTCACCCTGCTTGGCCCTGGGCAGATGACTGGTTAGCCAATGATGGGTAAGATTCCTCAAAGGAGGGGCGACCTAAGACAGGCACGGTCATGAAAGGGCCCTCAGGGAAGGACTTGGGGGGCTATAGAAAAAGGGGGTGATGGACCTTTACCCCTAGGCTTTGACATAGCCTGAGTCCTTATTCTTTCTGCAAGAAGTCTCCTAATCTCTTGGCTGCCTTACTTCCCCTGCCTGACTTAAGCCTGAAACAATGTCGGAGGGCAGTGCAGCCGTGGGCAGAAATAGGCTGTTCCCCCGGGCGATCAGGCCTAAGAAAGAATGCATAAAACCCTATTAAACCTGCTTTGCTAAGAATGTCCTCAATTTTCTGATAAGGGTCCAAGCAGGAAATGAGTTTGCTCCCCAAAGCTTTACAGCCCTTTAGCTAACTGACCCTGACTCAGAAAAAGCCCTCATAGTTCTCTGAATGTTATCTGTTGTTTAATGATTACTGCCTGGCAATGATTGACGAACTTAACCTGTATTCCTGTGCGAACTGAACCCAATAAAGGCCTACTGAGGAACAGGCTCCTGGCCCTTCTTTGAGAGATTGGCCACCTTTCCTCCCCAAGCAGATCGTGTCTTGGTAGACTTACTCTCATCCGTGGTGGCTGGGGGGCCCAGTGGGTGGACCCCCCCAACACCTGTTAGAATGGCTATCACCAATAAATCAGCAAACAAGTGCTGGTGAGGATGTAGAGAAAACGGAAGCCTTGTGTACCACTGGTGGGAATGCAGATTAATATAGTCACTGTGGAAAGCTGTATGGAGTTACCTCAAAAGATTAAAAGTGGAACTGCCTGATGACCCAGCAATGCCACTTCTGGGAATTTATCTGAATAAACCCAAAACACTAATTAAAAAAAGTAAATGCACCCCTATGTTCATTGCAGCATTATTTACTGTTTACAATATTCAAGATGTAGAAGCAGCCCAAGTGCCCATCAGTAGGTGAGTGGGTGAAAAAGCTGTGGTGCATTTGCACAGTGGGATACTACTCGGCTGTACAAAAGAGGGAGATCTTACCTTTTGTGACAGCATGATGGACCTGGACAGCATTATACTAAGTGACATAATCCAGTCAGAGAAAGACAGTACCATATGATCTTGTTACAGAATGGACCCATGGTGGGGGCAAGACACTATTACCGAGAGGACCCCCCTTCTCCCAGGGTCCCCCTGTACTAGGTTTGCCTTGCTTTCTGCCAGGGAATTATAGCTCTCAATGCCAGAGATTGGTGAAAAGGAAAGGGAGTATTCATTCAAAAAGTTATAAAGACTTAGATGTCTTCATTAAAACCCCAAAGTCCCTTAAACACCCACAAACACACACAGTCCTTCCTTTCCCCCTCTGCCCAGTCTGCGGTACTGTATCTCAGGAAAAGAAATGTAAGTCCATGGCTCAGGTAGCCCCTAGTCCTTCCCAGTAATCCATGCTTGGCTGGCAGGCCTCCCACGGTTCCCAGCACCATCAGCTGTGTCACCGGGATCTCCAGTTCTTAATCCAAACCACGTGGCACCTTCTTCTGGCCCACCAGCAAGAGTCCTTTCATCCCTTTCCTTCCCATAGGGTCTCTTCTGAATTCTTCCAAACTGCTAAGGGAGAGCTCTGCATTGCTGCTACATCTTGCTTTCCAGCTTCCTAAGCTGCATGGCAAAGGGAGCCCCAAAGCCACGTGGTTTCCTCCTCACGCCAAAGCTGCGTGGGTCTGACGTGCGTGGCTGCCGCACCTGGGTTTAAATGCCAGCGCTAATCTTCCTCTGCAGCCCCATTTCCGACTCCTCCCACAATCGCTACACCTGCCAGCATTCCCGTATTTTTCCAGCTTTACTGGGCTGCCTTGGTTAGTCCAGGCAGGCGTGGCCCTGTGCTGTGGAGCCAACCATCTCCAAGCCCTCACGCAGGCCGTGTAACCAACGGGAGTTGACTCCCACTTATATCCTGGGTTGTAGTCACTCCCATCTCCCTGGCTCAAAGCGTGGCCACAGCCATATAACATATCCATGAAACCAGCTAAAAGTCATAGATACGTAAAATGACCATTCTAGAGGTTATTTGCAAAACTGTTGGTATGCAAAATAATTCAGTGGCCCTGCTCCAAGTGTCCAGTTCAGACTTGTGGGTATGAGGACATCCTATATTTTTAATATTTCCTGGATACCCTGAGTTCTGGACCCCATTACAAATCCCTCTTTGTGGGGCGGCTGGCTGCATCCTCTTACAATTTCACTTATATGTGGAATCTAATGAACAAAATAAGCTAACAAACAAAATAGAAACAGACACAGAGGTACAAAGAACACAGTGACAGCTGTCGGAGGGCAGGAAGGTTGGGGGCTGGGTAAAAAAGGTGAAGGGATTAAGCAAAACCCCCTCTCCCCGCCAAAACCCACAAACCCCTCATAGACACAGAGACCAGTATGGTGATTACCTGAAGGAAAGGGGGCGGTAGAAGAGGATAAAGGGGAGGTAAATGGTGACGGAAGGAGACGCGAACTGGAGTGGTGAACACATGATACAATACACAGATGATGTATTACAGAATTGTACACTGCCTGAAACCTATATAAGTTTGTTAACCAATTTCACCCCAAGAAATTCATTTAAAAACAAAAGAAGAAAATAGGTCTCTTTATAAGGAAAAGTATTTCATATGTGATTTAAATAAATAGTAATGACATTAATAGACTCCACTGTATGACTGTTGTTTGGCCTGGCCAAACCCCTTGAGTACATACAAATAATTGAAAATACAATGATAAAGAAACTAAGCAGAAAGGCAAATGAACAGTTTGAAATGGCTAACTGATTTTTTCATTGTACAATGGTGGCATTTTCGAGTATTGAGATGGCTGCTACTTCGAGTCAATATTTACATTTACATTCAAAAGCAAAATGGTACCTGATAAGCATTAGATTGTGCCTGCAGCACAGTATTTGCCAAGCGACTTAACAATTTTTAAAGCTTGATGAGTTACAGGGCATCTGGCACAGATTAGTTACGACTGGAACTTAACTTAGGCAGAATGACAGTGGGGACTAGAATGGGAACTCATTTCAAAGACTACTGGGAGAAGACTTTGAAAAATGTACCCTCGAATTGTATAAATGTAGATTTCTCTCTCCTTGACCAGGGCGAGTTACAATTTGTGCCCCAGAAGAACAACAGCAGGAAAAGGCATGGAATGGAGGCTGTGTCGGTGAGTGAAACCTGAGCGTGGTTTGCCCTGGTCGGGGTCTGCATTCCCCAGTCTAGTGGCACAGGCAGCTCTGGGAGGAACTGTAGCTTGGCCTGGCCGGTGGGAGGGGATGTGGGGGAGGGCGCGAGGCAGTGGCTGGTATAGGCCGTTCTTGGTTTGTGTGTGTGGCTGCATGTCACAAATAAGTTAGTACAAAGACTGGATGAGAAGACAGTGGCGCAGACAGGAAGGCACTGACTAACTGCGGGTAGAATCAAAGACCACAGTGGGAAGTCAACTTGTACGTTTCCACGGCGAGGCGTTCAGCTCTGAACTGTTTGGGAGGGGGTGCCTGGGTGAATTAAAACTTGGGAAAATCACAGAGAAGAGTCACCTTAGTTAAGGGAGAAGTAGATAAAGGTATCTGTTTGCAGCCAGAATGCTATCGATGCAGAGGTCAGGATAAGCTCAGAGGGCTGCACACACAGCAGCGGTGCCAGAGTCCCCGTCTCCGCTGTGTGCCATCCTTGGGGAGGACGTCGTGGAGGGAGGCACTGAGGTGGGAAGACAGGGAACTGCATGATCACCTCCATACGACCGATTTTTGTGTTCTCAGAAGCAATAAAACACACATTGCTTGTACCCAATAATCAGCAATGCCTTTTGTATATTTAAAAATATTTACAAATGCTTACTTATTAACATTTAAAGCAGAATTATATATTACAATTTATGAGAAGTGAGGAAATACCTGGTCGTTGATATGTTCCTGGACTTTTTCTCTAGTCACTGAAAGAGAAAGCAAAAAGAAATTTAACATTAAAGTATGCAAACAAATAAAATGCAGTACTAGTTTTGCTCTGTTCTCACTCAAAACTCCAATAGCGGCCATGGGCTCCCTGAACAAGGACTTGTATCATAACATGAACATTTGCAATCGCTCCAGTAACTGGAATGAAAAAAAAAGTCAAAACCTAAAGAGACCACATTAGACAAAGACAACAGAAAATGACATGGACCGAGAAGGTGACACCAGAAGAACGTATTAAACTGTGGCAGAGAAACGGTGAAGAGATGAAAAGAAAAAGGTAACAATATCCAGTCAAAGGTCTCTGAACAAGGACAGCCGGTTCAAGGATGATACCACCACTGAGCTCATGCAACTCCGAGGACTAGACCAGGAGATTTAAAGGGGCAGATGGCAGAACTGCTCCTTGAAAAATCTGTTGTCGTACCTGTGAAGGTGATAAAGATGTTATTATGCTCTATTGTTATGGGACTGCTGGAGATGAATGGAAGTACAAACCAACAGTTCTATAAATGGTATCTTGGTCAGGACAGAAGCAAGTCAGAGTAACATATAAAGGCAACATAGGGGTATAACTAATAAAGATTCTAAAATAATAAACCTCAGTCATTGCGAAAATAGCCCGAGAGTGATCAATGTCACGTCTGTCTTACACAGAAGGAAAAGAATCCTTAGTAATAATAAATAACCAACGAACCACCAGGAAAGAGAGGAAAGAAGTGATTTTGTGGCACTGCAGTTACTATGTGCTTGTGAACATCCTGGTGTGAGACATACATGTTATCAAACATGTTCCTTTAAAATTTTAATTAAGGTAACTGTGCAGCCACATGCATTGGTAAGAAACACAGGCAGACCCTGTCTGTGTACACTTCACCCAGTTTCCCCCAGTGGTGACACCGGAGTGATTCCTGGCACAGCATCACTGCTGGGATATGACATGGACATCGTCAGGACACAGAGCATTTCCGTCACCACAAGGATGCCAACATTGCCCTCTTACAGCTGCATCCATTCCCTCGCACCCCCACATTTTAAGCAGCCACTCCTGGCTCTGGCTCCCTAGCAAAAGGGAGGTCCGTGGGTTAAAATCATTAGGTGGACCACCTTAGGGCCTGAAGGTGGCTACTGATGAGTTCTGCATCATGCCAAATACTTGGCTTTGTGCTAGCAGCCCTTTCTGAATTAGTCCCCAATTGATTTTCCAAGAGTTTAAAGTGTCCTACTAACAGTGATTATGTCGAAAGTCTTTTTTTCCTCTGATTTTATTCAACATCCGTAGTATCCTAGTTCCGTATTAGGAACCTGGTACCTGCTCAGAATTGTGGGAATTGAAGTGAAGGACTGAGAGTAAACGCCAGATAACTTACAACATCACGTTTTATAATTTTCTCAAAGATCAGCATTATTTTAACTGTCTTTTTAGTGTGAATTCCCTGAAATTTCCCCCATTTTCTTTGTTTAAACTACTATCGACTAAAATAAAGTTTCTTAGCACAGCCACAGTGAACATAGAGGCTCTTTCTCACTGCACTGGCAATGCGTGTAATTAAGGGTCGGGGGCAGCAGGCTGGGCAGCAGCAGGGCAGGTTTAATGAGAGCGCCAGTTACAAGCAGGAGCCCAGGGCGCAAACCTGGGCTGTGTCTCGGGATGACAAGACAAGCTGGGTACAAGTTTCCTTGGTAAAGGTCAGAGGGGATCCAGAGTATGTGGCATCTGTCCACATAAAGAAGAGGAGGGTGGTGTGGCGATGTAAGTGGCAGGGAATGCATCCACATTTTGGAGAGATTTAGGTACCGGGTTGTACCTAAC
This sequence comes from Micronycteris hirsuta, assembly GCA_004026765.1. NCBI lineage: Eukaryota > Metazoa > Chordata > Mammalia > Chiroptera > Phyllostomidae > Micronycteris > Micronycteris hirsuta. The sequence continues at coordinate 250,789 of PVJI01000247.1, read as the reverse complement.
TCAGGGAACAAGGCAGGAGCCACGCTGGGGGACTGAGAGGCCAGGCAAGGGCTGTGTGAGGAGGTGACGGGCCGCCTTCCTGTTCCTGAGGTCAGGGAGTTGGTTGAGGATTGCGGGGACTTGGGAGCAACTAGACCGTGTGAGTTACAGCTATTTAAATACGAGAAAAATGATCTCCTCCCTTGAGCCCTGAAAACTCGCATAAATTAAAACTTGTAATTATATAATTATTTTGTGGCCCCAATCGTCGTGATTGCTGCTAATGATAATCTTTCTCTCTTGCCTATGGATAGTCACAGCCTGGTGGAGACAGAGATGTTCCCTGGCCGATGCACGAAAAAAGGAGGGAATCCCACTTAAAACCTAAGTCATCCCCAAATTTATTCAAATCGTATGTGAAAAGAGGAATGGAATTTAGGGGATAAATTTTAACTGCATAAGCCATTGCTAATAAAAGATTAAGAAGTATGTGGTTTAGCATCTTTTAATTATTTTTTCTAGCATCTTTAATATACAATGTTTGAAATCTCTGGTTGGATCAACATTATTTTGCTCAGAGGTTTGTGGACTTTGCATACTGATTCTTTCCTGTTTCCAAGTACATTTGCTTTTAGGCTATTTTTATTCACTTTAAAGGAATTTTAATAACTTTCTGTTGACAGCATGGACAGCTGGTCTTGAGAATTAAAGAAAATTCACTTGCTGACTGAGGAAGGAAGTGACATCAATGAGCTTCTAAAGTCAGCCCAGAGGGGGAAATTGGCTTGTGAGAGAGTAGCCTTTCATTGCACTGTATTTATTGAGAGATGCCTTGAGATGCAAATTGCTGTATCAATCAAACCTATGGTGCCTACCTCCAACCAACTTAGTGCGAACTGAAGGAACACTGAGAAGAAAAAGGATGAGAAGTGCAGGAGCCTAGGGGCTAGGTGAATTACGGGAGCTCAGGATCCCCCCTCTCTGTGCTGATATTTCATTCTGTCAAGCCTTTGTCTAGAAAATGAGTTTGATGTAAACTGTTGGTCTAAGTCACCCTTTTTCTATGACAAACAGCTAATAAGAACATGTACTTATACACATATATAGGGCAGACTTGTTATCATGCCACTTTAACCCGGAGAGCTATCAATTGCTTTTCATCCCCCACCGAGAGCTATCTGGAAACAGGGATGTTTAGGTGTCATAAATAGCTACACCCTTGATATCTTATTATTTTTAAAATTGGTATTCATTGTTTAGAACTCTACCGCAAAAAGTCAGGTACCGAATCTGGACTTTAAATAGTTATCATTGTCATCATAATGAATGGCTTCATTCTTCACCACCATCTGAAGATTTACCTCTGGAGCTGCAGTAATCCATTTTTCTAAGATAACCATGCTGCAAATGTGTATGTGTGAGGGTTGTGTATTGTGAACATGAAATGTATGTGTATATATACACACACCTGTGTGCAAGATAGGAAGAAAAGTACCTATACAAATTTTGTGGTTGTGAGCCCTGGCCAGTGTGGCTCAGTGGATATAGTGCTGGCCTGAGAATCAAAAGGTCACCGGTTTGATTCGTAGACAGGGCACATCCCCGCCTTGTGGGCCAGGTCCCCAGTTGGGACTGTGCCCGAGGCAACCAATTGATGTTTCTCTCCCTCTTTCTCCCTCCCTTCCCCCCTCTCTAAAAATGAATAAATAAAATCTTTAAAAAACAATTTTTATGGTTGTGAGCTGAAAAATTAAATTGATGACTATTTCTTAGCTCATTGTAAAAAGAGTCTGAGGTGGCTATGGTGATAGTTCAGTCACAGTTAAATAATTTGCATTTGAGTTATCAATCTGGAGTCAAATAGAATTTAATTTAGTTCAAAATGTAGGTGTATTAATGCTGGCTTCTTTTCCTTATCTATAAAAGTATTTGGGGTATTCAATTAAATTTTCACATTTTATGAGCTTAAACATGTAAGTTGAATCACTTAAAAATATTGGTGAGGTGACAAAGGATGGATGAGGTCTCCACAGCTGTAGTCTTCAGGCCAAATGGCTTCAGGCCATTGTCTCCAAGCCTGGACCTCCTTTGACTTTATCAACACGCACTCTTCTGATCCATAGTGAGTTGTAATGCATGTCTGTTTTGTACAATATGTTAGATTGCTAGATGCTCTGCAGGTGTGGAAGTAAAGCAGAGGAAACTTGATGAGCACGCTAAAAAAGGAACAACAGAAAACCATGGAGCTATAAGAATTTATTGGTAATTGTGAGGGCATCAGTTAGGTCAAAAGGTACTTAAATCTTGATATAATAGAAATAAAAACATAAGCAGGAAACTCTTTTGGTGATTATTTTTTTTTGGATCTGACACCAAAAGCAAAGGCAGCAAAAGCAAAAATAAACAACTGGGACGACATCAAACTAAAAGGAAACCATCAATAAAATGAAAAGATGACACACGAAATGGAAGAAAATATTTACAAGCCATATATTTGATAAGGGATTAATATCCAAAATATATAAAGAACCCATATGACTCCAGAGCAAAACAACCGAGCACACATTTGATTTAAAAATGGGCAGAAGAGCCGAACAGACATTTTCTCAAAGGAGACATACACATGGCAAACAGGTACACAAAAAGATCAGAGAAATGCAAATCAAAGCCACAGGGAGCTACCGCCTCACACCGGTCAGAATGACTGCTATCAACGAGACCAGAAATAACGAGCGTCTGTGAGAATGTGGAACAAAGGCGCGCTCGCTGTCGGTCGGAAGGTAAATTGGTGCATGGTTTTCCACTGTGGAAAACTATGATGATTCCTCCAAAAATTAAGAATAGAACTACCACACAATCCAGAAATTCTGCTACTGAGTATCTATCCAAAGAAAACAAAAACACTAACTCAAAAAGATATATGCATCCCTGTGCTTATTGCAAAATTATTTATAGTAGCTCAGATATGAAAACAACCTGTGTCCACGATAAATGAATGAATAAAAAATGTAGAGTGCCTATACAATGAAATATTATTCAGAGAAAGACAAATACCATGTGATCTCACTTGTATGCAGACTCTGGAAAAGAAACACCCCAAACCATGCCCATAGTTACAGAGAATAGATTGGTGGTTGCCAGTGGCAGGGGGGTGGGGGGTGGAGGGCGGAGGAAGTGAAATGGGTAAAGGGGGTTAAAAGGTACCAAAAAATGGCATTTATTTATTTTATAATGAAAAGCATATTGTTTTTAAAGACAACTTAGCATATAAATAATACAAGTTCATTGTGGAAAAATGCAGATTAAAAAAAAGGAAATTTGCAAGACCCATAATTATACAACCAGAGGAATCCTCTTAGTCTGTTTATGCAGATCTTATATTTAAATAACAAATATGTACTATATTTCTATTTTTATAAAGATTAAGGTTCTGTTAAAAAAAGGTATTTAAATCTTGACATAGTAGAAATGGTGATAGATTCACTTTCAAACTTTTCTAGTCTTGACTTTGCCACTATCGGGCTTTATGATATTTGGCAAATCACTTCACTCCTCTAGTGCATAATGACAGTGTTGGAAGTACCGATGGTCTCTAAAGTTGTTCATAGTTACTTAAGTTCTCTGGTCCTAAAGAGAATATGAGAGATCAAACATTTCCACAGAACTGAAATAAAAAGAGAAAAGGTCATGTTTGGTGTGGGAGCTTGGGGGGCTTCGTGGAGGAGATAGCATTTGCTTTGGGTGGGATAGTAACAGAAGGCTGGAGGAAAGTTATTTCACACACAAGGAAAAGAATGAGCAAAAGCAGAGAGCCAGGAAATGTGTGCAGTGTGTACAGGGAGTAGTGACTAGTTCTGCTTAACTGAAGTGTAGTCTGTGTGTTAGCAAGTAATAGGGATAAGGCAAGACACGCAATGACAGAACAATATCATGGAGAGCCCTAAATACCTCAGGAGAGATTTTGACATTTATTTGCTTGGGAGCTCTAGAAGATTTCTGAGTCAGAGAGTGATTATAACTGTTTTAAGAAGATTAATCTAATAGTTGTAAGGCTGGAGAATGGGTAATTCTGGTCAGGGGAGGGAAGAATGTAGGTGAATGAGAGACAAATTGTATGAGTTGAAAGGACAACTCAGGTGAGAGGCTGGGGCAGTAGTGTAACAGGGTGCAGCCAAAGTGGGGGGCAAATAGGGATTTGTAATGGGGTCCAGAACTCAAGGTGTCCTGGAGATATTAGAAAAAAAAGATATGTATATAGGATGTCCTCACCCCCACAAGTCTGAGCTGGGGGATGGGACGCAGGGAGCAGGGTCATTGAGAGCTGTTTTGCATAGCGACTGCTTTGCAGCTAACTTCTGGCATGGTCATTTAACATATCTATAACCTTTAACTGGTTTCATAGATATGTTAAATAGTTGTGCCCTTGCTTTGAGCCAAGGGGATGGAAGTGACTTCCACCCAAGATATAACTGGGAGGCAACTCCCCCTGGTCACAGTGCCTGTGTGAGAGCTTGGAAGTGATTGGCTCCATGCCATGGGGCCACACCTGCTCATGGTTACCATGGCAGCCCAGAAAAGTTGGAAGAAATGGGAATGCTGGCAGGTGTAACTGATTGTTGGAGGAGTCAGAAATGGGGCTGCAGAGGAAGATTGACACCGGGATTTAAACCGAGGCGCAGCAGCCATACCAGGAGAGAACCACGTGGCTTTGGGGCTCCCTTTGCCACGCAGCTTAGGAAGCTGGAAAGCAAGACGTAGCAGCAATGCAGAGCTCTCTCTTAGCAGTTTGGAAGAATGCAGGAGACGCTGTGGGAAGGAAAGGCAGGACCATGAGGCTTTGGCGGAGTGGGGACCCCTCAGCTTGGGTGAGGGTCAGGACCATGCAGCTTTGGAAGAAGTTGGGACCACGCAGAGATCGCGGCGCCATGGATGGTGCCAGAACCGAGGAGCTGCCTGAACCACGGACTTCTACTTCTTTTTCCTGAAATATGGTACCCCAGATTGGGCAGAGGGGAAAAGGAAGGACTATGTATGTCTATGGGTATTCTAAAGGACTTTAGTATTTTAATAAAGACATTAAGTCATAAATAATTCCTTTCCTTTTCACCAATCTCTAACATTGAGAGACGTCTTTCCTCTGGCGGCAGGCAAGGTGAGCCTAGAAGCGGGGGAGGGACCCCAGCGAAAAAGGGGGGGTCCTTTTGGTAATAGTGTATCGTTCACTGCCCCCCCCCGCCCCGCCCGTCTGTTCTGTAACAGTAGGACAGTGGTAACAAATGAATTAAAGATGAGCAAAATTTTAGGCTGGTTATTTGGAGGCAATGCTCTTACTGCAAAAGTGGAGACAAGGAAATAGGGCCTAAAGAAGGGAATTTGGTGAGTAAGGGTAGAGGTGGGATGATCAGCTCAGTTCAGCATTTGAGAAGTTTCAAATACCAACCAGTAAGACACCCCGGGGAGGCAGAAAGTGAGCTGGGGAAAGAGGCAGTCTTCTGTAGAGGCATGATGCGGGAAGCTACAGGATGCAAGACTCTTTTCAAAGTATAGAGAGGGAAATAAATTCCAAGTTAAACTTTGAGAAACGGTTGTATTTTATCTAATTTGATGCCTCACTAGGTAATGGAATGCAAAATTCACCTTGCCTTCAGTGCACAGGACACTGCTTCCAAGCTAATACTAGCGGGAAGTAGCAAGTTAGGAGTTTGATTTCAGAGCTCAAGTTCTCTCTGGTCCTGGATTTTAGTCAAAGGCTACAATTCCAATTAGCTTTTTCTTTAACACGCCAAACAATTAACTGATTTCTCTGTGCATACTGATAGCGTATCCAACAAATACAACTCAATTCTTACACCGTGTACCCAGAATTAGCATCAGATCCCAAAGGTTAAGGGCTCAGTCTCATAACTCCCCCCATCCCCCCACACCAATTGCAAGTCCAGGTCGTCACCTGTATTCCTGACACACTGGTTTCAGGCTATAGATGGGAGGTCCCCATGACCGAATGGTTCGAAGAGTTCAGAGAAACATTTTACTTACAAGATCATCAGTTTATTTTTAAGAGGAATATAACTCAGGAACAACCACATCGAAGAGATGCATAGGACAAGGACGGGGAAAGGGCACAGCACTCTCACAGCACCTCCACCTGTTCACCAACCTGGAAACTTTCTGAACCCTGTCCTTTTGGGTTTTTATGGAGGTTTCATTACATAGGCATGGCTTTCCTCCCTCCCTTCTTTCCTTCCTTCCTCTTTTAAATCCTTAGCCATTGGCTAAGGATTCAACCTCTAGCCCCTCTTCCCTGGCCAGAGGTCAGGGGTGGGACTGGAAGTGCCAACACTAACCAAGCGTTTGGTGCTCTTGGCAATCAGCCCCCCGCCCCCACCTTAGGTGAGGTCCCTGAGTCACTGTATTAACATAACAAAAGACGGCTTTATTGCTTTCAGCACTTGGGAAATCCAACAGTTTTAGAAGCTCTGTGCCAGGAACAGGGACAAAGACCAAATCTGTGTTTATTATTATAAATCACAGTGTTACAGAGGTGATCCCAAGTCCTAGCAGAAGAAACTTAGAACAATTTCCTTATTTATTAACAGGTGCTCATGAAACTTTAGGATTTATCAGAGGATAGCAACCAAGTTAATGACATGGCTGAGTGTAGAACACAGACTTTAGTAGTGCCCAAGAGTGAGAACAAGTACATTAGTGCCCCAGCCCCCTTCGGCGATATGTTCCGAGACCCCCGACCCCCGGTTAGATGGCTGAAACCATGGAGAGTGCCAAACCCTACAGATACGATGTTTTTTCCTATGAATGCATACCTATGATAATTTAGGCACAGTAAGAGATGAACAACAATAGCTGACAATAAAATGGAGCAATTGTAACAATACATTGTAACAAAAGTTACGTGAATGGCTTCGTGGCATTATCAGGTAAAAAACAAGGGGTGCTTGAACTAAGCACTGTGACTCCAGGGTGGTTGGGCAGAAGACTATAAATGACCAACAGGCGGAGCCTCTGGATAAAGGGATGATTCATGTCCCTGGCAGGACATCACACTACTCAGACTGTGCAATTGAAAACTTATGAATTGTTTATTTCTGGAATTTTCCATTCAATATATTTGGACTGTGGTTGGCCGCAGGTAACTGAAAAGGTGGAAAGTGAAACCATGGTTGGGCTGGGGGAGGGGGAACTCCTGTAATCAGAATGTCTGAGAGTGGATCTCAGTTTCTTTACTCTTTGTCCGGTGGCCTTGAGCAAACAGCAACCTTTCTGAGCTTCCTCATCGGTAAAATAAGGAGAGCAAACATATATATATATACACACACTACAGAACCATTTTTGGTAATTCGATGAGTTAACACATGCCACGGGCTTAGCATAATACCTGGCATCAGTAATGACTCTAGTTCTCATTCCCCTGTATCACACCAGGTTACCCTAGCTCAGGATAAAAACCCAGATTGTTTAAAATCCAGATGGAAGTTGTTTTTGAATGTGGTTAAGGAGAATAACAACACATTCCAAGACAACAGAGTATTCCATTCTGGAACGACTAGAAATTATGGAAGAGCACTAGTAATATATATTTTCAATGTCAAATAATGAAAAAAAAATTAGTCAAATTTAAATGAATAAATCATCTAGAACTTTGGCGTAGACAATTAATAAGACCTAAAAGGCTTGGATTTCTATTTTTACCTTAACGCAGACATCTCAGTCCTGCTCTTGACCTTGGCTCCCTGGACGGACACACAGCGCGGCAGTCAGAATGCTGCAGCTCCCTTCCAGTGGGCGGGGTGCAGGGACCCGCTGAGCAAAGGTAGCAGGACTTCCCGTGAGAAGTGGGGCGGTCAATGTCTCTCTAGTGTCTCTCTAGTGGGGGGTCTAGTGTCTCTCTAATTCTGGTTCTCATGTAAAACACGCTTTGGGAAAAAGGTATGCACAATTTCCTGCTTACTTTTTGATGCTTCTTAGGATTAATTATAATATGGCACCTGAGAATGTCTCCTTGATCAAACTTTAGACAGACTCCTCAGAACCTTCTCCGTTAGGCCTTGACTTTGACGACCCTGACCTGCCTTTCGCCTGCCTAGCCCAGTCTTAGCAAGAATCCTGCTAAGTAAGTTTAACAAGACTCCTCCCACACGTGACATGTGATCACCCTAGATATCTGATCAAGTTTCACACCCCCCCACCTTTGATGTCCAAATCCTCAGCCTGCCTTTAGCAAGAATCCTGTTAGGTCAGTTCAGGAAGAATTCCCCTACCCTGATGTCCCCTTGAGTAACTGCCCACCCCTGACCCCTACACTCTGCTCCCAGGCTGTAAGTCCCCGTTTGTCCTGGTTGGGTTGAGAGGGGAGCACAGTCTCTCTCCTCTCTGATGATACCCCTGTGGAGACGGTCCTAAACAATCTCCCTTACCACTTCAAAGTGCCAGAATCATTTTCTACCACATACTTAACATTTTGGTATTACATCTATTTCTTTGTCTTAAATCCATTATCTGTCCCCAAACTACTGATTTTACTAATTCATTATTAAATGTACAGATCCCATGCAATCCAGCTTCACAGATCCTTGGTGATGGCTCAGTCACTAACGACACCGTCAAGGGCAGACACTGAACCTCGCAATGTCGCTTGTAGTAGCATCCACATTCTTACTACAAGCAAGCGTCCCCTAACTCCCTAAACCTCGGAAGTCGTGAGAAGCACTAGCTCCGTTTTTTTAAACCAAATGTAGATTTTTGAAATGGGATGCTGTTTTTTCTTTCGATCAAGCATTTTTTTTTTGTTTAAAACAACACTGAGTTGGGACAGCTGGTTATTCTCAGGAAACTTTTAGGGAACTGGAGACTACACAGACAGTCCATATGGATGCTTTTTTTCAATTACCTCTTTCCCATACATCAACACTCACCCACTTAAGGCTAGAAGTGGCTGAAAGGATTGTTAATGGGCTGTAATTGTTAGTCAGTCTCCCAGCTCTTTGTACAGGATGTAAACATACCTCCAGAGAGTTTGCTTGGAAAGTGTAGATTACAGTTCTGCGGAGAGAAGGAGTGAAGGCTGTGCCCTTTCCAGTGGTCTCTGGGTATGGTCAGTGGTCTCGCTGTGGCGTGGGGCTGGGCCTGTGGTCCAGGCGGCAGAGAGCAGATGCGAGCCGGCAGCCTGTGGCTCCCACGCAGCGCCATTTTCCTGTATGGACACGCTGGCTGTTCTCCCGTATCATACCAACAGATGCTTTCACAATATTTCATCTCCCTCACTTTCATGTATATTTTTTGGCACTTTGAGGAATTTTGCCCTTTGTTTGCTTGTTTTATGTTTCAGAGGTCCTAAGTATATTTCAGTTGCGCCTCCCGCCAGAGCTGGGGGGAAAGGGCAATGGGACAGCATGAGCAGGTGTCACGAAATCAATTCTGTGGTGGGAACGGTTGTTTAACACCCAGGACAGGGGAGAAATAACAGAGCTGAAGGTGATCTATCATAGCAAATTCTTTTAAATCACCTATTTATTTTACATCATTAAAATCAGAGGAAAATCATTTAATAGTCATTTGAATCACAACTGGTTTGTAGCTTCATGCTTTTGTTAAAAAAAGAAAGATTTTTGGATTTTGAAGCTTACTGATTTTTTTTTCTAAGCAGGAAAATGTGCTGATTCACCTGTTTCATAATTGTGACAGAATAATTTTCTTTTGTTTTTGTTTTTTACCTGTCCACCTGGATAATGTATACCTCTGATCAAATCTGTTTTCTGCTAGGAAAGTAATAATTTAAACAAGTAACTTAAACCCACGAAGCCTTAAACTATTTTATATATGAATCATTATATGATTTTCTATATTAAAATCTCCCATTCTTCTTTTTTCCCTTGAAAAAACAGAAAACAAATATTTAGAGTTTTATGGTAGTATTAGTATAAAGTAATAAACTAATACTACTAGTAATAAACTAATAATACTGATAGAGGCAAATAACACTAATTCTGCTGGAGTGCTATTCAATACAATGAGTGCTTACATCAGTATAATTCTCCTTACATTCAAACACACTCAAGTGTTATGCATAAATAAGAATTTAAGATGCTACTTTATCTTCTCTCATTGTCTTGCTCATTCCATCATTCTCTCTTGAACTAAGTTATGGTCATATCCAAAATACAAAAAAAATATTTATTTTAGATTTATATTTTATAAATTTTAGATTTATATAATACAGATAAAATAAGTGAATTATAATTAGCTGCACTCCTACCACCTGTAGATAAGACTGGTTAACATTTGTAGCATACTCTTCCAGATATTTTTTTCTTTTTCAAAAATATCATCTAAAACAGATTTTAAAAGCTTTTTGTTCACGTAAATAATGCTATAAATAGTTTTTGTATGCCATTAAATATTCTCAATATACATCATTTGAATGGCTACATAGTATTTTTAAAAATACGCCAAAGCTTCTTGAACCCCTTTTTTGTGATGTTTTGGTTTTTTGACTGGGTGTTTTTTGAGGACGAGGAGACCTGATCCTGTAGAACGCCATGAGGAGTGTTCACACGAGTACGCTTTTGAGAACATCCACGGCCCTTCCTTAGCACAAACTACCGGAAGTGAATCAATGGATTAAAGAGTTTGACTAGGTGTCTAGTACGAACACTATAAATTCCTGTGAGCTTATTTCCCAGCACTTATGTCAACTCTAAATTAAAAACAAATTGGTGGCAATTTTTTAGGAACCAGGCTGTTTATGAATTCTATTGTTTTGTCTTTCATTTTTTGTTAGAGAAGATAAGATCTTCAGATGTCTATCAGACACTAATATTTCCTCTTCCATTCATCTCCTTGGCTCCTTTTCTAATGGAGCATTTATCTTTCTCTGATTAATTTCTGCCCATCTTTAATTTTTGGAATGTTTTTCCTAATTTTTTCATTACATTTACTTCTTTACAATTTTAGGCCATAAAAGGAGGAACCGATGGTTGCAACAGTTAGCATTTAGGGAGCACTGACAATAACCAGCACGATGCTAAGTCTGTCCCATGCGCTGTTCACTGAGTCCTCCCCACATCCTCGCAGAGAGAAGGCCACAGGCATCTCCAGTGTGCAGGTGAGGGAGCCTGGGCCTCAAGAAGTCACGGCGGCTAAGACTGTAGGGCTGGGAAGGGGTGAGCCCCGTCTCCTGACTTCTGAGCCTGCCGTCATTCCTTCCCTGGTTTCTGCTCTGTTGTCATGCTTGGAGATGGATAGCCCTGTGTAGCTATTTAAAATAACAAGGTCAGCCTGTGCTTAAGTGTACAAAACAGTATCTTCATTGTATTCTCAGAGCAGTATGTATAACTAATCTGCTTTAAGAAGCAGGTATGTTTACATATAAATAACAAAGTCAGAGGAGATACACTTGAATACTTGTTTTATGTAGGGCCTGGTGGGAGTGGAATACTCATTTTAATTTAGACACATCTGTTTTTTTAAAAAAAACCTTTTATTAGAAACATGTACTATGTTGATTTAAAGAGAATGATATTTCTGTTTTGGATAAGAAGGCATGGTTGAGGCTTTGCATATGGCTTTTCTTCTTTGCACATCGGGATAGGCATTGATTCGCTTATCCACTTGTTCAACCATTTACGTAAGATACCTGTTTGAAAGTCTGCCTTGTGCTGGTCTTGGGCTGGACACAGGATCAAAGGTGGAAGGATATGATCAGTCCCTCCTCGTGGTCTAGCAGGCAGACCAACAGAACAATTCCAACGTCACTGTTGTTGGGAATAAGGCAGAGTGCAGTCAGAACAGTGAGGAAGGAGGGCAATGCCGGGCATCAGGGAGAACTTCTCAAAGGAGGCAGCATTTAAACGAAGACATTCCTACAGAATTTTCCCTTTGCTGGTTGCCCTTGCCTCTGCAGCCGGCGTGGCCCAACTCTCCAGGGGCTACCTGCAGTTACTACATTCTCTCTTGTGGTCTGTCCCCTCTCTCCTCTCCCACATTTTGGAAGTAGTCCCTTTCTAAATAATCCCTCCTTCACTTATTTCAATTTGAGTGTGACCTCTGTTTCCTTGGGACATTCACTGATACATGTCAGCTTTGGCCTGGGGGCAGCTGCATCTCAACTGGGCACTGACAGAGCTCAGGACAGCAGCGTCCCTGGGTGTAGCTGGCCTGTCACCTGGGTGCTGGGGTCAAGGCCACTGCACAGGTGCCTGGTATAACCAGGAGAAACTGGCAGGTGGCAGGCGGGAGGTGGTAGAAGGTACTGTGTTGATGAGCCAAGCAGGCAAATTCTGAAGACTTCCAGAAATTACTGTTCAGATATAAGGAAGCCTGAGAAACATAATCGATCTTATGATAAGACTTTTTGCTTGTTTTAACTTCTAAGGTGGATGTTTTCTGAGAAACACTTATTGCTTAGATGAGGAAAGGGAGGCTTTCATAAGTCATTTAATTTGCCACTCATTCATCCAGCAAATACTGAGGCCGTACTAAGCACTGGGCACTGTACTGAGGATAGAGTCGACAAAATGAGCCCAAACCCTTCCCTCACAGGACAGATTTGAACCCGGGCCTGTCTACCCTTACACACCGTGTGCTTTCTGCTGCCTCAAGCTATCTCCTTTCAAGGATTTGATAAAATCCCATTTTGCGAACATACGTAAAAGACCCACTCCTCTGCCACTTCCAGGGACATCCCAGACTGCGGAGCTACTTCAGCATCTTGTCTTCCAGATACACAACTTTAGTTAAGCCCGGCTGTCTCTCCAAGCTTCCAGAACTCTGCAGGCTGGTAAGTCATCACCGTGACTAGTCATAAAAGCTAATGCTGGTGCTTATTACTGAGCTGTTGGGTCTGTTTTTAAGAACAGAGAGAATGAAAAGATTAGCTGCCTACAAGCTCCCCCAGCTGTTCAAATGGAAAAACTTCACCGAGCCCTGGAGTGCTGGGCTGCACAGATTCGAGCTTGCATTTTAAAAAAGCATTAAACAAGTAAGTGAAACAGCTCTTCAAATGTGCACACCTACTGCACCTTAAAGACTATCCTGTAGCCGTAGAATGTCGTGGTCAAGAGCTCAGACCCGGCTGTCACACAGACATATGTCCCAGTACCCACTCTCCTATTTACCAGCTCTGTGACTGCAGACAATTCACTTAGCATCTTCAAAGATTGATTTCTTTTTCAAAAAGGGGGATTATCAGAATAATATCTACCTCAAGAGGTTGTCAGGCAGCCTAAATGACATAATGCATGTACCATAATTAGCACAGTGCCTGCACATAGTAAGTGCTCAAGAAATGGAGCCACTTTTTTCCAATTATCCATAGGGCATTTTTATTTCTTTAATTTAAATAAAAAAATTTCACGCTTGCTGGTGTAGCTCAGCAGATTAAGCACGGGCTGCAAACCAAAGGGTCGTGTGTTCAATTCCCAGGTCAGGCAGGGCACATGCCTGGATTGTCGGCTGGGTCCCCAGTGGGGGCCACATGAGAAGCAGCCACACATTGATATTTCTCTCCCTCTCTTCCTCCCTCCCTTCCCCTCTCTCTAAACATAAATGAATAAAAAAATTTTTTTTCAATCATAGTTGACATATTAGTTTCAGATATACAACATAGCGATTAGACATTTATATAACTTACAAAGTGTAAGTGTAGCCACTCCTATTACATACTTTATTTCTTTTACTTACTGCAACCATAGGAAGCAACAGGGAACTAACTGTACAACCTAAGCATTTGTAGCTAAAATAAGTCGCACAGCCTTATCTATGTCCAATCAGTCATAAAAATAGATTCCTACGCTAGACCTGGAAAAAGGCAGACACGAAGATCATGGAATGGCACTCGGGGCTAACCACAAAGATATTTGCCTTCTGGAGCTTATTCTGGACTCTAGAGGGGGACACAGCCAATACCTTATAGGTACCATACGTGAGTGAGCTATAGGATATTTTAGAAGACGATAGGTGTTACGGAAGAAGGAAGAGTGGGGCAATGGAGCTGGGGGTGTCAGGGCTGTGTGATGACCTAGGAGTGCAGTGTAAACGCAGGTGTTCATTAAGGCAATGGCATTGACCAAGGGCTCGATGCAGGTGGAGGAGTTAGTTGGGGCTATCCAGGCAAACAGGTTCTAGGCAGAGAAAGCAGCAGGGACCACCGATGTGAGAGTGTCTTGTCTTCATGCGTTTGAGGAACAGCAAGGAAGCTAGAGTGGCTGGGGCAGCTGGTGATGGGCAGAGCCCCAGCAGCTGAGGGCAGACCGTGTGGGGCCTCGGAGGCCACTGTAACGATTCTGGCTTTTACTCTGAATGACATAGGGAGCCATGGCAGGGCTTGGGACAGAAAAATACCATGATTTCACTTAACTTTAAGAAGGGTCTGCATTAAGAATGAACTCCTGAAGGTTGAGTGGCTGTTGCAGAGATCCCAGTGAGAGCCGACTGTGGTTCTCACAAGCTGATGGCCTTTCTCCTTGCCATGGGCTCTGATTTCAGATATCCTTTTGGGTGTGTGTGTTATAAAATGCGGTTTTAGCTTCCAATGCTGCACAGTACTGAGAATGAAATCCAGTTTCTTCCCACGGCCCCCACGATGACCTCTGCTTTCCTCCAACTTCATCCTTTGATACTCTTTCCTTGTTCACAAACTCCGGCCACACTGGCCTCTTTCTGGTCACTTGATTACCCCAAGTTCTTCCCAGCTTGCTGAACATCCCCTTCATCCAAAACCTTCCTTTCCCTGGCTTAGTTCAAATGTCTCATGTTAGAGAGGCCTTCCCTGACCAAGTAGCTTAAAGAGGGCTCTCCTGGTTATTCTTGGTCCCATTCCTCTGTGCATCCCTTCTTGGCTCTCATTTATAACCTGCAGTTATGTCACTTGTCAGTCCGTGACAGTTGTCTGTGTCGGTCCACAAGAACGTAAGCTCCATGACTGGTCCGCTGGGACGATGCTGTCTCGTTCCAGGTGGAATTCTCGGGGTCTAGAATAGCACCTGGCACAATTAGGTACCTGACACATGAATGTATGAGCAGACAAATGAAAGAGGCGTCCCAAAGGGTAAGCTGGAGTTAATGGGCAGAGATGCAGACCAGTGGGTGAACGGTCTCAGGGGAATGTAAAGAGAATGTCAATTATTCCTTAAAAACCCGTGGAAGTGACACTATCAGGAGTGTGCAACCTTTTGGCGTCTCTGCTCCACACTGGAAGAAGAAGAGTTGTCTTGGGCCACACATTACACACATGCAACACAAAAAGTCTCGTAACGTTTTAAGTAAATATATGATTTTGTGTTGGGCTGCATCCTGGGCTGCATGCGGCCCACAGGCCCCAGGTTGGACACCCTTGCTACACCATGAATTGATTTTTGAACCCCAGACCGATACCATCATTCTGAGTACACTGGGCACTTAGCATTTTCTGTTTTTTTTTTTTTAAGATTTTATTTATTTATTTTTAGACAGAAGGGGATAGAGGGAGAAGGAGATGGGGAGAAACATCAATATGTGGTTGCATCTCATGTGGCCCCCCTGGGGACCCGGCCTGCAACCCAGGCATGTGCTCTGACTGGGAATTGAACCGGCGACCCCTTGGTTCGCAGCCCACACTCAATCCACAGAGCTACACCAGCCAGGGCAGCATTTTCTGTTTTAATGATCTATTTTGTATCTGTTTCCTCCGCCAGGGGCTATGGACTATTCTTCCTTTTATTCCTGGTGCCTAACTGCTTGACACATGCTTTTTGTACCCAACTGTACTGATTGGTCATGTCTTCTTTCGTGCTGAGCTCTCTAATTAGATCCTTATTAAAAATAAAACCTTATCACAAATCTTGTAGGGCCTTGGTGGAAAAAACTTTGCACACATGCACGATCTTTCAGACATGTTGAGATGTTTCTAATCAAGCCACCATCTGAGCCACATGTTTTATTAGCTTTATTTTGTGGTGTTCCATCAATTCAGGTCCACATTACAAAACCCAAAGCATGGGATTTGAACTATGATTTATGACAATGTAGGGAGATGTCTATGTCCAATTTGAAGTTTTAAAACCTGATACATTTTGAAATGAAAGAAATAGGGATTGATAAAATGAAAATCAGGGGTTAGGACCAGGTAGTGGGCCCTGGTAGGAATTAGTAGGCATAGCAAAGTTCTCTAGCCAGGTGGGTGATGGCTAGTACCTAAGATGCAGGCACAAGCCATAGTTTCCACCTTTCCCAGTGACCTTCTGGAACACTGATGGGCCACTGAAAAGAACAGGAAGCATTTAGATTGAAGAAGTATGAAGAATGTGGGGAAGGAAGACGTGGGAGGAGACCAAGCTGTGAAGTATGTTTTCTGCATCTTAAAACTGCTGTTGAGCTGGTTTATGCTGAAAACCTATGAGTGGTTTTCGTATTAGGTTAAAATTGTTTTAGGTTAAAAATTCAGGTTCTTTTTAACTAACTATATAATGTTTGTATGGTGCCTGGCAGCTTTCAGACGCTTCCACAATCCAGGATCTCATCAGAAGGCAAAGCGGATATTACTAGTTTCATTTTACAAGTGGGAAGAGAGAGGCTCTGAGCTTTGGGCAACTTGCTCCAGGCCACAGGGCTACCAACATGGGTCTTCTGGTAGCACACCACTGTCCTACCAACCTGGCTTTGTTTTATTAGATCAGGGTCTCCAGAGCCACCGTCTCAGTAAGGACATGTGCTTCCAGGAGAAGGCAGTGAGGGGTTTGGGAGCAGGACGGGGAAGGGGGAAGGGCCAAACCAGGGAGATCCCAGAAGTGTCAGACTCAGCTTGCGTTTTAAGGCAGGGGGTGCTGTGGAGCATAAATTGCATCTCAGAATTTATTCCGTCTCCAGGCAAAGGAGTCTATTGTAGTCCCACACACTTCTATGTTGGCCAGTCAGCAAGGGGTCCCCCCAACACCTTAGAAGAGCACCCAGTGTGTGGGAGCAATTCTCTGCCTTTTAGCAGCTTGAAGGGACTCCAACAGTGTACCCCAAATCTATGCTAATCAGGAGGGTAAAATGAACTAATGTAAGTGGGATAAATGAGGGCAACTATGAATATAAGAAATTGTTTTATTCCAGTGCATTCTTAGGGCAGACTGAATCAGCCCATCCAGTACCTTCTTTGAAATCAGAATCAGATAGAGCGGCAGTAATCTGACTCTTTTCCCAAGGAAGCTGATACAAAGACATCCATTTAGAAAAAGGGGGTTGGTGAAGGCTGGACACTGTTTCATTGAAGTTACAGAAATTAATTCTATTAACACACTGTGTTCAGACAAAAGACCCAGCATAGAGGACAAGTGATTTATTTAATCCCCCAATCATGTAACTGGTAAACAGCAGACCCTGAATGTGAACTCAGGTCTCTCGATGCCCAGACCCATCCTTTCCAGGCCCCTGCGTGCCAAGCAAAAGGAAGCGGGTTGGTTTTCCGGGTGTGCAGCACAGAGGCGAGGATACAGGAGGGCAGGGTTAGGGGAGCGTTCCCTCCCTGACTGCCAGAGTCAGTGATCCTAGAGCCTACTCAGACGTGGCTAGGAGACAGAAACTCCTGCGTGTTTCTGGAGTCCTTCTCACCCAGGGATGGACTTGGATAGGACAAGAAGAAAAGCACTTGAGTGGCCCATTTGTAGAGGCTTTGTAGAGTGGCAATCACAGGTACAGAATCCACATGGAGCTCCAATGGGAAACCACCAGGGCCTGGCGGGGGAGGAGGATGGGGGCAGAAGTGGGCATCTCCTTCCTCCTCCATCGTGCAGCCCTGTGAAGGGTACTTGCACAGCTGCCTGCATTAGAGGATCTATACCTGCTCCCCCCGCCCGCTTACATGGAATGGTCTTTTTTGAGGGGAAGAATGGGAGGGAGGTGAGGGATCTGGGGAACCCTGTGTGCCTCAAGCAGGCTCTTCCTGCCCTTTCAACATGTGCAGGGCTGGCGTGGAGCAGAAGCATCCCACGTGAAGTCACGTAATCATCTTATGAGCAGTCCAACACACGGATCCTATTCTATTTTCTTAAATTTCTAAGGCAAATGTGCATCTCCACAGAAAGATATGTTCCTTGAGAATATATAAAGCTACTTAATTTGTATTGAGTTGTAAAAAAAAAAAAAAAAGTGTAAATCAAACCCAGACAGAAGCTGTCTAAATGCTTGGGTTAAAAAGGAGTTCGGGTCAGATATAATAGCAGGTCCTGAAGCAGGAGGCTGCGGCAGGGAGCACGAATTTACCCACATTTAGTCTAAATGTAGAGTGACCTTTCATTACCAAGCCTTGAGCTTAAAGTCAGCTGCAGTTATTGGAAATCATTTCCAAAGGCCATTTGTAAAAAAAAAAAAAAAAAAAAAAAAGCAATATGGATTTAAAGATGCTTCCCACATAGGCAGAAAGCAAAGTCTGCAATGCTACTCAAAAGTAATATCGGGGGGAATTACTGTTCCAGTGATGAGTTTGACAACAACCTAAAAGGTCTAGGGCCACGCAGCTATCCATTTAATTTTCTTTCCATATCCATCAGTAGAATTGTTCCTGCGTGGGTTGCCGAGGTACTTACTAACACCACATGGAGAGCAGAAAAAGAATATGCAGTATTATTTAGGAAGGAGTTGCTGAGAACCATTTGCTTTCATTAGATCAGAGAGAACTTCACACTGAAGCCAAGCGGAGAACATTCCAACGAGCAAAAGTCTGACTCTATTCCAAGTGGTGACATTTATATGCTGGGTGTCCAACACGTCATTAGAAAATTTTCAAAGGGCATATGTATAGCTGAAGTCACTAGGGTATGACTACATGGGCCACATTAACAAGTTAAAAAAAAAACTTCACTAGCTCAGCGGGCGTGCAGAAATTCTCTTGTGTTCATCAGTGAATGCCAAATGAGCCCCCTTTTTAGATGCCGGCAGAAGGAGAGCAGGTGTGAGCATGTGTAAGAAAAAAGACGTGCTCTGATGATTCTCAAAGACATTCTCTTCTCCCATTCTTTTTGTCCCAATGTAAATCAATGTTCAATATGTATATCAATTTATTTGTCTCAGAGTAAAACAGAAATTCATAGTAAATGATTCTACTGTATTTAATCAGGAATGTCTTTGTCTCAGAGATTTCCTTTTCCTATTTCCTAACCACTCTTTCTCTCCCCTTTCTCAGATTTGTGTGTTAATATAATTTTTTTTTTGCTTTTTTTGCACTTCCAAGTAGATTCCTTAAGGACAGTGACAATATCTATTTAGATAATTTATTTAATGCCTGTATGTTTATTAAGTATTAAATCAGAGCATTAATAATCCTTTTGCTCTTTATCCTCAACAAAAACATACAGGACACGTATCATGACTTGGATCTCACAGAAATACTGTAACTCATGCAGATTATAAATAAGCCGCTCGTCTGACCTCACAGATGTTGGTCTGCCTTTGTCAGCTGAAGAGAGAGCTGTCTACCGTTCGGGATTTGTGACACAGAGGGACAAACACCGTGTTCAGAAAGAAGTCTGGGCTTCAGTGCTGCTTCCAACGCCCACCAGCCTTGTAACCGGAGGCAAGAAACTTCATTTAAAGTATTGTTTTCTTCAACTGTCAAATGAGAAAAACAACATTGGCTCTAGCTACCTCATGGGGCTGTGGAGGAAAAAAAAATAAAGACTTTATGAAAATGCCCTATAAGTTTCAAAGTGTTATGCAAATTTAAGGCATTAATGCACTTAGTAAATGACAGATTCAGTGCCTAGCTCAGTGCTAAGCCGAGTGGGTTCTCTACAAAGGAGCGAATCCAAGAGAGAGTCAGGACCTTAGCAAACAGTAAGAGTTTCCTAGGTGATATATAATATATATCTATTTTTTATTTTTTAAGATTTTATTTATTTTAGAGAGGGGGAAAGGAGGGAGAAAAGGGGGAAACATCAATGTAAGAGAGAAGCATTGATCAGCTGCCTCCCGTACGTGCCCCAACTGGGGACCAAACCCACAACCCGGCGGGTGCCCTGACCGCAGATCGAACCTGCGACCTTCTGCTTGGCAGGATGATGCCCGACCAACTGAGTCACACTGGCCAGAGCCTTGTTTTATTTAAGAATTACGCCAGCATGTCTGGGCACAGGAGGGTCTGTAATCCTTGAGAACGTCATCCTTTGTGCTCAAGTGTCCTGGAAATGTGCCATCCAGCTTTGCTGTGAGAGTTTGGCCACGTGTTCGTCTATTTGTGCGTATGCATATGACAACCCTGTAAACTGTGAAGCCTTTGTGCCTTTATTCTCCTGCTGGCGACCTCTTGTACCTTTTTCTTTTATTATAAAAGCAATTCATGTTCAAATAGAATATTTGGCAAAGGCTGAAAAGGAGAAGTGAGAAAAATATCAACCATAGTAACGCTATGCTCAAACAACCACTGTTAACGCCCCATTTCTTCACTTTTTTAATGCACTTTTTTGGTTGGTTGGCATTATATAGTTGTGGTCAAACTGCATATCCAATGTTATACATAGTCTGCTTCCATTTTCCACATAGCATTATGCAGTAAGAAATTTCTATCTTTCCATTCCCTTTCTCCCGGTTGTCACTCAGAAACTCGAGTCCTGTACCACCACCTCTTGGCAGCTGAACTGGTCCTGCCGATTTGATTTACACGGGCCTCATCCGCGTCCCAATAACATGGCTGTGCCACCACTGGAGTCTGCGTCTCCTTCCTGCTCACTAATCGAATCATCTGCAGTCCCCTTTGACCTTGAGCTCCTTCAGGTAGGAACTGTGTCAACCTGACTTTGTGTCACGAAGCCCAGATCGATGCCTGGTACAGACTGCTCAACACATTTCTGTAGAATGCACCACTGTGTGTTACGAGAAATTCTTCACAAACATCTTGAGGAACTGCTCTACAGTCCTTTGAGTGAACAGACTATAATTTCCTTAAAAATACCTCTATTTCTGGTTTCAATATTGTTACTCCAAATAACTATGTCATTAACATTCTTTTTAAAAATGTACTTTATTTTCAACATTCTTAAATATAAGTTGAAAGTAAAGATTCAAAGAGGAAAAATTCTAGGTAGGTCTAAACGGTTTTTTTTTTTTTGGATTCTTAACATCAATTCCCCAATACTTTTAAAGGGTACCGTATCTATTTTCACCATTTCCAGCATCTGTAAAAACTCCATGAAGATAGCAGAAGTGTTTCTCCCTCCAGGAAGCCTTCTACCTGTTCCCTTGCCACCTGTCAAACTTAGGTACAGCTACTCCGTGTTTCCATATACCTTCCCACATAGACTTACGGTGCTTTATTACAGTTATGTATTTACTCATCTTTTTCTAGATAAGACTATGAGCTCTTTGAAGGCAAAAAGCAACTCTTATATTTGTAACCATCCGTGCCTAGAAGTATATCAGACTCTTAATACATTTGGGTTCACTGAAAGTAGCTAGTATTTAATCCAAGTATATAATAAACTGGATCCACAAATAAGGACAATAACAGCAATAATTAATATGCACCAAACATAAGGTGGAGGCCAGAGAGATATAGCAGACTACAGAATTAGTGGAATCTTTTATTCTGGAAATCTTGACAGAATTAATGTTCAATACATACTATAATGTTCAGTTATTCAATGATTCCCACCCTGGAGTCGGAAAGTTTCACAGGAATGACTTTTGCTGCCTTTGTCAACCTGCCTTTCCTCTGCTTTATACAGCGGGTTTCCTTTCTCTAAAAATGCCCAGCATTGACCACTTCAGCATGCAGATTCAATTACTGGTAGTGCTGCCTAAGGCGAGCAGCCCTATCAGTTCCAAATGTGTTAGAGAAGAAAGTCCATACTTTTCTTGGAGAAAAAAAAAAGACTTTATAATTTATAACAGTTAATAATGAATATTTTACCAAGGGCAGAAAATGAGCAAAGTGAAATGAAAGAGGCTGTGGGATTATTTCGTAGCAACTCGTTGGCCAAACAGAAGCCCGGATACTCCCTGTGCTAAAGTTCAGTGCACAAAGGAAGTGCAAAAATGAAGTGATCCTAAAGAATATAGGCACTGCCTTTCACTTCTTCAGCCTTTCTTCAAAATGCTGATCAACAGTCACCGATTTAAAATTACCATTCAATAGGTAAGAACTCTGCAGTGTTGATGGAAATGGATTAAGGCCCCAAGAGGCTCCTTTTTCTCTCATTCTTACACGTGCTCTCATACCAGAGTTGGACGGTTGCCTTTGCCCCCTGGTTTCCCAAATTAAGAGTGAACTGGGAGATTAGAATCAGTTGCGGAATGAATTTTACTTGTTAAGTGAGGGCTTTTGGCTTGGGGGGGAGGAAAAAAACAACCCAAAATAAAGTATTGGCAAGAAGCTAAATGTTCCTTTTTATAAGACCAAAACATAAATATGCATAACTAGGCACAAGCCTTCACACCTAAATGCAAACTTAAAAACAAAATCTCGCTCATGATCGGTGCAGATATGATGCATTTTCTTTACAGTGAGGTCCCCATCTTCATTCCATTCACAGAAAGTAGCCACTCGTGTCTGGCATCCATCAGCATGTGAATTCCTGACGTACTCAGCTGCAGCAAGTATTTTGCTAAGTGGCACGTTTAGAGTGGAGTAGCATCCATCATTCCAGTGTTACTAATTTCCATTGTAATGAGCACTTGGGAATGAACAGTAAGTTCATTGTTGAGGAAGGCCTGTGCAATCCTGCTGTCGATCACTAATAAACATGAACTCATTTTCAAACACTCAGTGTTTGCTCCTGGCACATGGACTTAGGAGGTATGATTTCTGTGGTAATTATCCCACTTGGAATGTCTTTGGTGCTTTGTAGTTAACAAAGGCCTCTGTTACATAACCCTGCAGATCCAGTAGAAGCAGAGGCCTGACAATTTAATTATTGCTATTAAATTTAAAGCCCCCTCTAATCATTTCTGACGAGCCCCTGATCTTTGTTAGCAAATTCAGTGGGTTGAGTCGATTCACTAAATGTCTGTTGAATCCAGTCCCTTTATTCTTCCATCCTGTCATAGCCTGAGTTCGAGTTCTCATCAGCTTTCGCAATCGGTCGCAACATTCCTTGTGACTGGTCTTCTGTACTCCAGTCTCCTTCCTCCCCTCCCTGCTTCCCAATCAATCCCAATCAATCCCAAGCAGTCAGAGTGACCTTTAGGAAAGCAAATCTATTATGCTATTTTCCATCCTTAACATCATTCAGTGGCTTACAGCTGCCTTCCAGATGAAGTACAAACTCCTACACAGAGTAAACAAGACTCACAAGGCTCTTCATGGTCTGGTCCCTGCCCGGGGGCTAATGCAGAGCCTCTAAGTATTGAAAGATTACGGTGCTCTAATTCCTAGTCTCTCCACCCATACATAATTAAGAAAAAGAGAGGAAGGATCCATCAAACACAAACCACATACGGATGCTATAGTGAAAATGATTTCTTAAAACATTTCTGATTGTAAAATTCTGGATAAGTTTATCAAAGTTAAACTTTTGTACTTTTTCCTCCCCTCTGCTTCGTTGGTCCTCCTAAAAAATTGTGACTTAGCCAATTGGGTGATCTAGAATTGACTCTCCAGCAAAAAACACTCATGCAAACAAAACAGTGACAATAAAATTCCTGTGAAGGAATTTTGCTGTAAAGGACCTCATTCATTCATATGCTGTAAAGTAACTCATTCATTCATTCATTCACTTCTGAATTCATTGTGTGCCAGGCACCGTGCCAGCCCCTACTCGGGCTAGGGAAACACAGTGAATGACACGCTGTCACTGGCCTCAAGGAACTCACATTTTAGAAGGGGGCGTGGGGAGTGGGAAAGGGTTATAGAATCCTGTCCAGGTATCTCAGTGCTTCTTGCCTTCTTGAAGTCTCTACTCATTGTACAATACCTTGTCCCATGATTCCTTTTCCACAAGAGAGTCCCTCAGATACTTACTCAAAAATTATGAAATTCTTTTCCACATGACAGTCCTTCAAAAATAAAGTGTAATACAACTCATTTACTCAAAAAAATTGTTTTAAACACATAATATGCCATGCTCTAGGGACTCAAAGGCCCTTGCATTAAGCTCCTCATGGTCGGCTAGCAGACAGGAACAAGCAGACGAGTCCGAAGCAGTGTGACAAGAGTGGCCGGAGGACTGAATCTAGACCTCTGTGTGTGTGTGCATGTATGGAAGGAGGGGAGGAGCTAACCCCGAGATGAGAGTAGCCCGACAAAGAGTGGTGCTGGGAACCCAGGCAGAGGCACTGTGAATGAGCATCCACCCAGCGGTACGGCCAAGCACGGCAAGTTAGAGGAGCCCTCTGCAGTGGAGATGGAGGAAGTTAGGCCCTAGAGCACTGTGTTTGAAATTAAGTGTACATGAATTTACAAACTGTTAAAACTAGTTTTACGGGTTCTGCCTTCAGAATTTCTCATTTTGGAGTTCATGGGTAAAACCTATTTCTAACTAGTTCCCAGTGACATTGATGTTATTGTACTGGGAACCCCACTTTGAAAACCACTGTCATAGACAATTAGGTAAAAAACAGATCGCAAAAGGTTTTGTACATAAAAGTCACATTTGCCCCCTGGACATATAAAGAACAAAGCTTTGTAGTTACTCCAAAGTGAAGCCTTTTGCAATTCAGTAAATCGTTACTGAGTCCTGCCACATGCAAGACACTACTCAAGGTCCTGTTCTTTTCTATGGCTAAGCCTTCTTCACCTTCACATTCCCAGTGGTTTCCAACCTCTTTACCTTTTGGGTTTTCACTAACAAAATGTAACTATCAATTATGGTGACACTGACTTATGATTACCTTAAGCAACGCTTTGAATCAAAAGATCGGAGCTCAAAACACAGACACACGCCTTCCTAGCTATGCACACTTGGGAAATTAATTTAACTCATCTAATCGTAACTTGCCTCACTTATAAAATGAGGAAACACGTATTGTGGTTTTGAAAGGATAAAATGAATTACCAACCGGAATGGTGCCTACAGCATAATCAATACTCCAAAAGTACTAGCTGAGAAAGGATGGCCTTTTCAATTAATTATGCTGTGGCAACTGGTTACTCTTAACACCTATTCACATCACAAATAAAAATTAATTTCAGGTGGATTGTAGAACTCTATGAAAATGCTAAATAGTGAAGTTTTTAGAACAAAACATTGTGTAACATCTTCGCAAACTTGGAGTAAGCAACGCTTTCTTAAAGAAGTCATAAAGGAAGGACCCATCAAAGAAAAGTCTGATAAACTTGGCTACCTTAAAATTAAATTTCTGATTATTCAAAGATACCATTAGCAGAGCAAGAAGAAAATGCACTAACAGGGACACATACTATGTGCGTATCTGAAAACAGAATATATAAAGAACTCCTCTAAATCAAGAAGGTAAAGTCAACCACTCAGAAAAATGGGAAAGAACTTGAAAAGTTACTTCATAAAAGAGGATGACCAAATGACCAAAAACATGAAAAGCTACTCAATTTCATTAGTCATCAGAGAAGTGAGATTTCTATACTGTCCACATTCACCAGCAGAGCTAAAATGAACAAGCAAGCACTGTCAGGCTTTAGGTCCACATATGAGTGAGGTCATACAGTATTTGTATTTCTATGTCTGGCTTATGTCATTTAGCGTAATGCCCTCAAGGTCCATCCATGTGTCCCAAATGGCATGATAGCAGGATTTCCTCCTTTAATGTGGTTGAATTACACACACACATGTACACACACACACAAACATAAACACGTATATCCTAGTCCTGGAAAAAGTCCAGCCATTGTTAATATAAAGAGAATGGTTTGTGCAACATCGATGTAACCTGGCAGCCAAGGAGAGTGGACTGGAATGTGCGTGTATGAACAGTGATGACTTCACTATACTAGTCAGTGGGGGTGGTGGATGCTGTTGAGTGAGCATGTGTACTGTATGGCCATCGCATTCAAAATGATCGAGCAAATCAAGCAATAAATATACATCAAATTCTGTGTTAAGCTTGAACTATTTGGATGATGCAGAAGGCTGCAGCTATGGGCCACTGGTGATTGGCAGCTTCATCACGACAATGCGCCTGCTCATGTCTTATGTAGAGTTTTTTTGTGATACATCAAACCACCCAGGTGACTCAAACCGCCCTACAGCCCAGATAAGGCACCCTGCAATTTCTGGCTTTCCCCAAAACTAAAATCACCTTTGAAAGGGAAAAGATTTCAGACTGTCAATGAGATTCACAAAAATACGACGGGGTAGCTGATGGGGACTGGGAGAACTGTGTGAGGTCCCCAGGTGCCTACTTTGAAGGGGACTGAGGCGTCATTGTCCTGTGTACAATGTTTCTTGTATCTTGTGTCTTCTTAATAAATATCTCTCTTCTTCATATTACATGGCTGGACACTTTCTGCGTAGACCTTTGTATAAACTATGCCTAATCTCTTAAATTTAATTTTATGCTATTTACCAGGAAAAATATCAGTAGAAAATTAGTTGACTGAGACCAGATTTTTCTGTTACCAACAATAATCCTTTGTATTTTTTAAACAAATGTTCTAAAACTGACAGAAAAATATACAGTATTTTTCGGGAGCATTTTAAACATTTCAGCACAAGGAGTCATGGCATGGGTCTCAAATGTGGAACACCAGCGTTCGAATTTTGCTTTACTACCTGCTGGCAAAGTAGGCAAGTTGTTTAATTCTGTGAGCCTCACTTTTTCACCTTGAAAAGAAAACAATAGGGAACTTTGCTGACAGGATTGTAGAGTCCTTAGGACAATCCCACCCCATTGTTCAGTAAATTTTAGCAACTATGCACAAAGGCAGAAGAGATTTTCTTAAAATAAGTCGTTCTCCAGGATACAGCCACCAAAAATATATCCTAAGTAGAGAAAGTGCTATTATTAATAATATAATCTTTAGCTATAAAACAAAAATGTTCCAATATTATCTATTACAAGACACAACAGTTATAATGAGATATATCTTCTAAACCAGCTTTGAGGGTTTGGTTGCTTATTACAAAATCTCATTTAACTAGATCCCTGGCATAGAATTAGAGGAGGAACCACTATATAATAGAGATATCTCTCCATACAGTGGGAGATTTCTATTCAAGCTGCCTGTAAAAGGATTGTGCCATTGGCTTACACCACCAGAGTACAGCTAAGATTCCATGGGAAGGTCTCTGCAAAGTGAGTTGGAAACTTTTTATGCAAAAAAGGTTATGATGGTTATCTTACTGTAGCCTGCTGGCCATTCTAGTAATCTAGCCACACAATATCACTCAAAATTAATCTCCAACTGTTAATTACTTTTCCTTTATATTAGCACATGACAACTTCACTGTGACTGACTTCTAGGCCTGGGAAACAAGGCCCAACAGTAGTTTGTGCCACAGGCCTCTGGTAAAGGCCTGGAAAGGTCCAGTATGCATATATCCTACCATTTCCCCATAAAGTACATAGTTCCACATAATAGACTACGATGTTGATTTATGAAATTAGTATTTTATGGAAAAGTACTATTTGTTTTTAAATTTCCTATATTGCTGCCCATTTTAAAACTTTTTTTAACAATCATTGTTTGTTTTTCAATTAGTTGATGTACAATATTATATTAGTTTCAGGTGCACAGCCCAGTGATTAGACATTATATAACTTACTAAGTGATCATCCCGATAACTCTTGCACGCATCTGACACCATACATAATTATTAAGATATTATTGACTATGCCCTGGCTGGTGTGGCTCAGTGGACTGAGCGCGGGCTGGGAACCGAACGGTCCCGGTTTGATTCCCAGTCAGGGCACATGCCTGGGTTGCGGGCCAGGTCCCCATGAGGGCCATATGAGAGGCAACCATACATTGCCTCTCTTTCTCCCTCTGGTCCCCTCTCTCTAAAAATTAATAAAAATAAAATCTTTAAAAAAAAGATATTATTGACTATATTTCCTAGCTGTATTTTACATCTCCATGGCTATTCTGTTACTACCGATTTGTACTTCTTAGTCCCTTCGCTTTTTTTACACAACCCTCCAACCTCCATCCTATCTGGCAACCACCAAAATGTTTTCTGTATCTATGAGTCTGCTTCTGTTCTGCTTGTTCACTTATTTTGTTCTTTAGATTCAATTGCTGATTGATTGTATTTATTGCCATTTTATTGTTCATATTTTTTCTTTATTTTATTCTTCTTCTTCTAATTCTTCCTCTTCCTCTTCTTTTCCTTCTCCTCCTTCTTTTCCTCCTCCTTCTTCTTCCTCCTCCTCCCCCTCCCTCTCCTTCTTCTTCTGTTTCTTTTTCAAGAAGACCCTTTAACATTTATTATAGTACTGGTTTGGTGGTGGTGAAATCCTTTAGGTTTTTCTTGTGTGGGAAGCTCTTTATATGATTGCTTTCCTGGATAGAGCAATCTTGGTTGTAGGTCCCTGCTTTTCATCACTTTGAATATTTCTTGCCATTTCTCTCTGGCTTGCAAAGTTTGTGTGGAGAAATCAACTGAGTCTAATGGGAGCTCTCATGTAGGTAACTGCTTTTCTCTTGCTGCTTTTAAGCTTCTCTTCTTGTCTTTAACTTTTTGTGTTTTAAGTATGATATGTCTTGGTGTGGGCCTCTTTGATGCATCTTTTTTGGGATTCTCTGAGCTTCCTTGACTTGTATGTCTATTTCCTTCACCAGGTTAGAGAAATTTTCTGACATTATTTTCCAAATAGCGTTTCAATTTCTTGCTCACTTCCTTCTCCTTCCAACACTGTCATGATGTGAATGTTGGTACACTTGAAGTTGTCCCAGAGACTCCTTACACTATCCTCATTAAGTTGGATTCTTTTTTCTTTTTGCTATTCTGATTTTTTTCATTATATTCCAAGTCATTGTTTTGATCCTCAGCTTCATCTACTCTACAATTGATTCCCTGTAAATTATTCTTTATTTCAGTTAGTATATCCTTCATTTCTGATTCTTTTTTTTTATGGTTTCCATTTTTTTTAATGATGTTGAAGTTCTAAGTTCATCTACTCTTCCCCTAAGTTCATCGAGGATCCTTATAACCAGTGTTTTGAACTCTGCATCTAGTAGATTGCTTGTCTCCATTTTGCTTAGCTCTTTTTCTGGAATTTTGTTATGTTCTTTCATTTAGGACATGTTTCTTTGTCTCCTCATTTTGGTAGCCTCCCTGTGTTTGTTTCTATGTATTGGGTAGAGCTTATCTGTCTCCTGGGCTTGGCAGAGTGGCCTAATGTAGTAGGTGTCCAGTAGGGTCCAGTGGCACACCCTCCATAATCACCCAAGTTGGGCACTCCAGGTGCCCCCCAACCCATCCCCAATGTGGGCTGTGTATACCCTCCTGTTGTAGCTGAGCCTTGATTGTGTTGGCACATCAACATGAGTGATTTATCCCCAGGTCGATGGCTGAAAGGACTGGCTGTCATTACCACGGAAATTCGGTTGTGCAGGGGCCCGCCCTGCATAGCAGGACTTACTTCAGTGGGGCTCTGGTGCCTGCTGAGTCTGCCCTTTGAGTGTGTCACTTGTGGAAGTGGTTGGGTGGTGCTTCAAAGTGGTCTGAAGCTGTCCACCAGGTGCACTGGCTCTGGGGCTTCCCAGGAGGTGCAGGTGAGGGTCAACCACCATCTGTATTCTGCCTGAGGCCACCCAGCATGAGCTACAAAGTGATCTGCAGATGGCTGATGCTTGTGCTGGGCTTAGAGGTGCCCAGGAGAGGCCTGGCTGCCAACCAAGGCCGGCTGCTGCTAGTGCCAGGGCTGGGGCCACTAAGCAAGAGGTATGGAGCATGTCAAATCCAGATGCTGCTTGTTTGAGAGATTTTATGAAAGTCTGAAGCATAAACCAAGACAGGCCATTTGTATGGGAAAGCCACTGGAAACAGCTTGTGTGGGTGGGAAAGTTGGTGGGGCAGGGGCTCAGGAAATCACCATGGCAGGGCAGACTCAGACATGGCAACTGCTTGCCAGCTTTATGGGGGGAGGGCTCAGAAAGGAACAATGGCCTCTGCAAGCACTTCTGTTTGGGAGAAAGCTGCCCCTCTAGTTCTCATCCTGATGCCAGACATGTCAGTTCCTTCCCATATGTCCTTAGTGTTTTTTGAGCTGCTGCCCCAGTGCTGGCACTTGGAGGGAGTGAGTCCAAGTAAGTCTGTGTGTGGGCCCTTTAAGAAAAACTGAGTGGGACTCTAGAAGCCCTTCCCCTCCGTCAGCCACAAACCCTGCTGGTTTTTACAGCCAGAAGTTATGGGGATTTCTCTTCCTTGCATTGGAGCCATGGCCTGGAGGGCCTGGTAGGGAGCTGGAGCCCCTCATTCCTCAGGGGGGAACTCTGAAGCTGAGATATTCCTTCTAATTTTTATCCAACACACATGGGTGTGGGTTCAGCCTGTTCTGCATCTCTGCCCCTCCTGCCAGTTTTAATGTGGCGGCTTCTTTATATCCTTAGTTGCAGGACTTCCATTCAGCTAGATTTCAGGTAGTTCTAAAAGATGGTTGTTCTGTAGTTTAGTTGTAATTTTGATGTGGTTGTGGGAGGATGCAAGTACTGCATTTACCTATGCAGCTGTCTTGACCAGAAGTCCTGAAAGCTTTTAATTCTATCATCATCATCATCATCATCAGCAGCAGCAGCAGCAGCAGCAGCAGCAGCAGCAGCAGCAGCAGCAATCATCCAGTTGTTGCTTAAGGGTGCAACCTGAGTCTGAGCTGAAGACTGGCTTCTCATCTTTCAAGGTGTGGCATTAGGGCAATCTGCGCAAAGCCTTCCTGGATGCCCCACAGTGTACCCCACCTCTCTCTCCATTGTGGACTCATGACACTCCACACATATCTTCACTGTGGCCCCTGTAGCCTTGGGTCTCACTTACTGTTCTGCGCACCTGTCTGAGAGAATAAGTCCCCTGTTTCTGTAATCTCAGGATCTGGCACTGGGTTAGACACAAAACAGATTTAAAGAATATTGGATAACCAATGAGTAGACAGGAAAATAAAAGATAAAAGATGGAAAAAGGGAAATGAAAGTATAAAAACATCCAGAGAAACTATTATGTCTTACTCTTTTTCATTCATATCAAATGGGAAAGAATTCCCTATAAATGCTGGAAATCTCTGATTATCATGTAAGAATGCACAAAGAAAGGACTTTTTAGGTCAGGCTCTTTCCTTAAGGGGACAGCGGGTACACTGCCCACAGTGCCAGTGGGTTTTTTTCTGTGTAGCTGCAGATTCTAGCCATTCCCCACCCCCCGACCCCCACCGTAAGTCATTCTGGCCGTCATTTCATTTGAAAGAATTGGAGCTACTTTTCACTTGGGAGATCATAATAAAAATCAGTTCTTCACTACTAAATTAGGATGGACAACCTTTCTCTTGGGAAGAAAAGCAATAACTGATCATAATAATGAGATTGTGCAACGAGCTTTGAAAGTGCTTATACCACATTTGTACAGGACAGTGTTTGCTTACACTTCAGATATAGCTATCGACGTGTGGCTCAGAGCCACAAAGCAGGCAATAAATACCACTATAACAATTTATTGAAAGTATTTTATTACTTTTTAAAAAATGAAAAATACTATTTGCCTGTTCAGTTCATGTTAAACTATAGTATTCAAAATATTCCATTTTGGATTTTCAAAATCAATTCTGGGAGGATTTAGCCCACAACATAATAATTCATTTTCCAAAGTAAATATCACCACTGATGCAGAGTGCTCTCAAAAATTGTGTTCCAAGCATGATATTAGATTTTAAGTCTATATCATTGAAACTGACTTTACTGGGTCTCATATAATGCACTTTCAAAAGTAATTAAATATTTTATAAGATCAAATTCAGTATTTAATTTCATTTTAAACAGAACAAAAATTTTAAATTTATATAAATAAAACATAAAAGTTAGAGAAGTAAAAGGATTTTATTCTAGTATATAATTTTCTGTATGTTGAGAAAATTCTAGTCTTCTCTCTAACTTCCTACATTGTAACCAAGAAGATATAATTTACTTAACTTTCTGGGATTTTATAAGTATCATACTTTATAAAATATCACAGAGCTAGTAGTAGTATAATTATTGTTATCTAAACATTTAGGGGAGTCCATTGATACAATTAAAATAAAAATTCAAAATACATATCAATAATTCAGTTGGATACTTGGATGTTAGAGAGAACACTCCCATTTCTTTTGCGCCCACTCTCACTGCCATTCCCAAGGCTGTGTATATAGCTAACTGTGCTCTCTAGGTTCACTCCAGACCTCTAAATTGTCTAGCCGCATCTGCTATGCTCCTAGTTTCCACATGCAAAACTGTGGAGCTGGTGGGCACATGGGGCTTCAGCAACTTCAGCAAGAAAAAACTTGAGTTGTAGAGGAGTCTTTTGAGAAAAAAAACAAGATGAGTTTGATGGCAGAGGTGTTCACTTCTGAAAGGACTTTTCAAAATTTCAGGCCAGGTGTTTGCTCTCAGGGAACTCAAATGTAGAAAATTTAAAGTATTTTATCTAGTCTTTCAAAATTAATTTATTGGGAAAGTGATTTTTGACCCGAAGACAGAGAAACGAGAAAGCCCTACCCTAGAAGCACACAGCCGAGAGACGCATTCCCAACCCTTTTCCGCAGCGCAGCACTGAGCTCTCCTGTCATTTATTTGTTCTGTCTGGTCTATCATTGTGGCAGAATATTTTGATCTCAAAAAATTTACTTCATCCCAAAAGAGATCACTGAAAAGATAAAATGCACATAAATGGAAGTTCCAATATAGTCTTGCTTAATATATTACGCTGCATATCCCTTGAGGTTTGAGCAACCTCTTTGGAGATCCCTGCTACAAAGACACAAGGGAATGCGAACAGATAGTGCAAGAAAGCAAGGACTGAAGCAACACGTCCACCGGGGGAGTGGGCAGGACTCTACAGAGGGAGGAGATTTATAATTTGGACCTTTGAAGAATGAACGGGACGCCAGACAGATAACATAGGAGATGATGACAGGCGTGTGTCATGGCAAGGGAGCTACTTTTGACACTAGTGTGTTTCATATTTGTTTATTTGTTTAATGTTATGAACCCTTTGTCCCATTAAAACTCCTTGTGGAAGCCCAACATGTACTATAAATACAAGCAAAATTGCTCTGGTTGAAATGGGAAGCGGAGTCCAGAGAGACTATCTCCTCAATACCGAGAGGGCTCTGGGGGACTCAGAACTCCAGAGAGTATGGTCTCAAAAGCCACTATTTTAGACAAGAGATGTCCTTAAATAATGAGTTTCTCTTCTATAGTCTTAAAAGTTTTGAAGCATATAATTTTGATTTAAATTTTGGGAAAATCAATCAATTTATGTTTTTGGGATATATGTGCCTTTTAGGGCACGTGAGATACCAGTTTAAACGCCAGGCTTCCAGCCCGTCTGCCACCTTCCCCCAGAGGCTAAGCCTTCTAAACAGAGGCGGTGCACGGAAAGTAGGGGTTTACAGTTTAGAAGTGCGCTAACTTGGTAAAATGTTTTCCTCCCTTCAAAAAGGTAAAAATAAACAGAGTAACAACTAGAATTCACAAGAATCTGTTCATTTAACAAACAATTATGGAATGCCTCATCAGTGTCAGACACTGTGTGGGGTACTGTGAATAAATCTGAACACTCACTGTAATCCAGTGGAAGGAAGTAGACAAACATAATAGACAAATGTTTTATATGTGACATATAAGACACACACGTATCAAACTTGATTAATTTAAGTGATTGATAAAATAATACCGTAAATCACTGAGATCATCATTTACATATGTGCTTTATGTATAGTATATATTGCTATACATTATACTTTATATATATATATAATTGAACAATATTTGTTGTTTTACATAAAATTGGGTGTCAGCATTTAACACAACCCATTTCATATACCAGAATTTCTTTGATTAATAGTGTACAACATTTTTTTTATTGCCTGTTCCCACAACCTTTGCTTGTTACATTAGGAAGTTCATTTTTAACTGCCATTGATTTGTAAAAGCTCTGTGAAGATTATTAACCCTCTTTCTGTCAAATGTGTTATAAATCTTATTTTTCCTGGTTTATCATTTGCCTTTTTATATGACTAAGGGATTCTATGATTTAGAGAAGATTTAAATTTTTAGATAGTCAAGTTAAAAAGATTGGTGTGTGTATGTGTTGTATGTGTTTATCTCCTAGTTGGATTTATAAGAGCAGTGGCATGCTTTAAGGAAGTGATCCAAGGAAAGAATGGCTGGGGTTTCCAGGAACCTGTGGATCTTCTCTGGAGGGAATAATAAATAGCCTGACTGATACCATGACTGGACATCAATCTTGGTAGGTTAAGAGGAGAAGGTGGGAGAACTCCATCCCCCTGGGGAAGAGGCTGCGCCTTCTGTGCTCCGGCTTCACACAGTGGAGGGTGCTGTGATGAGGCATCAAGTTCAAGGCTGTTTTTTGGATGGAGCATTAGCAGAAGGGGTAAAAGTACTTTGTTTTGCAAAAAAAAATTTTTTTCTTGCCTTCTTTTTACTCTCAAAATGTTAAGACAAGCTGATGGAACTAGATAGGAACTATTTACATATGGCTTGATTGGAATGGAAGCCAATTAGACTGCCTCTAAGTTTGTCTTGCAGAACTTTATGGTGCTTCAGGGAAAAGCATTATAAAAATTAAAAAAAAAAGTGTGCCTTTCCCTGATTCTGTTTGCTGTGTACACCCTTTCTCGGAGACCTCCACATGCATGGCAGGTGAGTGGCAGGGATCGTTGCAGCTTTGAGGACTGAGCTGGGTAATTCAGGCTCCCATTTCAGATAAGATCTACTTACAATGGAACTTTGCACTGGGTGAAACATCAAGACTTGGGGGATGTAGTATGCCCTTCCACCGACATGGAGGATGGCATGGGATCAGAAACACCCATGGGATGGATAATCCTAGCCTTATGCTTGAAAGACAAAAAGACTTTTGCCAGGCAAGTGAGGGGGAAAGGTCATTCTAAGCAGAAGGAAAAGTGTGAGCAAAAACTGGAATCAGGAGAGCAACACAGCCTCTGGACTCAAGGCCAAGTACAGACAGAGCCTTGTGCTAGTAACAAAAATGCTCCTCGGAAAGACATTTTTAGGAAAGTCCCCCTCGGGGCTGACAAAGTAAAGACACACAATTTGGACAGATGAATGAGAAAAAAGCGTCCCTTCTTTTGAGCTAATTCAGCCCTGGACAGGGGCCCACAACTTGGGAAACAATGTAGGTGAGCTTTCAGTTCCCATTCACCCCACAGCACACACGCCTCAGAATCCTACCTGGAGGTCTGCATCAGTCTTATTATTTTTTAAATTCATCCCTCTCCTAGGGGGCTGTAATAGTCTTGTTATTTCTGTTTTGTGCATGTGTCCGTATAATCTGTATTTTATAAGCCGCTAAATGATGTTTTTAAGTGCAAATTTGATCATACTCTGTTCCCTTGCTTCTTCTTTGATTATAGTAGTAGTTCTTAAACCTATCAATTAGACCCAACATTCTTTGTTAACAAATGTTTGTGGACAGCTGTTGTTAAACAATATTCTCCTTTTTGTGCTCACACACCTTTTTAAAATGATTTTGCAGCCTGTCCCAAATTATGGAGTTTGTTGCCCCATCTTTTGAATTTGGGAGTCTGTGTGAGTTGTTTTGGTAAATGGAATACAGAGGAAGTGACAGTGTGACAGGTCTGAGTCTACTCGCATGGCTGAGACCCCTGTCTCTGCCATGTGACCAAGACTAGGCTAGCCTGCTGGAGGATGAGAGACACGGACCGGAGCTGAGGCAGCCCGGTTGTCCCAACGGAAGCCCTAGAGATGTGAGAAAGTCCAGTCGGTATCACTACCTGACCTCTGCAGGTATCTGTAGAATCAAGAGGAAGCCCAACCTAAATTACCCACCCATGGAACTGGGAGCTAAATGAATGCTGGTTGTTTAAAGCTACAAAGTTTTGGGTTGGTTTATTATGCAGTGAGAGCTAATTGATACAGCCATCTTAAAAGGAAATCCATAGCTATTAAAGATTTATATGCACTCAGTATTTTAAAAAGTCAATTATAATGAAGGAGGATCAAAGAGCAATCATTTATAATAAAATAACATGAACTTTGATATGTAAGTTCTTAGATAACACTACCAAAAAGGCAGGATAAAATAGAGGACTGAGCCTACACCTGGAACACTGAATGCATCAGAAATAGTGCCAGACTGGTACACACAGGTATGAGTGCTCCAAATGCCCAGATCAGCAGCTGGTGACGTGACTTTCCAAAGGAATGACTCTTGGTTAAAGTGAACAAAATGAAAAAGAGTTTTTCCTTGCTTTACACGCTAATTACTTTCTGGAAAATTTAATGCCTCTTAAGATAGCAACAATTTCTATGTATTTATATCTCAAGTAGAGTAAGGATCGAGGGTCACCTAATTATTGTATAAAACTGGCTGTAAGAATGTTCACTAGGATTTTAAAAGGCCACATGCAACTGCAGTCAGTTCTTTGTTGGGCAGAACTGACCTGTGCACTGAAGGACATCTAGCAGTACTGGCCCCTTCCACTAAATGGCAGCGACCTCCAATTTCTGTGGCAACAACTAACTGTCCTCCCAAACTTCCAGTAGATCTTCCTAAGGGGGCATCAGCCTAGCATGAAATGACTGCTCTGCTGAGTAAAGTGTTAGCTCCTCCAGTGGTTGCACTTACTCTAATCTGTCACACTGTCCTGCACTGGGGTAGTCTCTCCATAGGCTCCTGCTACAAAGACCGAGCTCTTTGCAATCATGGACCATGTTGGTATGCCCAGAAGCCAGGAAGTGGATGTGATATAGAAATGCAATATGTGTCTTGGCTGGTGTGGCTCAGTGAACTGAGTGCCAGCCTGCAAACTGAAAGGTCACTGGTTTGATTCCCAGTCAGGGAACATGCTTGGGTTGTGGGCCAGGTCCCCCCAGTTGGGGGCATGTGAGAGACAACCACACATTGATGTTTCTCTCCCTCTCTTTCTCCCTCCCTCTTTCTCTCTCTAAAAGTAAATAAATAAAATCTTAAAAAAAGAAATGCAATATATTACAGTGTGCAACAAAAGCAAAATCTATCTTCCTAGGAGAAGTGTCAAGGAATTGCACAATATTAATGACTGTATAAATTAATATACAAAATGAGAAGTTAGGTCAGTGGAGTAGTGCCAGGTGGGAGGAGCAGTCAAATGATAAAAATGTAGAAAAATAAAAATCTTTTGCTAAGTCAAAAAACAGATTAAAATGAATTTATCTACTTTTTATAACTAGATGATGTCTTATGATTTGATTTA
Source organism: Micronycteris hirsuta (assembly GCA_004026765.1). NCBI lineage: Eukaryota > Metazoa > Chordata > Mammalia > Chiroptera > Phyllostomidae > Micronycteris > Micronycteris hirsuta. The sequence goes on along the minus strand of PVJI01000247.1, from coordinate 213,505 downwards.
GCTTTAAATAAGTAGGAAAATTAACGTATCCTATAAATGCGTTTGAAATAATAATTTTGTGAGAATTGGCATCTGAAGTAACATTCATTATTTGTGTGAATAAAAAGTTTATTTAAAGGTTGAGGGCAGAGCTGGGTGTTAAGAGTGGCTTATTGAAATCAAATCTCTAAGGCAATCAACATAACAATTATACTAATCATTTTCCTACCAGAAACACCGAGGATGTGTAGGCTTTCCCATGACCACAGGGTGAGTCAAGGGAACAAGGAATCAAATTCCTGATTTCTAGTCCCAGACCATCACCTCATTATTCAAGGAGACCTAGATCTACCACTCATGGGAGGTTAGCCCAAAGCTCACAAACTAGGTCAGTGGATGAAGTGTTTCAATTTACAGGATGAAATGATGGGCATGGACCTGGTAAATTGTATTTGCAATTATTTTCTTAATTATCACTGCAGGGTAATTTCCGCAGATAGGGTGCACACCATGGGAAGATGTTTCCCCTTCACATTAAGGGTAGGGCAATTGAAGGTCTCCCGTGCTTGCTCTCAGGTGGTGCTGAGCATTTGATTGCCCCTAGAGACAACAGCTCATGATTGTGTGTAGTTTACAGCTTATTCACACGACAACCCAAAGAAATGGTGAATTTGGAAAAGAAAATCAATTAAACTAGATGCTTGGTCATGTGGACAAAAACAAGCTTTTTTTGGCATGCCTTTCACTTTCAATCTGTGGTTTTAGTCTTGTGTATACACCATGAAATAGGTTTTTAATTTTTATTTTTGGCTTGTTTGTGTTCTGTAAAAGACTATAATGTGAGAATATGTTTTTCCCTCTTATATTTCTCCCCATGTACTTGGGAGAAACTATTCTCTTCTGGCTTCTAACACATTGTCTATGATCAGGTTTAGGTAAAACAGAACCTAGGAACATATTTCATTGATTTCTTAAGAAAACGAGGATGTGATTTTTTGAAAAGGAGGAAAAAAGTACTACAAAACAGGTATAAAAACTGAACTAGAACTCCATCTCACAGCTAAAAAAACAAACAAACAAACAAAGAAGAACAATAAAGCAGAAGAACAAAACTGAGTATAAAGGAGGAAAAGTGAAATAAAAGACCAGCAAAAATAAAGACTGAATAACTGGGAGCAAATGACCTTAGAAAAAGATTAAAAGGAAGGGACAAGGACGGTGAGAAAGAGATCAAGAGACATCAATGAAAGGGGCTGAGGAAGATGAAGGTTTTCTTCCCCACTGTTCTTTCTCTTTTTATTATTTTTTCCCTTCACATCACATTTCTACTTCCAGGGGTGAAAGACAGAAGATAGCACTTCTAATTTCAAAACTGTGTGCACTTTGAATGCTCCTTTTCTCACCAACTTGGCACCTAAAAATAGTCCATGAGAAGATGTCCCGAATTCTTATGTCTATAATCAGGTATTTTTTTCTTTCCTTGAAAAGGTATGTCAGTAATTGTTCCGTTTCAGAAAGTACTTTTGACAATGCTGATTTTATATCCCTAAGTGCCCCCTAGTGACAAGGTCCAATTTTAAAATCTTTCACAGTAATTTTGTTCTGAATGTTTCCTTTTCCCAGCACTAATGTGGCCATCTCAGGGAAAAGGCATCCACCTTACTATCAATTTATTTTAATTAGGCAGAGAGGAAAGTTTCTTGAGTGGGTCTAGGACACCAGAGGAGTGAGTAGTACTGTTCTTATTTATAAATTAATTTGCAATTGGAAAAAGCTATGGCTCCCCATCGAGCAGGTTTCCTTCAGTTATGCCATTTCCCCTTCTTTCTCTGTTAGGTTATATTTAGACTCAGATTCCTGACACACTGTTCATTCAGCTTGTGAAAGAACATAACGGTGGCAGCACACCATGAAGAAAAGATGTGTCTCTCTACAACTCTCTTTCAGTTATAATTTCTCCTGACTACTTCAGATATTCTTACAGACTCAGCATGGTAGCTGAGAGAAAAAATGTTGCAATCATAAAAATGTAGGTTGAAATACTAATTTAGTAATGGGTTATGGTTTTGGGGGCATGCTATGTCACTTCATTAAGCATCAGTTTTGTGGCTGTAAAATGGGAGTAATAAGGACTGTGGGGGGATCAATTAAGTGTTAGGTTCTTAGCAGCACATCTGCATGTATGTGAGGCTTAATAAATGGGTCATTATGCTGCAGAGCTCAATCATTGATATATAACCCTATGTCTTTTATTCTGTTTTTTAAAGTATTTGTTAGAAACAGTTGAAATGCTCTGGAGCAGTCACAGTGATTTTTAAATAGACTGTGCACCATGTTTACTTCTAATCAATGCTAGTTTTAGAATCTGTTTAGAGCCTAATGCTCACGAGCTTAACCGGAACATTCAACAAACACAGTTCTGTTGTACCCTGTTGAACAGATTATTTGAAAACATGCAAATGGGAGATATTCAAACTTTTCTTTTGTATGATCCTTTTATATATTTACCTATTCTTGAGCATATTATCCTCATTTTATTGATGAGGAAACTAAGGCACAGAAGAATCACATCAATGTCTCAGTGCGGGAAGGGATAGCTCTCCAGGGCAGGCATCAAAATCTCCTGGAGGAACTGATTTTCCCAGATTCACATCCCCAGGCTCCTCCAGGGACAGGAGACGTGAGGAAGAGAATAACTCTGCCTTTGCAGCCCCCTAGCCTCTACTATTGATGGAAGCACGTTGAATATTTCAGCTACTTCTGGGATGGATGCAAGGTGAGAGAACACTGGGCTAGTAACTGATCTTGGATAAGAACCTGGGTCAATTCTGCTTATATTTATTCATATTTCTATAGTTGCATAAGAGAAATTGCTTCTAATTCTTATATTCAGAACTTTTAGCTTTATATCTTTCTGGTTTTCCTCATTTGCACTCAGTACTGTTCTAGTTCTATTTCCATCACCTATTTAAAGACCTACTTAAAAGGAAAACTGATTAGCATGAAGTTAAAAGGAACAGTTTGCAATTGGAATTTTCTCTCTGATGTAATCAGAATAATAGACTTTAGCCAGTGCCCTGAAGAGAAAGAGGTTAGCTGCTCAAGGCTTTATTAATTTTTCATATTTATTTTTTGGTCAGGATCAAAAGCTCATTGATGAATCTATTTTCAGAGATCTCTGAAACTTATACCCCAGGCATGGGGAGGGTATGTTATATTCATAGAAGTCAAGCTATTTCAACAAATTTGGGGCAAGTAAGTACTTTCATTGTTCTGAAAACTTTTCTAGCAATGCATGGATTATGAACTGAGTTTAAAACATATAAATTTTTACTGTAACTCTGTGTGGCCTGTTTTATCGTCCAGTTTTCATTCACTTGATTTTAGGTATGGCTGAAATATCCAGACATCTGTAGTTCCTTACCCTCATAGCATCATACTATGTCACATATATTGCTGTAACAACTGTTTCTGAAAACGATGTCCCATCTCCAGTAGCAGATCTATTTTTTTGTATTAAAATTTGTCACCCTCCCTCCCTTTCTAGATTCAAATGATTACAGGACTGCTTCTCAGCCTTTCTGGGATTGCTGCAATTTGGGACATTACTTCTGCCTGACCAGTCACATAAAAAGGTGCATGGGACGGTCTAATCTCACTGATTGGGACCAAGCGAGAGCAGCAAGGCCAAGTTGAGTAGCTTCAGTGCTTGCAAACAGGAGGGTGGGAAATGAGTGGGACTCCAGGGTTGGTGACCCTGTCATGACAACATCAAGCACTGTCTGAAAGGAGGCAAGATAGCACAGCGTGTTTTCAAAATTCCAGTTCTGGCTCTGTGTGTGTATGCGCATGTGTGTTTTCACTTATTCCATGGGGCTCTCCTCAACCTCTTTAAATCCTGGCTCCAACACACACAATCCCCATCCTTGCATCAGCCTCCTTGGTGCAGAAACTCTAATTTTAGTCCCTGGCACCAGAATGTGAATTGTTGACATTGTGTAATCTCTGTGCTTAAGTATTCCCTTCAGTTAAGTCAGGAAATGGCTACCTCCTATTAAAGAGTACTTCAGGCATCAGAGAATAGGTGGGGGAAAAACTATATTGGTGAACGTGGGCCTCTCTCGGAAAAGGTTTAGTCCTCCTTCATCTAAGTCTGACCTTGCCTTCGAGAGATGATGGAGCCTTGGCAGATTTAAATTACTTTTCTTGGACATTACTCTTTCACAGCTGGCTATTCCTTTGATTTAATCATAACCTAATACCTCCCCTGATTTGACCAAAAGACAGTGATAAATAAAAAAAAACTATTTATATAATTTTTTATGTATTAAATATATAATGCTTGCCATACAGGTGATATTTCATATATTATGGCTAGATGAATGAATGAATGTCTTTTTGCTACCAATTGTGTGTACATATTTTGTGTTCAGCCTGTTTGATCAAATCACAGTGTTCTAGAAGTCAGAGATCAGGTTGCAGTTACGTGCAGACCAGTTTGCTTTGCTTTGTTCTATGATCTTCGGCTGCACTTCTGACCATGCTGCCTTGTACATCTATCTTGTTAAATGTAGAAGGGATAAAACAAAAGGGTGTGGACATAATAAAAAAGCCCCATCACTACAAAATCGAAACCAGGATAACTCAGCTCTACACCTGTGTATTTGGGGTGTTAATAATAATCTCCTAAGGCCAAGACAATCAGAAGCAGAAATATCAAAATTCAACTAGCTAGAGGCATCTAAGTTATTGAGAGATAGAGGGTCCGGCAGAAGTAAGGCCTGCTTGAGTGTCGTTGGTAGGGTATGATGTGGGTGTAATAATTTAAAGTTTCAATTTGAACATTTCACCTAAAATGACATATGGTATGCTTGAGTGTGATACTGTTCTGTTACTGAATTACATGCTTATGATCCCGTCATAAAAGATTTTGTAATAAAAAAGGGGCATTATTTGTGCTGAACCCTGCACTTCTAGCTACTTACAACTAAAAACATGTTTAAAATATAACTTAAAAAGGTGGAAAATGAATGAGGTCAAAGTTCATATTTATCATATGGAATATAAATTTCCCAATCTGTACCACATCTGTGAAAAGGAAAATGTGGACGCCCAGAAGTCATGAGGGCGCCCACTATGGAGAGACAGCCTGATGCTTCCGAGGCCCAGCACTCACTCACGTGAGCCACTGAGGCTTTAAACAAGTGGAAGTAAAACCCTTTGATATTCACTGTGAGAATCATGCAGTGTACTAATGGTTTCAAATCCCACTTGTATTATTCAGTATTCTCTTAGTCCCTCTTTGGAGCTGAGAAAAAAAGAGAGAGCAGACAGCCTCATAGAATGGATTAACACCAGGACCAAAACAGAACTAAAAATGTTTCTGCCTTTCATTCAGATTTTTCCATACAAGATGGGACAAAACCTGTATGTTAACTTGGAAAGAAGATCTAAGAAAGGATAAAAAAAGAGAAGTTTTGTCATTCATTCACTCAACAAAAATTTTTGAGACCTACTATATAGTAGGAAATATACTAGCTGGTGAAAGTTCAGGGATGAATATAGTCTGGTTGGCAAGGTATGTCAAACAAAAGTACCCAAATAATTACATAATTACAACTGCCGTGACTGTCCAATGGAGTAGAGGGTGTTAAGCTGGCAAAGAGCAGGGATGACAAATCTAGTCAAGAGGAGCTGGGAAGACCCGAGAATTTCCTGGAGGAAGTGATATTTAATATAGAATCACGGGGTGGGGAGAGGATTCCAGGGCTAAAGAAGAGCACGGGGCCAGGAAGGAGGCTGTGTGATGCAGCTGCTGGGAGAAGCTCAGCACAACAGAGGAGCGAATGGGGCAGGGGAGTTAACGGGAAGTAGGGAGAGAGAGGTCATCAGGGAAAGGGCAGATCACAGGAGATCATGTAAAGGCATTATATTCTAAGGACAATCGGAGGCCTCTAAAACATTTCAGGCTATGGAGTGACACACTAGATCTGCATTTGCTGACGTTCATTCTGGCTGTGATATGGACAAGGGGCTAGAGAGGAGTCAGGGCAGACACAGGGAGAGTGGCTAGGGCCTGTTTCTATAGCTAGTGAGACGGTGGTGGATGAAGAAGCTTAGAAAGAAACAGCATGATATCTATTTTGAAGGTAAAATTGATAGGCCTTGATAATTGAATATATGAGTCAAGAAAGAAGGAAAGTGTCAAGTCACAAGTTTCCAGGAGGAGCAATTAGGTGGCATTTACTGCCACGAGGGATGCGGGAGAAGAGGCAGGTTTGAGGGGGTGCAGGAACGGCACACCAACAGGCAGCTGGGTATAGGGCTCTGACGTTCTGAAGAGAGGCACTGGGGGAGAGAGGCTGGTCTGTGGGAGTGGATGAAATCACCAGGGAGGGAGAGAGTATAGATTAAAAGGGCAGAGTGGGCCCTGGCTGGTGTAGCTCAGTGGATTGAGCGCAGGCTGGGAGCCAGGGGGTCCCGGTTCGACTCCCGGTCAGGGCACATGCCTGGGTTGCGGGCCAGATCCCCAGTGAGGGCCATGTGAGGAGAAACCATACATTGCTGTTTCTCTCCCTCTCTGTCTCCCTCCCTCTCTCTAAAAAAATAAATAAAATCTTAAAAAAAAAAAAGGGCAGAGTGGATCTAGGGACAAGCTAAGAAGAATCTAATATGTAAAATTCAGATGGAAGAAAATAGCTCCTTTAAGGGAGGGGAAGGAACCATCAGGGAAGGAGGAAGAAAACCTGTTTTTCAAGGACAGACTAATAAGACGAAGACAGGTCAAGTCAGACTGATGGCAAAGTGTCCTTGGCATGATGAGCAGAGCAAGCCAGTGGAGTGGTCGGGACAGAATCCAGATTGGTGTGGACAGGGAGTAGAGGGATGGATGGTGGGGAAAAAAGCAGATGGCTCTGTTTAGATGGGGAAACAGCTATAGTCAGAAGAGATTACTGGATTCGGGGAGGATTTTTATTTTTATTTTATTTTTTTAAGGAGAAAATAGAAATACCGACAGAAAGCAGCCACAGATGGGAAGAAGTTGAGGATTTGGGAGAAAAAGTGAGTAACCCATTCAGGGAAGTCCACGGGAGGACAGAACAGATGGGATCCAGAACTCAGGTGGAACTCACCATTGATGGCAGGCGGGGCCACTTCCTCCACTGTAACAGGAGAGGGTTAAGGGAGGAGAGGATGGGAACTAGAGAAAAGCACTTACAGGTTTGGTGTAGACACTGGAGCTAGCTCTCTGCAGGTGGCTTCTGTTAACTTCTCCGAAATGTAAAGCAGGTGCTCGGAGGAAGAGAGGTGTGGACGATGGGGTGTGGGGGATAAAATTTCAAACCAGGGTGTGCGTGAAATGATTATTGCAGAGAACAACCTAATTACAGAAGTAATTTCTGAATGACAAATGGGTCCTTTTAAGTATTTGCAATGAGAATCAATTAGTTGGAAGTTGAAGTACTATATCAGATATAAATCCTAACAGCATTATCCTCACACTTATACTTGTCCCTCTTAAACATGGTATGTTATTCAATGTAGTTCTTTGCATAATTTGTAATTCTGCACAACTTAAATCTTTCAGCTTGGAAACTGTGTTTTGGGCAGAAGTTTCTTCAAGTGGAAAACACTTAATTGCCATAAGTGAAAATAAATTGCCCCCCCTAAAAGGTGTGAAACAAGCACCTTTCTAGGCCAAGAGGCATACCTTCATTCACCCACTGCCCAACCGTTCCCTGCCTGTTTCCTTCTTTACGTTCCTCATTTGCTCTCTTATTCGTCTGGCACCCAGCACAGGTCGGACGATTCCACAATATGGGTGTTTCTAAGTGTGTCTTTGTGCCACGGTAGAGTGTTGATCTTCAGTGGCCCTTCAATCCTGAGATGTAGGGTTGTGAGAGGCTCTTGGATTTTTGTTCTTGTTTGTTTGTTTTTCTTTTTCCTTTCTTTTGCCAAAAATACTAAAACTCCAAATTGGAAACCAAGGGAATCCCTTGCAACCACGCTAGCCCTCTCTTCCTGTGCTCCTTTCTCTCACACACAGGAACGGCCGTGCATACTTCAGGTAAGTTTTTGCTCTAAATATCGAGAGAGAAAGGAGGCTCTGTTGGATTCTACTTAGCATTTTGCCTCAATTTGTGTATATATGTTATTCCAATTCAGTCATAGAATCTCAAGATGTTAACGTTGAAAAGATCTTAGAGATGTTTAATTTCCTCTCCAGCTGGGAGTGCACTCCATTTCATGGATGAGAAATTTACAATAGTTTGACATGGGGCCCAAGGAGTCTGTTCCGTGAACTGGTGGCCTTGGTCAGCTGTGAATAGGTTATAGAAGTAACTCCTGGTTGTGGGGAGGAATTTACATGTTCATCTTTTTCTTTGCATGGCATTCTGCAGGCATTATTACTTAAAAAACTGGGTAATTTGAACTTGTGGTTCAGAGTCCTTTGATAACAAAAGAAGCACTGATCTTTGGATTAATGGAGTCATCACCCAACTGAGATGTAGGTTCTAGTAAAATTTCCCTTCCTTCAGTTTAGAATTAAAATATCACAGAAAAATGGGTGAACTAATGCCAGGGAGTATGGTAATAAACTTCTGACACGTGGCATGCAGTCTTTGAGGGTGCTTCTTCACTTGGTCTGTGCTTCGAGGAGTAATGGAGTGGAAAATTAAGTTAAATAAGCTCTTATTATTTGGTACCTCTGTTGAAAAGGGTACCATCAAGTAATTTAAAACAAAGTATCTTCTGAAATATAACCTCTGAAGTTCTTTCACATCACTGAATTGTGAAAAAGCATTCTCTCGTCTCCTTTATGTTTTCCCTTTCCTTTCTTTATGCCTTCGATAGAATCAAATCCATGGTAACTTACTTTGGGTGGCATCAGAAATATACACTTAATACCATAAGCCTTGGAGTTAAAACTAGAAAGCATAGACTCTAAATTAAACCAGCAAAAGTAACAATGTGATACTTCAATTGCTTTTTTAATACCACTCTTTAACCTTAAATTTCTGTATAGGCTTGTATGTCTTAGATGTCATAGATATTTCTATGGCTGCTAGGATTTTTACTTAAATGCAATTATATCATACTCAGTAATCAATTTCATTTGGAGCAAATCTGGAGATACATAATTTTTTTCTCTTTTACATGAAATAAATTTATATACAATCACAAGATGATCTTTGACAGCTGAAAGCAGAAGCTAGCATCCGTGGCTTTTAGCCCTTGGATTTAACTGATGCACCTTTCAGCATCTGTAATGTTTTTCTCACTTCAGCTGTCCTCTTTCAGACTATTTTTATCTCAGCAACACAGGGAGGAAGAAGTCCCTCTCTCCTTATGTACTTGGTTAAGATAAGTTCATGACCGTGTATGAATGTTAAATGACAGGAAGTAATTGTAAGGGTCATTCAATACAGACATTCTCTTACAGTCACCTGGAGCGAGCCTATGTTTCACCAGCACAGAGACAGGGCGTGTGGAATGGTAGGAGGGTGAGGTTTGGGGTCCCACAACCTCAGATTTGTGGGTCAGCACCACACATACTGCCTGTGGGGCTGAGGACAAGAAACCTCTGAACCTTGGGTTTCTCAGCTACAACACAACCATTCACTGAAATAACCCTCTTCTTAGTGTGGCATGCACGCAGCACTCTTAGAAACATCTGTGAAATTGAGTCTTTAAACACCTCTCTACATGCATTACAGAATGGTCAACACACCCATAAGACAAAACAAAGCAAAACCAAACCAAAGCAAGCCAAACCCCACAAGTCCTAATACATCATGTTATAGGGGAACTAAGGTTTGGAGAGGTGAAACGACTTGCCCAAGGCCCTACAATGGGCCAGGTGTTGAGCCCAGTTCTATCGGATTCCAGAGTCCAAAGGTTTGTAATGGAGCCCCATTAGACTGGCAGCTGATTTCTCAAAAGAAACCTTGCAGGCTAGAAGCGATTGGTAAGAAATATTCAAAGTGATGAAAAGCAAGGACTTACAACCAAGATTACTCTACCCAAGTTATCATTTAGAATGGAAGAGCAGATAAAGAGCTTCCCAGAGAAGAATAGCTAAAGGAGTTCATCACCACCACACCAGCATCATATGAAATGTTACAGGCTCTCCTTAAAGAAGAAGAAGATAAAAAATATGAACAATAAAGTGGCAACAAATACATACCCATCAACAATTCAATCTAAGAATTAAAATAAACAGACAAGCAGAAGAGAAACAGAATCATAGATATAGAGAGCATTTTGATGGTTGCCAGGTGGGAGGGGGGCTGGGGGGCTGGGTGAAAAAGGTGAAGGGATTAAGAAGTACAAATTGGCAGTTAAAGAAAAGTCACGGGAATGTAAATGACAGTACAGGAAATAAAGTAGCCTGTATGTGTGCATGTGTGACCCATAGACAGGACAATGGTGTGGGGATCGCTTGAGGGAGCGGGGGTTGGGGGTTAGGTGGAGGGGGCAAGAGGGGAAAAATTGGGATAACTGTAAAAACATAATCAATAAACTATAATTAATTAAAAACAAACAAAAAAAGGCTTGTAATGACCAAGGAGATAAAGGGAGCAGGGATCAAGCACAGAGCCACAGGAGAAAGGTTGATGGAGGGAAAAAGAATTCAATGTCGTTCGTTCTTTCACCATGTGCACTTATCTGTGGTCGAGCAATTAATCCATAAGCAGGTGGTGTGGGAAGGGCAGGAATGATACAACAGAAGTTTATGGTACAGTCCCCTTAAACTCTGTCATTTATGAAATAAAAGACTGTATGATTGAACTGGTAAGAACTTTGATGACACATGCAATGAATGTATCCAACGGTAACAAGGAAAGTGGTGTTCATAATTTCTCACTCCATGAATCTGTGTGGTGTATAACACTTGTCAAGTCTGTGCAAAAGCTAATTTCCAGAGTATGTTTCACATGCTGAATCCACTGTTCATTCCAAAGCTCTTTAATATACAACATGAGCACACTCATGAATTATCAAGTTGTTTACCCTTGTAATAGTGAGTGAATAGTTGTTAATCTAAATATACTTTTATAACTTGATTACTTCTTTGGCATGAAAAAATTCACACACACAGAAAAAAATCAAACAAGAAAACCATAGCTTGAGCTTAAAGCCCTGGATGTATAATGTGAAATTTAACTATATCTATAAATATCTGAACATATTTCACTCTTCTAACACCACCAAAGAATTAACTCAAAAAAGGACTCTATGGTTTCAAAAAATTAACAAAGAGCCTTACTCAAGATTCATTGTCCCAGCTGCTCCTCTCTTTTACATATATTAGTAGCACATGTTGTTCAACATTTAATTTAGGTATATATGTTTTCTCAGGATCCCTGAAGACTAAAAATTTCATCTCAAAGTTTCCATTTACCCAGATGATTTGTTTATTCCTTGAAAATTAATCTCCTGGCATTGTGCCTTTCAAATAATAGACACATAGTAAATGCTAGCTAATTTGAATTTAATAAATTGGTCACCAACTCTTACTTTTATGTAAAACTGGTCAAGGCACACCCTGGGTAATGTTAATCCCTTTGAACAAATAAATGTTAATCCCTTTGGTGAAATAAAAATTTTAAGTTCAACGTCATTCATAAAATTAAAAAGCTCTGATTGTGGTAAGTAGCATCATAAATAAAATGTGAGTGCAGAAATATTAAATAATAAGACTAAGAGCTGTGCTTCCATGCCATCGCTCACAAGCCTGCAAAAACGTGTGCACTTCATTACAGTCCATGGAGTGCACCTGTTCATCTTGCATTATATTCATAATCGAAACACTTCAATTTAAGTTAACACACACAAAAACTGATTTCAAAGTCAAATGAGGAAATTAGTTCTACGTTCCAATCCCACAGTGATATCAACTAGCCAAATTCAGCCTTAGGAGGTATAAAAAATATCTAATACAATGAATGGCAATCCTTTTCAAGAGTCACAGATCTTTTAAAATGAATATTGTTGCAACCAACTAACAAAAATGTGTTTAGTGTTGTAAAGAGCCCCTGAAACTACTTTATTATGAGAAAACTACGCTTATCTATAGATTTACTTCTAGATTTCAAAAGCAATGAATCAATAACTATAGGATTTTTGTAAGAAATACAGTTCATTTCCTGAAAAGAATTTTTTTTATTATATTTTAATCCTTGTCCAAGGACATAGTTTTTTCATTGCTTTTAGAGAGGAAGGGAGAGAGAGAAACACTGATTGGCTGTCTCCCACACACACCCAGATGGGGATTGTATATGCTTGAACCAGGGATTGAACCCACAACCCAGGCATGTGCCCTGACTGAGAATCAAACCCACAACCTTTCAGTTATGGGATGGTCCAACTATCTGAGCCATATTGACCAGGGTGACTGAAAAGAATTTTTAAATTGAACAATGATTGATTGAAAAATATTTTCTGTAAACACATTATAAAGACCAGGGGGAAACTTTTTCTGTTTTAAATCAGATTTCCCAATTGCAGTAAACACTATTAACAGCATATTTTGGACATTCTCTTGATCTTTATTTCTGTGATACTCTTCTCTCTTGCAGTTCTAATTGTCATCAGCCTTTTAGTTTCTCTTTTCCATTTAAAGCATTTATTTATTAATCTCCGTCGTTTGTGTCACCAAGGGCTCTGTCCTTCATCTCTTGTTTATCTCTACATTTGGTCTTCTGGCTCCCTTCTATAAAGTTAATTATTCACTAATATTTGTTTCCATTTCAGCTTCTTCCACAAACTAGGTTTTATTTACTGCTTTTTGAAGATATCCAACTTGATCCTAAAGCTATTAAAAAAAAGGTATTCAAATTTCTTGACTTTTTTGCTAAGACATTTTTGTAACCATTGCATTCTGGCTCTTCTGCAAGCTCACCATCCTGGCATTTTATGCCCCATACTTAGTCACCCTGACATCTTTCGTTCAAAGCATTCTGGTCTCCTCAGTATGGGGGAAACACACTTTTTATTTTCCCAAGTTTAAATGGGTGCACTGCTCACCGAGAGGTGAGGGGATGCTTATTTGAGGAAGAAGGACTGATGGCTGACCGTACAATGGTAGGAACACAGAGGCGGAGAGAGGATGCTGACTTTGATCCTGCACCCATTTCACTTACCTGCTTCTCTTGAAGACTCGGTGGGAAGGGAAACAGGCTAACATATTTTGTCCACACTTCCTAATAATTGGGAATAACTTCAAGTCACAGGGAGAGTCAGGTAGGGCTCCTATACTCCAGGAGACTAGGCTGATCTTAAAAATTAATCAGTAAACCTGACCAGTGGGCAGAGATCTCTGCACACAGTTCTTGGTTTCATGCCTTCACTTCCTTTACCGTTCTGTGTAATGTACATGAACTCTTTTAAACTCTCCAGTGGACCACCTGCTACTAGTTTCTCTCCGTTCTGTCTGCACAACCTGCTTGAGAATGATCTGAGGGTTGTTCATGTGTTGTCTTTGTGGTCTCAACCTAAGTCCTGGACATAATTTCAAGACTTTCCTCAACTTCAATATCTGACTCCTGGTCTTCTCCCTGCTTCTTCAGCATGTCCATCAACAGGCACCTCACATCCCTTAGATGGGTCCTAAGTCCAAATCCACCTGTTCAGTGTTCCCCTTGGCCTCACATTTCTATGCACCACTTGTCTTAAGAATTCTGTTCAATAAACACTAGAGAGCAGCCTAGTCGCCCCAGGCCATGTGCTATCCGTCAGCACTCATAAGCTACTCTTCAGGGACTCTAAAACAGAAGTGTTAATTACTATCCCTTATTCTAGTTATAAACACCTTATGCTTTTTTGGTGATTTGTGTGGGCTTCACTTTAAGCTCATGGAAGAGACAATCTTCAACAACTTAACTCCTGACCATGGCCAACAGGGCCCCACAGTCATCTTACCACTACCTGTCTCTCCTACTTCACCTTACCTGTCTCTCCCCTCGCTGTACCCTACCACCCTGGCCTGGACCACACCGGTTCTTTCCTGCCCAAGGATGTCACCTGTGCTGCTCCTGCTGGGCAGACTGCTCTTCCCTTACCTGTTACATGCGTGGGTCCCTCTCCATCCATCTCTGATTAGACACTACCTACTCAGACGGGGCTCCTTCCCTGTCCCTGTCCTGCATGGTGCCCTGTAATATCTGCAGAGCATCTAACAAATCAAAAACAATACTTTTGTTTACTTGACTAATTCTCCTCATTTAGATGGAAAGCCCCTAGAGATTGGTACCTGGTCTGTCGGTTTACCACTGCATGTCCAGTACCTACCACGCAGTGTGAATCAATAAATATTAATCAAAGGGATAAACATGATCAGAGCTTTCCTTTGCTCTTGGTGATGAGGATATTATACACACATATATTGCATATGTTTAAGATATATTAAAGTTTTTGTATATTTAAATCAATATATGCACCAAATGATCTTATTAGGGAGGTCTGATGATTTGCTATCATCCTCTTACTGTAAAGAGGAGGATACGGGACAGAAATAGCCTGGTCTGGCTCCCCAGGAACCGAAGTCCTTGCTCAAGGACAGTGACTAATGCTATCAAATCACGTGCACCATAAAGATCATTATCTGAAGTCATTATCATACATAGGACGCTCAAACTTCACAGTGAGCTTTCTTAGCACTTCAATCTTGACAATTCTAAAAACATCTCTTACAAATTTGCTTTCTACTTCTCAGAAAAAGGAGGGTAAATCAAGGAGACACTTGAAAATTAACAAGTACCACAAACTTATAAAACTGCAGACACAGCTATGTTGCCATCATCATAAACATGTTTCTTTATCTGCCTGCAAACTGTCCTTATTATTATTCCCAGTTTAAAAAATTGGATTGCCACTTTTTGAATAATAGCAGAACACTTCACAACCCGGGGGTAAACAAAGATTTCTTAGGACACTCAAAAGCACTAACCATAAAAGAGAAAAATAACGTATTGTTCTTTATCAAAATTAAAAATTTACGCTCATCAAAAAGGAACTTTAAAGAAAATAAAAGTAATGGGAAAACCACAAACTAGGAATATATTTACAATACATGTATCTGACAAAGGGCTTGTAATGCAAAATATCTGGTGAACTCATACCTCCAACAATTAACAAGTGAGCTCATAAAAATGAGAAAAACCTTGAACTGATATCTCACCAAAGAAGATGCACAAATGGGCAGCAGCACATGAGAGGATGATCAACACCATTAGCCATCAGAGACATGCCAATTAAAGACACAAGAGACCCTATTTCATTCTCACTCTTGGATAAAAGAAAGAGCATCTGGAACTTCCAACATTCCTGGTGAACGGTTGTGCAGCTTCTTGTAAAGTTAAACATATACCTTATGATCAAGAATTCCACTCTGTGGTCTTTATGCAACAGAAATGAAAACATACATTCACAAACAGACTCGTTCAAGAGTTTTCAGAGCAGTCTTATTCATACAGTTCCAAACATTCAGAAACAATGCAAAGGTCGAGAATAGGAAAATGGATAAATAATTTGTAGTTTAGTTATACAATGGAATATTACTCAACAATAAAAAAGGACTAAACTATGGGCACACGCAACAATCTCATATATATTACAGTAAGTGGGCGGAGCATTTACAAAGCATATGCTGTATGATTCCGTTCAGATGAAGTCTAAGAAGAGACCAAACTAAGCTATGGTGACAGAATTAAAAAGGACTCATGGGCATTAGTGACTGCAGGAGGGGAGGAAGGTGGGTAGAGGTGAAAGAAAGAAGGTCTAAGGGGTATAAATGGCAATGGAAAAATACAATAAAAAAGTGGTTGCCTGGGTGTGGGGAAGACATGAGGAACTGGGGGGAGGGGAGGTGTTGGGGTCACATGTTAGAATTGACTGGAAACGGCCATAAGGAAACTATTTAGCGTGTGAGAGTCAATGCCTTATTTTGAGTGCTATTACGTAGGTTATATGCAATTGTCAAAACTAACTGAATTGAACACTTAAGAAGACTTGTGCATTTTATTGTAAATAAATAGTACCTCAATTTTAAAAATTAAGAGGTTCTGTTATTTTAAAGGAACTTTAATGTTAAACATTTTACAGAACATTTTCCTACTTTCTTGGCATAAGAAACATTACAAAAATTCTGGTTCTATTGAATTTAGCATACCTGATTTACAATGTATGATGATAACATTAATTTATCTAGTTTTAAAAACATGAAGAATTACCCCTCAAAGAAACAAACAAAACAAAACAAAACAAAACCCACCCCCTCATTCCTTGCTCTGAATCAGGATTTTTCAAAGATGAATGTCATTACCACAATACACCAGCAAGGGGAGTAGTAACACTTTCAGAAGAACTTCACCACTGATGAAATTATCAAGACCCAAAATTGACTTTTGGGTGTAGCCACAATGGAAATGACAGATCATTATAATGCAAGAGAAAAAGATTGGAAACCTTGACCCTCTAGATTACTCTGCACTTCAATGAGAAGGGGAAAAACACTTGCAGATCAGCTTATTAAAATAATATGTCCATGTAATTCAGGTACCAGGAGATTATTTAAATCAATAGCTAAATTAACCATGAGATGCCACTTTTTCTTTGTTAATTATTGCCATGCAAGAATAACGTGCACCCCCCCCAAATGAAAAGATTCCAACAATTCCACAAATTATTTTTATGGATGTGGGAATAATAGCATCAGTTTGTGCAGAATTTTCAAGCTTTTAGACACTGAAGTCTGTCTGAAAGTAGGTGAGGCTGGCAAAGGGTACTTTTTTTTTATCCTATAGCACAAGGGATTTTCAGATGAGATTGTTAGGCCACGATCTGAAGGTTTATGCTACATTTTTTATATCACCACGTTCATCAATTCTTGTAAGATTTGTAAGGCTTAATTCTCACATAAGCTCAGAAAGGCTGTAGGAAAGTCTCTAACTATCCTTTCCTACTAGCTTTGGTAATCCTGGATTTACAGAAAAGAATGATCTGCCTGTCAATGGATCGCATATCCCTAGGCACGAGCAAAGGCAGGGCTGCCAGCTAGGGATACTTAGAGTATAAACGTAGGTTTAACTTATCCCTTTCCACTCTTACCTTAATAATAACCCTGACCTTGATTCTAATACCATATCACCTTCTCAAGTCTCCTCATTCCCCAGAGAAGTTGAGTGCAGAGGAACCAGCATTATGAGCCCTGGGAAATGCCAAGTCATGCCCAGCATGGGGCCGGGGTCCCCATTTATACAGAAGCCCCATCTCTGATATCTGCAGAGCTCATGAACAGGAGACGTGCCTCCCTTTCTTGGAGCTGGATGAGCACAGGACACTGTGTACACTGACTGGCCCAACACTCTCTTCCAGGAACTGTGTGGACAATACACCTATAAACGCAGAGCTCTACGGTGTGAGCACAGGTTGTGTGACTGAGTCTACTTGAACACGTGGAGTGGTGGCCAGGAGCAAGTTTTCCTTCAAAACCACAGTCCACTGCAGCTTTCCACAAAGGTGGCGCTGCTACCCTGGGAGAGAATATGCTATTGGTATGTAAAAAGCTATCACCCTTTACTGTGTATATCCTTTTGCTCGACACAGACCCCAGCCAAAGATTTTCTTCAAGAAAACCCAAGGAACATCTCTCAGTTCACTTACCCTAAGGGATGATTTTAAATTACTTCCACTCAGGACATACAAGGAAAGCATTTTTTTTTTTTCAGTCTACAAATGGAGACCTAAGGAAGTATAGGATCCAGAGTAAGAAGATTCAAGTTCTAGATGGTGCCTTGAACATTTTTTCAAGATCCTCAAGTCTGTGATGTTCCAATCTGGACTGCATTCTTGCTGGTGAGGATTCATGGGATTATTCCGCATTGAACAAAGGAGTGGTAAAGAACAATGAGAAAAAATGTAAATGAAAGGCCACTGCACGCATACTTCTGGTTTTGAGTTTGCCGTTGGATGGACATGAATCTTATGCTCTTTCACCTAAATGGGAAATAAACCAAAAGACTGTCTCCTAAGGGTTACTACTATCTGTGAGATATATAAAGGATAGAGATGAGGTTTCAAGAGTCCAGAAGGGAGACATGTTAATTAAGGAAGCAAACGGAAGGAAAATATAAAATGGATAGAGGGTGTTTGTCTTTATTGAGACGTGAGTTGCTCCCTCTAGCAGATCTAGAAGGAAGTCTGTGTACAGAGCAGGTGGCAATGAAATTGTAGTTGCAGAGACCTCTCTGGTCCGGCCGGCCATGACACCAAGAGATGAAAGCACCTTCAGGAAAAGGTTTGTGTGCACTCGTGGCAGGGAGGGAGAATCCCCAGTCTGAAACCAAATCAGGAGAAGCATCCTGTGGTGCTTCCTACCCCTGGGGAAGGCAGAGATGGGGTGAACCTCAGCATGGCTCCTGCCACGTAGGGAAGGACCATGTGTGGGGAGTGCAGATGTGATATGTTCTGGAACAATCTATACATCTGTGAGTTACCAGAGCTGACTGAAAGAAATGTACAGAAAACAAGGTGCTTAGAGGTGAATTCAGTGTGATCCCTGTTACTACTCAGAGAAGAATGGGCTTTGGGAGCAAAGCCTGAAGAGAAAGGAAAAAAAAGAAAGCTCTGGGGTTTCCCAACCCTAATGAGTTTCCGCAGTTTTATTTTCACAGAAACCTAAAATTTTGTCTGAATTTGACAGGGTTTTCCCAGTGTTTCAAATATTATTTATGGAAGATGTCTGCATTCATTATTGGCAAGGATCTTGGACAGTAGCTGGCACCTTGAATATAGTACATGATTAATGAATAATTACTGGGTGAATGAATCAAGCATGTTCCCAAATGAGGATGGTGTTTTACATCAATTAAAATAGGAGTCAATAATGTGCAAGATACAGCCTATATTCTCTTTATTACAGCCAACTGGCAACTGAGAACATGCTCTAGCAATTTGAATCTCCCTCTGAGGTAAGTTTAGTAACTATCAAGAGTGATGTCAGCAGTTCTTTCCTGGGGTCCGCAAAGCATTTTAAGAGGACAGTGGACATTATCCTAGTGGCCGGCGAGATAACCCCCTTCCCAGTCTGCGAGAGGACATATGTCCTGCCTATTGCAAGCAGTGAACTCTCTGCTGAGGTCTAGCACTGATGCTGACGGCATGAGAAACATGTCTGGCTTGCAGCCTAGCTCTTTTCTACTTGGTTCAAATTCCAGTTTTCTATCCAAGGAGGTAGAAGCCTTTTTTGCTGCCTCAGATTCAAGGGAAGTACTAAAACTGACGTGGAAAAGAAGGTGGGAAAAAGGCTGGGGTGGGGGCTGTGAGCCAAGGGTGAAGGGGCAGGCAGGAGTCTGGCGGATCTCTGAGTAGGATCCTGTGGCTGGAACGTAGCTGATGAAAGAGTGTATAACTGGAAGACACACTTCGGCAACTCAAATCATGTCCTTGATAATAAAAAGAGCCTCAGGATCACAGGATCCTGAGTGGAAAAGGCAGCATTCTGCCAACCTGGTGTTGTGCAGGTCTCGGAGTACCAGACCTTCAAGCTTCTGGGATATGCACTGACCAATCTTTTCAATCGCTCCCCTCAATGATGTAGCACTGGCTTTGACCTTCCCCAACTCTAGCTCCATCATGTCATGCACTTTTGCTGCTCTGGAGCTCATAGGTATGGCTGTATCTGCAAAGTCATAGTTTCAGAATGGGCTCTTAGTTCTGCTTAAAAACATTTTTACATGCCTCATCTTGTTTTCATTCCCTGTTGTGATTTTTCTCCCTCTTCAAGACAAGCTCCTGTTCACAGATGATAATTATCTAGTACCATCTGCAGAGCACCTTTATGTGAGTACATTGGACATATCTTATCTTTAATAATCTTAATGACTCATATAAGCTATGCATTGTTATCCCCATTTTATAGCTCAGTGAGGTCACTCTGCATGTGTTCTGGCCACTGCGCCAGACTGCTTCTCAATGTAGAAAGCTTTGCCATTTAGAACGTGCTCTCACAAACATTATACAGTGCTCCAACCCAAGAATTAAATGTAATTATTGCATCCACTTTACCGAAGACAACCCTGAAAGGCAGACAGGTTCTGTGACATCATTCACAGGCGCTGAGCAGGGATTCAAACTCTTGTCCTCTTGGTCTACACCCCACGCTTATCCAACAGTATAGTGTAAAGAAAATTGAAGCTCTCAGACACGAGGTCCCTCAAATTTCTTTAAATACACCATCAAATTTTTTTTTGACTCCTCCTCTTCTCCTGTTTCAGGGAGTTGATTCTATTCTGTATTCCTAAAAGTTCTCTCAATTGTTCATGAGAGAATTATCTATTTCTATTTCTTCAAATTTCAACTGCCTGCAGATGACTCTCAAATAAATTATTCTCTGAGCTCCAATCTTTTAAATTACTCAGTAAGGGCAAATTTTCTAGTAACATGCCTTTATATATACCACACACAGCTCCCCCACCCCCTCAGCTCTCCCCAGCTAATTATACCTGGTTTTCTCCAGCAATTCACGCACTTCCATACCTCCGTGCTTTGCTCTTGCTGGCTTGAAATGTTGTTCTTCTTTTTATCTACTTGTAGAAATTGTAGCTATTCTTTAAGAATGAGCTCAAATGTTATACCTATAATGAATATTTCCCCAATTCTTCCAGTAGGATTTAATGGTATATTCTTTATGTTCCCAAAGCACTTGGCTTACAAGAATAACACATCACTTATTACATGAAAAAGTTATTTGTCTTCATCTCTGTTTCAACTTAGGGGCTGTCAGCACAATAGAGACAAGATGATAATTTTATTTATCTCCACACACCTTGAAGCAATAAGCATGGCCCTGGAGTGTTTGTTGAATGAATGAATGAATGAATGAATGAATGAATGGTAATTCAGTTACTGTTCCAATTTTTCAACATGCCTAAGGAAGGCATGATCTGGAAGGGGTTATTTTTTTTCTCATCATAAATCTTCACTATTATCCTGGGAATTTGTCTTGCCTGTTTTGTGAAAATATTGAGTTTTAAATTAAAAAAAATTACCTGCTCTATGAAAAACATGAAAAAGGAAAGCTACATCATTTTTCCTGTAAGAGTAAATATACTATATCATCTAGGTAATCAATGTTAGAGATAAGCAGCGAAAGATATTAAAATTTATATTTGTAAATTAAAAAATAAGTTAATAGGAATTAATGTTCTATTAATAAATGCTGTGTTCACATATAACCCAATAGTAAACTTCCTTAGATTGGAATGAGTTTGGGAAGGTAGGAAAAAAAAGGAAGAAGCTAGCCTGAGTTAGAGGAGTCAAAATTTTCTGAGAGCAATGCAGCTTTATTACTTTCATTACTATGATCTGCCAATAAAGTCTGTCTAAGGAGACATCTACTTAATGGCATGGGTCCTTATGTTGTAGCTGAATCTTTTTGCCTAAAGATCATATGCTAGAGCCCAGAAAACAATTATTCTTTTAAAATAAGTTGCAGACGTTGCCTCTACTTATCAAATCCATGCCTGCACACAATTCAAAGGTAAATTTCACGGTAGTCTTGGTCAAATGGTCAAAATTATGTATTATTAAATATCTAAATTGGAAAGGTTTCACTGTATTCTTAGAGGAAGACATTTCTGGAAAAAGTTCAATGTCTCCAGGATGCGTTAAATACTTTAAAAAAAAAAGATTTTAAAATTCAGTTTTAGAGAGAGGGGAAGGGAGGGAGAAAGAGAGGGAGAGAAACACTGATAGGTTGCCTCTTGTACACGCCCCAACAGGAGATTGAACACGCAACCTGGGCACGTGCCCTGGCATGGAATCAGACCTGTGACCTTTCGCTTTGCTGGATGATGCCCAACTGAGCCATACTAGTCAGGGCAATGTTAAATATTTTTAAAGAATAACAGAAAAAAGCAAACACTTTCAAATAAGATGAACATTAATTATTCATTAAGCTAGATATAACTGAAACCTATCTGAGAAGTCTTTGGTTTCCTCTGTAAATTACATGAGGGCAAGGATCATGGTTTTCTTCCTTCTCTCCCCTACCCTCCAAGACTTTACAACCCAACAATGCCACGTAGACCGTGCCTTCTGGTGACAGTTATCATTGTAAGAACAGATGTTTAAAAGCAACACTATAGAATTTTCAGATATTCTAGTTGTTGCTCTGCTTATCTATAACTATCCAAGACTCAAACATTATAGAGAGTTTTACTCACTGATTCTGGGGACAGGCTGGAAGTAATTTACTGGTCCCCATCCTAGAAAAGAAGAGAAAAGAAATTCATATATTAGCACCACATTCAAAAGCACTTAATAAACTTTTTACATAAAGATATCTCAGAGACTCTAATATTTTATTTTTAGCACAGAAGATCACGAGGAGGTTTTAAAAACAGAATATGCCATCCCCCCTGGGTTAATGAAGAGGTGAGGGCATTGGGTCTCTTATCAAGAAACCAGGCATTACCCTCAGGAAAGACTGAGCTTTCTGTCTCTTTCCTCTGTGTCAGACAAAGGAGCTGGGGACAGGTGAGGTAGGTGGAGTTGCAAACCATCCATTGCAAGGAAGAGAATTTCCCTGGATTCTTTGCCATCTACGCCATAACATATCAATGTGTCGATATGCAATTATAGCTTTCACTTGGCATCTTTGAGTATTTTGGACAGATCTTTGGGTAAAACTGGTGCTCAGGATAGATATGCCATGTGCATCTCCTGCCCTGATGGCCCTACCGTTAGATACCTTAGTTTGTGAAGCTGGAAGAGTAAATGAACTGAAATCTAGGATATAAGAATCTAGGATATAAGTGATCCCAAGAATATTTAAATCATCCAGAACTAACAGTATTGCAGTTTACTCTGTAGTGAACAGCTTTAAGAAAGAAATGTTGGGGTTTGGTTTTCCTTGAACCAATGATTTTTCATCCTGATAATTAAGAAAAACCTCTTTCTAACAGATGAAGTCGCTAAATGTAGCATAGTGCAGGGGACCCCAGCGGGTCCATGGCCTGTTAGGGACCAGGCTGCACAGCTGGAGGAGAGCAGCTGGCAAGTGAAGCTTCATCTGTATTTACAGTGGCTCCCTGTGGCTTCCGTTACCGCCTGAGCTCCGCCTCCTATCAGATCAGGGCGGCATTAGATTCTCATGGGAGCGGGAACCCGACTGTGAACTTCGCATGTGAGGGATCCATGTTGTGCCCTCCTTATGAGAAGCTAATGCCTGCTGATCTGGGGTGGAGCTGAGGTGGTGATGCTATCCCTAAGGAGTGGCTGCAAATGCAGATTATCATGAGCAGAGAAGTTTGGCTGCACGGAGACCATAATAAATCAACTTCTTGCAGACTCACATCAAAACCCTGTCAGTGAGTGGCCAGTGACAGTTAAGCTGCATCTGGTGGCAGGCTATAAAGCCACCCCCCTCCAAGGAAAAATTGTGTTCCATGAAACTAGTCCCTGGCGCCAAAAAGGTTGGGGACTGCTGGCACAGTGTATTTCTTCCTTTTCATCATCTGTGGGGAGAGGAGACCCTGAGCTCATTCTGAAACCAATCCCAGGGAACTGCAAGGTGGTGACTATAGGACTATTTAGCCTTTCCCTTTATGGATTACACAGTTTCTATTCTCTTAAAGAAAATATTATGTGATAAATATATAACATAATTATATACTGTATGTCAACATATAATTTGAATATAAATATATTTGCATGCTAAACTATAGATTAATATATTCTAGATTATATATATAGATATGTAAGTTTTGCTCTCTGTATGCTGTCTTGTTTTTAAAAATATCTCTAAGTATGTTGATTAAAAACTTGAATATGTACTCAGGGATGATAAGGCTTAAGTGATGGTAGGTTTAACTCTCTGTCCTGCTATCCTTTTCCATTTAAACAACCCACTGTCAGTGCAACTCATTTATAATGTTGCTTTTCTAACCCTAATTGAGACGATAATCCTATTGACAATTGCTTTTTAAATTAATCTTTCACTAAATTTCATTTGTGTTAAAATATGCCAGTTTATACTTATGTGAATTAAATGTTGTTCTATCTTTAGAATGATTTTAGAAATATATCCAAGGGTACTTTGAATTGTATTGTCATGAGTTTCCTGGTATAAGGTATTCACAGCTACACTTGGTCTAGTAATTTCTGCATTTTGAATGCAGGCATTTATAAGTCACTTGTATAGTTCATCAATAAGTTATAACTCCTACAGTATAACTGATCCCCATGGGTTGGAACTTGATATGTAATCCATGACTTCAACCCACTCGGATGTAATTGCAACTCTATATTTACTTGTCCACCCATGTAACAGTAGCATGATTAAGGTCACACTTTCATGGCTTCGTGATAAGAATATTGTTTAGGCTAGGATCCAAAATCTGCCTCCATACAAACCTGATTTTATCCAGTATATTCTCATTGTCTATGTAATCTGACACGTAACCATGGAAGGAAATTAAATTCATGTGGAAAAAATAACTATTCAAAAAGTCAAATGCAGCTGCTTCCTTATCTCTTAGGATATTCTGGTGAATTGCTTATTGATTGCCTGCAGAATTGTTCTCATCCGGTATTGCTTTTAAACTCTCTGGCTTACTGTGATCAAGTTTTACAATGATCAAGTTTTACAACGATAGGATTTTCCTTCCATTTCCATGATGGCTCAAATAAAAACGGTCATCTAACATTTTTTTTTATGTATTGTGGTAAAAAACCACAAACATGAGATCTCTCCTCTTAATGAGGTTTTACACACAGGACACAGTACTGCTGGCTGTAAGTACAATGGCGTGTAGCAGATCTATAGAACTTTGTCATCTTGCGTGACAAAAACTCTGGATTGATTGCATAGTAATTCCACGTTTCCCTCCACCCAGCCCTTGGAAGCCTCCATCTGACAAGGTCTTAAGGGTCTCAGGACATTGACTCTTGGGCATGCTAATACTCGGCAACTGCATATTCTTTCCTGGTTCAGTTCGGCTCTCCGCACATCACAGATGGAAGCGTGTTAGTTAGATGAATGCATGTCTACTACACTATACAGTAAACTTGGTGAAACACAGAAACGATCCAGTCTTGGCTCTTTATAATTTCCCAAAACCCAGTTGAGTGTCAGGTATAAATATGTATTGAATTAAATTAAATTTTAATATTTCTTCTCAAGGGTTGATATTAATATTAATTTTAAGGATCTTATAAAAAGACAGGAAAGTAAATAGCATTTATTTTTGAATTTATGAATTGTCTCTTTAAAAAAAAGTACCCTCTCTCCCCTCCCAATAAGAATAACAGCATGGATATCTCTTTAAAGATTTTGATTATACCTTCTAAATCACTGCTCTTCTTATATATTTTTTTTAATGTAACAACTTCCTAGGGTTTGGGCTCAGTCAATACAATCAGGATAGACCGACTGCCTTGCTACATGATCATGTATTAAATAACTGTGAATGTACTTCCATGGTCAGCTATGAAAATGGCTTTAGATGTCAGTATTTGGGCTTGTTTCCCATAACAGAAATGAAGTGGGTTTGACCAGACCCCCTAAAATAAATGAGTTTAAATCTCATATCTACTGTACATGTTTTTACATTGTGTTTACAAGACTGATTATGGCAGTAAAGGCTTAATTCAGTGGCATCGTTGATCTTATGAAACAGGATCTTTCCTCTTCATCACCTTACTTTATTCTGAGTCATTTTTGCTTTTAGTGGTAAAGCGCATTTCACCTGTTGAAATTTGGCGCTACCTTCATACTAAGTGAATAGGTCTAGATCTTGATAGGAAATCATTTTTTAAAAAAAAATAGCACTTCACCAATCCTTTCTGAGGGTTTGAGAGCTTCATGCAGCATGAAGAGTACACCGAACCAGGCAGAGCTCACACTGAAGAGAGAGAATTCAAATATGCCCACAATATACTTTTCCCAAAGTTAATTCTTCCGGCCACATAACAAATTGTTTATCATCATCCTTACCTAACAGAAGATACAACAACAGAAAAGATTGGACAGTTTCCTAAGGCCATGTGGCAATTTGTTGTTAAAATTGAAATAGGTTACATTTCATGAATGAATCAGTTTTTTCCCCCCAGCTAAACTGTTCAGAAATGTGATCAATACCCTCTTAATTTTACATTCAAGTATTCTGGTGCAAAAAAAAAAAAAAAGATTGCAATGACGTTTAGGTCCTTTGTTGTCTAGTGTTTGGTTATTGGATTTAAAAGTTTATCTCAATATTTTCTTTTGAAATATTGATTTGGTTTATCCTTGCCTTCTTTTCTGTTTCATTCTAAAATTACCTGGGTGTACAATATTAAATCAGTAATGACCACAATAACAGCTAACATGTACTGAATCCTTATTAAATATCAGACATGCTGCTGAGCACTTCATGTGAACCTTATTTAACATCGGCAGAAGCCCGTGGGAATATGACCTGTAGCATTTCATTTTCTGTAACTCAACTATATTGGGTCTTTCCAAAGCGTCATCATAGAAATAGCAATTGTGTTCTGCATCCACATGTCAATAGTTTACATAATTTATAATTGAATCTAATAATAATATGAACAAGTACAATTGGCATAGTAGGTTTGGAAACAGGCTCTTGGTCCACATACATATGCCCAGGTTGGGGCAAAAGTTTACAGGTGGGCTAGAGGGACAGCATGTGAGGCCCTGGTGGTGAATAGCTGTGAGCTTCGGTCAGTAGCTTCTGTCTGGGGAAGGCAGAGAGTAACTTAATCAGGGAAATCATTTAAGAGGAGGCCAGTTAAAAGAACTTCTGCTGTATGCAATATTTTAGGTATGCCTTACTATGGTAAAATTAAAATAAAAACCAATTTTTTTAAGTGGAGGGAAAAGGAAGGAGGGACTGAGTCTAGGTATCTTGTCCAAGATTGCAAAACTTGAGGTGAAACTCAGATTTGGCTCCAGAATTCAGCTTCTAAATCCAGCACACGATTTGTCTTTCCCTCTATCCCAAGGGCCTCAGGATACAGATGATGTGAGGAGGGATGAGTGGGCTGCTACCACCCAGGAAGGGGGCTTGAGACAGCTCAAGAGTAGTCAGCAAGAGGACACAGTAACAGAAGAGAGAAGAAGCCAGAACCTGATAAAACTGTCTTAGAAATTTGCAAATAGAAGAGTCCTGTCACTGTGTTTTTCTCAGGTTATCCCAAGTACTTCTTGACCTTGGGCCTCACTGGTTTAAAACAAAAGGAATTTCAGCAGACAGATCTGGTCAAGTGATACTGCCAACTATTTTCAAAACTGGGCTTTGCGACTCTGGAATTGAAAAAAACCTGAAAGGGCATCACTCCACTCCAGCAAATAAACATAACAGAAGAACCTCTGACCCAATGCTCCCATGGGGAGCCAGGGGCGGGGGGAGCAAGCTTAGTGGAAATCTGTGATGATGAAGAGCAATTAAAAGGAAGACATTTAAAATCTCACCAACCACTTCCTTCTAATCCTTGGGTTTTAGAGATTCTATTTCTGTCAAATCCTTTGAGTAAGACTATTTGAGTACCAGTTTTGAAGAACTTCCCGACCTCCTAGAAGAGATGATTTTATAGTAGCTGTATTAAAATGCCTCAGAATAGATTATTATGACTTTTCCATTCAGTATTACTGATTTTAGTTTATTTTAAAAGCTTTCTATGTTTCTTTCCTTGGAATTTTTCAAATTATTTCCTTCAAGAAGAACACTGAGAGGGTATTAAGATTTCCGTGACTTCATAAGGAATTCATAAATAGGTGAAGATCTCAAATGGCCACCCCTTCAATAAAATTATGTGAAATTGTGTGAAATACTGGTACATGGGATCTCATTTTTTACACTTTCAAAAATACCTGTTTTGATTTTGACCGATCTGGCTTAAAAATAATTATTGCAATCACTTGGCTATAAATGTGGTTGAAATTTAAAGCCTCCTTCATATAAAACAGTATCCATTTCAATATCTTTTTGGAAGTAATTTATAAGCCATGGATTATTTAATTAACATGCATACAAAAGCAAGGAGCTTAGCAGTAAACTGCTTCTTTCATGTTCTGAGACTGGAAAATTATTTAAGAAAATAAAAGTAAATACAAATGAAAAAGAGAGCAAGAGGGTGAGATCCAGTGTGAGCGTTTGCACTGAGCGCTCCTGTCCACGGAGTGGCGCTCTAGCTGACGTCATAGCCTCTGAGCTTGGCCATGCTCCGGTGCAGGGGGATCCAGCACGTTCTAGCATGCTTTGTATACCACAGAGTGAGGTGCTGAGAGACAGGACCAGCCGGACCGACAGCCTGGACAGTGAGAAGAGCACTGAAAAGGGGCAGGTCTGATTCTACAGCCATTTCAGGGGAAACCCATGAACTCAGCTCCACGGAGCCTTAGTTCTTACAAAATGTCTCAATGTCTATTTTTGGCTTTGAGATTCTAGGAAATGGGGCTAAATAAACGAATAAGTAACTAAAGCAGGTCATCGTTATCATGCAGTCACCATGTTTTTCCTATTTATGTCGTGTTTAATCGCCCGCCCCCGGAAGTACTGCCATGGGGATGGCCTCATTGCTCCTCACCTGCTGCAATGTTACCCTGCCTTACTCTTGCCATACCATCCCTTCAGAAATTTTAGTCTCTCTCATTTCTTTTGCTCTGACTGATACTTGACTAATTCCCCGATATATACACACCCTTAGCTTGAGCTCTCCTGAACTTCAGTTTTGTTCTGCTAAATTATAATTTTCACATGGTTGTCTCACTATTGGATCAAATGCAACTAGACTTGAATGAAGCTCATATCCTTTTTCCCTCTGAACTTGCATGTGTGTGTCTACTATACAGACTTCTTCTGCCAGCCTGGCTTGTGACTTTAACATTCCCCCGCCGCCCATCTCTCCCCTGCACCTGTTTCCAGTCCCCCTCTGATCCTTTCTTTCTGTCTCATACTCATTCTTCTTTTTTTTTTTTTAACTCC
This sequence comes from Micronycteris hirsuta, assembly GCA_004026765.1. Taxonomy (NCBI): domain Eukaryota; kingdom Metazoa; phylum Chordata; class Mammalia; order Chiroptera; family Phyllostomidae; genus Micronycteris; species Micronycteris hirsuta. Next base: position 184,532 of record PVJI01000247.1, on the reverse strand, counting down.
TCATCATTCCTGACAAGGTCTTTAGTACCTCAAAGCCCAGAGTATTCCAAAATGGACTTCCTGATTTCAGTATCCATCATGATGTTAATTTACCAAATTAATTACTTAAATGTTGCTTTGTCCATGTTAATCTTCTCCTCAAACTTTCTATTGCTTCTCTCTATGATAGCTCCTGTCTAATTCTGCATTCAGTTCTCACTCAAATATGATCCCTGCCTACCCGGGTAACGCAGAATTGTGCCATACAAATTCTAAGTCCCTTGAATAGGCCACAGCCATTTTTAGTCCCAAGCCTGAAAGAGCCAAATCTCTTCCTTTTGTCTGAAGAAGTCCCCTTCCTTCTCCAAGACCTTCGCCTCTCCATGATCAGAGCACTTGTCTTCTGAACCATAGTAGCTATTGCTCATTTGGGGGTCAGGCAAAGCACCTTCAGGAGCAAACAGCATGCCAAGCTGAGCCCTGTACACACAGAGGTAAGGCCTGCTTCAGAGCGGTTGGTAGGGTAATACTATGGGTATAATAATGTATGGTTTTAATTTGAACATTTCACCTAAAATGTCTTATGGTGTGCTTGAGTGTGATATTGTTATGTTACAGAATTACATGCTTATGATTTTATAATAAAAGGTTTTGAAATAAAACTGGGGTGTTATTTGTGCCGGACCCCGTGCATTAACTCATTTGTTCCTTAATCTTGTTAGGTGAGTGCTATCACTACTCCTAGTTTACAGGTGAGAGTGTGGCTCAGAGAGGTTACTCACCCGTTTAGGTCACCAGGATGCCAAGTGCTGGCCCCAAACCCAGGTGCTCTGACGATAGAGTGCTTTATGCCGCCATCTCTAACAGCTTCTGTTGTCATACATTCCCTTTGTGTCAACTGTCTCTACCTCGTGCATGCTTATTAGGGGAAAGCACTGTGCCTCTGTCCTTTCTGTGCCTCTGGCTAGCGCACAGACACTCAGGAGGAACAACTTCAGACGCACAGGAAGCGAGTTTAGCCATAGAAACAATGGTAAACCTCTGGTATTGCCTGCCATGCGTAAAATACACAAAGACACACGCCTTCCATCTTGATCTTCCCTATGTTACATTAAAATAGCTGGCTGAATAGTTCACAGGTCAGAAAAAGAGGTAATATCATTAACAAAAATAACACATATTTCCATACTTCAGAATGTAGTACGGACAATGAAGAAAGACCTTTCAATGTGATAGTCTCCCTTTTTCACTCTTTTCCTTCTTTCCTTTTGTCATTCTCTCAACATATATTTATTTTATGTACACTGCATGCCAGAGAAACAAACCTCTGGGCGTGTTATTAATGTTTCCATCCTGGACACTAGAAGACAGAGGCAAGTAATATAAAGTAATATCAAAAGCAATAAAAAGATTGTCAAAATTTATTGTGAGCATACCGTGAGCAAGGCAGTAGGACCACAGCTCGACAGGTATTATCTCACTCAGTCCTCATAATAACTCCATAATATTCTTATTATCTCCATTTTACATGTAAGGGGAGTAAGTTGAGAGAGGTTATGATCATATAACTCCTAAGGGACAGAGCCGGGATTCCAGCCCCGGGAGTTTGAGACGACTCTTAACCTTTACACTAGACGTCCTCTGGGAGTAGATTCGGCTGCTATGTGGCACACAGAGGGGATACACAAAATTGGTTTCATTTCCTCTGACAAGAGTCCCGAAAACAGCATTAGAATGCAACTGGAAACTGTCCAATATAATCACAGACTCTACCCAAAAGCAGGTGTGTGTCTTTTAACAAGTTTCCCTCTCAGGGATTTAGCCAATCCATTTGTAAAATGGAAAATTAGCACCAACTGATCGCCAGAGTTCCTCCCACACACAGACTGTCTATTATTCTAAAGAGGCAGCTGTGGGGCAGTGACTGCTTGCCAATGTTGAAGTCAGAAGCACTAGGTTTAATGGCCAGCACCCTCGCTGCAGCCCCTGGCACGGTGGCCTGCATCTCTCTCTGCTGGCTTGTCTTCGGCTGACCTCAACTGCCTGGAAGACAGTCACCCAACCCCAACATCATCTGGAGAGGCAATGACCTACTCTCTTCCCCAACTTTTAAGTGTACAATACTGACTATATCGCTGACTATGGGTACAGTGTGTACAGCAGACCTCTAGAGCATATTCCATCTTGCTTGACTGACCCTATGTCTGTGGATTAGTAGCTCCCCATTTCCCACTTCCTGAGCCCTGGGCAACGACTATTCCACTCTTTGCTTCTATGACTTTGGCTACTTTAGATAACTCATGTAAGTGGGATCGTGCAGTATTTGTCTTTCGGTGTCTGGCTTATTTTACTTAGCATAATACTTCAGGTTTCATCCATGCTGTCACAGGTTGCAGAATTTTCTTTTTTTTTAGTAAAAGGTTGAATAGGATTTCCTTATACGTATGCCCCATATTTTCTTTATCTATTCATCTGTTAAGATGTTTAGGTTCTTTCCACATCTTGGCAATTGTGAGTGATAGTACAGTGAACATGCGAGTGCAAATATCTCTTCGAGACCCTGATTTCAATTCTTTTTGCTAAATAACCAGACATGGGATTGCTGAACCATGCAGTGGTTTTATTTCTTAATTTTTGAGGAACATCCACACTATTTCTCCATAGGGGCCACACGATTTCACATTTCCACCAATGATATGCAACTCCCCAAGTATTCCAAAGCTTTGGAATACTCCCCAAAGCCTTGGTCTTGAACTCACATCCAACGTTGCCTCGTTGTAGGTCTGGCTGAGGAGGACCTATGCCGACAGAATAACATGTCTGATTTGGAGGCACAGTCACGTTCTTCATCCCCTTCTCTGCATTTCCAGGATTGCCTCGTTAATTAGCATGCACTAGGTGAAGCTTTTTCTTCCCATCTGAAACACAGCCTCTTCATGGGCTTTCACTACAGGCTCTTTCTGAGCAATCTCATCCACTTCATTGACTTCAATGACTATGTTTACACTGGCGAGTCCCAAATCTCTCTAAAACCTGTCTCTCACTTAAGTTCCAGACTCAGATACGAACATGCTCAGTGCACATGGCCTGAGGTCTTCCATAGGCACTAAAACTGAGCCTATTTAAATGTGAGGTCCTCCTCTCCTTTTCCAGTCATGCTCCTTCCCCAAAGCACCATCTCAAGGACTGGCACCATTTCGTCATCCTAATCAGGGGCCTGGGATTCCTCTCCCACTGCCTCACGGCTCACTTGTCAACAGCAACCACGTCCTGTTTACTCTTTCTTCAAACTTTTCTCAAATCTACACCCTTCCCTCGGCCCCACTGCCACATTCCCAGTTCAGGCCACTATCATTTCTCACTTAGATAACTGTACTAGATACCCAAGAAGCATCTTTGCCTGGATAGATAATAGTCATCTCAAGTGTAACATATCCAAAATAGAAATCTTTTATCCTCAGCTCTCCAAGTGGGTCCTCTCACATGCTGCTACATCTCAGCTAAAAGCATTATTCACCAACTTGCTCAGGCCAAAACCCAGAGTCATCTTTTATCTCTCTTTTTTTATCCACCCACCACCAATCTATGAGTATTTGCTGTCATATCTTCATCAACAATACATTGTAAATCTGATAGGGTCTCATTATTTTCATCAAAACCACTTCATTTTTCTCCTGGTTTACTTTAATAGCTTTCTAAATGGTCCCCCCATCTCCACTAATTTTCTAGAACCCCTCAAACCAGAGTACTTAAAAAAATCATCCCATTTCCTTGCTTAAAATTCTCCAGTGATTTTCTATTGCAATTAGCATAAAATCTAAACTGTTTATCCCAGGCTACGCAGCCCCACATAAGCTGAATGCCGCCTGCGTATTGACTCTTAACCACCATGCTTCAGCCACACTGGCTTTCCCCCCAGTTTCTTCAATCCATCAGGCTGCCGCAGGGCCTTTGCACTTGCCGTTCCCCCTTCTCTCAGAACTGCTCATCACCAGTTCCTTTGCATCATTCAGTTCAAATACTACCTCCTCAGAGAGGTCTTCCCCTTAGTACTCTAGCAAAAGGGCCTCTCCATGTACAATTCCCCAATATTTAATTTTATCTCTTCTGACAAGATAATGACCAGCTGAAAATAGAAAAATATGAGCTTACTGAACCAGGTTATTGGAAATGAGAAATATCTGTTAAAAAGTTTAAAATAAAACTGCTGCATATTATATGTCTATATTCATGTACAGAATTCAAAAGTGCATATATTTCATGGCAGTTAACAGTGTATATGATGTAATCTGGAATGCGGATTGAGTGCAGACACTGGGTGACGCAGGTTGGTGAAAAGCGGGGAGTGAGTATCTTCAGCGAGTCTGAAGAGACGCAGAAGAAGCGGGAATCTGCCTCTTCTGTGGGTAAGTCCCCAAAGCTGAGGATGATCAGACCTCCGTATCTCCTACCTTTCCAATTTCAGGGAAGGAAGAAGAATGAAAGTATGCAAGCCAACCCTTCTCTCTCCTCTGCTTGCCTGAACTTCTGAAAGACTCAATCTGAGTATTCAATCCAACAATAATTTCTGGAAATATAACGTGTCCCAGAATTATGTGATGGGATTGCACAGAAGGATAAACAAAAGCACAGCTGCCATGGCTGGTTGGTTGGTTTCTCTCCCTCTTTTTTCAGTTCTGCAATATTTTATTGTAAAAATTTTCAAATATACAGAAAAATGAAAAGCTTCACTTCTTAAGATCACATTTCTCCCAACTTCAGATGTTGCCATGTGGTCTCAAAATTCCCCAACTACTGGGTGGGGCCATAATACTCTAAAGCTCTACTTGCCCGAGCCGAGGACTGCGGAACTGCACGGTTCTTAGTGTAGTTACACTGTTAGTTAGTCAATCCCTCCCTCTAGAAGTTGATTGTTTTCATTATTTTAAATTTTATTTTACGGTGGTAGAGAACACTTAATATGAGCTCTACCCTCTTACAAATTTGTAAGTGTACAATATTGTATAGCAAATCTCTGGACTTTAGCAGGGGCTGTGGGCGGGGCCTGGGGACTTGGTAAACGGCTTCAATCCTTTGCTGGCTGAAGAAACTAAACTGAGCTTCACCTTTGAGTCTTTCACCTCAGTGCTCTGGAGGAGATTTACCTGCTTCACATTCCTCCTCTGTCCTTCAGATCAGCCGTGCATCAAAGAGGACTGATTGCAGCGTCATCTATATTGCTAAACTACACTGTTATACATACTGCTTGTTCAAGTTCTGAAGCCAAATGGTTAAAAAAATCTAAATCAGTCATGTTTCAGCCTTGGTGTTTACATTTGTATCAGCAAATATGAACAGAAATTTCAGTCACATCTGCCATCTTATATGCAAATCTTTTATTTTTCACCCCCAAACCATGCTCTTCCTTTGACATTGTCTTGAGTGACAAGATTAATTTTTATAATTTACTGGTGGAAAGAGTATGGTGTCTAAGTCACACTGCACTAGAGCCCACTGTATAGATGCTGGGCACAATGTGGCCATATTTGGAGAGAAAATATAAAATATGCAAACTGATCCCAGGCATCTGTTTGCCTTACCTGTTACTGCCGTCAATCACTATAAATTATTTAAAACAAGTGATAATGAAATCCATCTTTCAGAACATTTAGTTTTTGTTTGTTTGATTTTTCCTATCACTCAAAGACTTTGACTACTGCTAACTTTAAATGCTTCCTAAAAAGCTCAGTGAGATGCAAACACTGCAACTATTACTAGAATACTAAGAATAGGACATGACAGGTATTTTCATGTGAAACCAGGATCTAATTCAGATGTGTTAGGAAATTGTTATTTAAAGAATTCTGCTAGGAAGTTAAACAATATTCAGTGGATGATCTCTCTTTTGATTTTCTTCCTCACGTGGAGAAAGAAAATTATTTTTTCTTTCTTAATAAATTGCCAGAGAAGTAAATTTCATTCTAGGAATGCACTTACCATTTTACCTTTAAAAAATATTCTGTACATTTGCATCAGGTTAAATAAAGAAAGATGATGCTAGCATTCTAATATACTCAACAATGAAAACACCGTAACAAACTACACAGTCATAACCCTTTATATGTTGGTGACTGTAGACCAAAATTACTTCAGCTAGACCACTGAAATAATTTTAATATTGTCATTTAATCAATATTAAAAATAACTATAACTACATATGAATGAACTATGAGTTACTTATTTTAAATAAGAGGCTTTTTTAAAACAGCAGTGATTCTGAACATGTTAAGGATACTTTGAATGCTAGAGTTTGCCTTTTCACAAATGCCCTTGCAATTCCCATGAGTCAATGCACAGCTGTCCCCCAGCACACAATCAGCACCACTGTTCGCCAATGCTAAGAAGTCTTGGCTAACGCTGGGAAGGCTTGCAAATGCTTGTAATGTTCACTTTGCAGTTAACAAAAATTGAGCATTCCTTGACATAGAGAAATTGTCTCTCATATCCTGTTGTTTTTTAAAACTCAGAGGTTCCTACATTAATGGCAAATGAGTTACTGATAAATGTGCTTGACTGCAATTAAAAAAGATGCAACAAAGAGTTGTATTAAAGGTGTGAGATAAATGTTAATGATATCCTTCAGTCTTTTCTCAGTCCGATCCTCCAAATGTCTCCTGAATGTAGATGCCTATTTCCAACAGCACATGGGCAGGTAGAAGAGAAATTCTGTATGTAAGTAATATTATTTTCTTGTATTTACTAAAATTAAAAAAATAATAGAATACTGAAAATTAGCAAGTGCAATCAAGACAGAATTATAAAAACACGGTGATTTGTGTTCTTTGTTTTTAATGTTGCAGTGACACAGGGAAGGTCATAGCTGTTATCTCTTTAGGCAAACAGACTCATTCATCGATCATGGAGCCAAAGGCAAAATGCAGAAACTACCATCCTGTTCCCCACTTCCCCTCAACAGTAAAATCAGCCATTTTTTACTTTTTGCATGATTGAGATTTCTTTCCAGGAGATCTCAGATATAACTTTGGTGCTTTGCCCTTGACTCATAGTAGTAAATAATAAATATTCTTTCAATAGTTCTTCAATAAATAAATGGATAAATGAATGACTTGATTCCAAATTGAGTTAGGGTGCAAAGATTTATATGCAGAATTAATAAAGCCTGCACTTTAATTTATGGATAAGGAAACGCTCATGGCCCTTCCTTAGTCATGGGGGTTGGTCCGATAACCCTCTGTGCTTCCTCAAATACACTGTCTAGAGTGTTCTTGTACGTATGCTCCTGTTTCTCTGGTTTTCTCTTGTGCTGCTTTTCCAATGCCGTCCCAACACTCTCAGGGACTTCTTTCCCCAGGAATCCCCCAGGGCCATATTCTGTGTCTGATGATTGAACAAAGCTACTTATGCCTACGTTTGTTGAACCGGTCTGCTTCTTCCAGACCCTTTGGGAGGCACAAGAAACAAAACAGAACCATACAAGCAATACTGTTTTTGTTTTCACTACCTTTTAAAAAATTTTTTTCAAAACCTAGCTTGGAAACCAAGCAAAAAGAACCTGCAAGGACCTCAGTCTCTGAAAAAGCATTCTAGGACTAGGTAGTTAGCTGTCTAGGCTCACTCAGTACTGCCCCAGTGCCATGGTAAAGGTGAGTATTTAATAAATTCCTGCTCCATAAATTTAGTTGATCATCTAACACATGCATATTGAACCCTTACTATGCACCAGTTAATAAGGCTGTGATGACAAACAGAAACCCAAGCATCTGCCCTCAGAGAGCTCAAGCCTGGGGCAGTGCTGTCCAGTAGAACTTCTGGGAATGATGGGAATGCTCATCTCTGCACCGTCCACTCCGGTAGCCCCTGGCCGCATGCAGCTGAGCACTGGGTATGTAGCTAGCACAACTTTGAAACTCAATTTTAAATTTTAAGTAATTTAAATTTTAATTTAAAAACTGAAGTAGGATGAAGTACTTTTCCATTAAAAATAACTTTATTGTTTTGGTAGGACTACAGTTTTCTTTAACTGTTGCATCCTGTACTCTATTAATCTTTATTGTAATATATACACATCTGGTATACACAGCATTTCTAGCATCTCATAACTTTTATATTGTGATTACATTTTGAAATAATAATATTTTTAATATACTGAGTTAAATAACATTATTAATCTCATCTATTTCTTTTTACTCTTTAAAATGTGTCTACTCAAAAATTTAAATTTATATATTGCTTGCATTGTAATTTTATTGGATATTGCTTTATCTAAAAGAAAGCAAGCACGAGGAAAAACAACCAAGGAAATAATTATGAAAACTTGAGGAACTTACTGATTTAATCATCTTTTCTGTCTAAATTAAAATCTCGTAGTTACCATATGATATAGGATTTTACTTCTGGGTATATTCTCAAAAGAATTGAAAGCAGATTCTTTTTTGTTTGTTTGTTTGTTTATTTCACATATTTTTATTTAGGGATGAATGTCATAAAATTTTAAAAATTAAAGTGCCTAAATTAGAGATCAACAGAAAAATAAATTAACATTTTGAAAAGAAGTATTAATATGCATAATCCAAGATTTTTGTTCTTTCTTTGGCATAGTGTTTTACAAATCTGTGATGTGAGTCATTTATATTTGTCACTTACAGAGACAGTTTTTCAGAAAAGTTTAAGTTGTTCAGGTTATTAATTAGATCAAGTTCTTGTAAGCTTTACTTATATTTGTATTCACTATATCGAGTATCTGGAAAACAAATGCATAATAGGACTGAAAGCAGATTCTTAAAGAGATAATTGTATACCCATATTCATAGCAGCATTATTCTGAATGGCTAAAAAGTGCAGGCAACCCATGTGTCCATCGATGAATGAATGGACAAACAAAATGTAATTATATCCATATGGTTAAATATTATTCAGTCTTAGAAGGAAGAAAATTCGGATACATGCCACGACATGGGTGAACCTTGAGGACATTATGCTAAGGGAAAATAAGCCAGTCACAAAAAAGATAATGTATAATTCCACTTGCATGAGTTACCTAAAATAGTCAAACTCATAAACAGAAAGTGGAATGGGGGCTGCCAGAGGTTGGCGGTAGCAGCGAATGGTCGGTGCCGTTTAACAGGTACAGAGAGTCGGTGCTGCAAGATAAAGAGCGGTCTGTGACTGGATGGAGGTGACGGTGGTACAACGATGTGCATGTCCTCAATGTCATATAAGTGCAAAAAAAAAAAAGAAAACTTTTAGGGCAAGTAACTACATTACCCCAGTAAGATTTAGTGTATTTCTAGGTGTGAGGGTCAATGAAAAATATTTTATTTTATTTTTTAAAATTTATTTTATTTATTTTTAGAGAGAGAGGAAGGGAGGGAGAAAGAGAGGGAGAGAAACAGCAATGTATGGTTGCCTCTCACATGGCCCTCACGGGACATGGCCCGCAACCCAGGCATGTGCCCTGACGGGGAATCGAACTGGGACCCTCTGGTTCCCAGCCTGCGCTCAATCCACTGAGCTACACCAGCCAGGGCTAAAAATATTTTAATTTAATGTAGTTCAGATGTGTGTTTCTGTATGTTCTAGGGTGAACATTTTAAAATGGCAAGGAAAGTCAGCAGGTTGAATGGAAAACGGCTGAAGAAAACAAGGAAAGATGTGTTAAATAAAGTTAGGTTTGCATGTGCTGTTTTCGGTTGTCTCTTTGAATATCAGTGAAACAGAGAGCTGTGGGTTTTGAGACAAGGCGTGGGTGGAATTGCATTTCAGGGGTATTTTCAAGGACAAAACCACCACAGTTGACTGAGAAATACAGGTTGTTTCTGTGCAGCCAGACGTGTGGGAAATTTACAGGCATGCTGATAACTAGGGTGCAGTGAGCACTTACAAGCAAGTGTAGGGAAGCAAGCATAGACGGCATTCAAGAGACATTTGGCAAAGGCTCAAACAAGGCAAAGATGTTCAAACAAAGTTGCGGGCCACGGTCAAGATCATCTCCAATAAATGGTTCAGCTGGAAGCAAAGCCACTGATGACCATGTTGAACAAAATTTAAATTTGCTATCTGGAATCAATAATGTGGTGAACCGTGATTACTCATTAGCTGCTCAATAAGAATTAGTACATCAGATCAATCGGCTGCTTGTGAAAGAGCCCACTAGGTCCGGTCTTCCCCATATTGTGGCTCTCTCTGCTTCTTCAACTAAGGTTCTGCCCTTTTCAGAATTCTCCCAATTGCCACTCAAGTCATAACCTCACTTCTGGGGTGAGTAGTCTTCAGGTGTTTCTTGTTTCCTTATAGTCTCATGGCTTCTCTCCTGTCCTACAAATCTTATCTGGGAATTTTTGGTGAAATAATAGGACAACTTGTATGATTATTACCGTATTGCTCAGCTCAAATGACCTGCACTCACTTGAGAAAGTTTTCAGTTACGCAGTGTACAAGTATATCATTTACAGTTGATTAAAATGTTTGTGGTCATTTCTGTGAAGAAAAAAAAAGTTGGGCATCTGTTCCTTCGTTAGAAATACAAGTTCATTGTTTTTATTCTGTGGGAAAATCAGGTATGACTTAAGACTCCTTTCATAAGAAAACCTAAGGATCACCGATATTCTATTACTGTGGGCATTTTTAATCCTTTGTTAATATAAGTGCCACTTTAAGTAATCAAAATATGCATTTACCTAGAATGCTCCATTCCCAAGTCATGTCAGATAAAAGTCAGTGACCAGTATCAACTGAAACACACATGCAGAATATACCCTTGGATTCAACTTCCACAACACATTCCAATTAGCATGAGGCTAACTTTGTTGAGAACGGCTTTGGTCTGTGCTGTCTTAATAAAGATCTATCATACAGCTCCCGAAAAGTCCATTTTTATTTGAGTTACTTTCCATTTTAATTGGGAATTTTTCTAGCTTCTTTTTTTCTTTTTTACAGAATATTTAAAAGATGAAAGCCTGAAGTAATTTTCAGCTAACAAATGATAAAACTCTTTGTCAATTTCTCTCTTGGGCGAAAGAAACACATTCATGTTGTGTAAGAATCAACCCAGATACAAGTTTCTCCTTTTCAGTTACACAGCAAGGCACCCTGCTTTACGGTGACATCTACTGTGATGCAACTAAAGATAATATTTCTCCCATGCCACCTACAGACACCACGTTTCAAGTTGCAACTGTGTGCAAATAAATCCTGCTCCGTGCGCTATAACAGCAATCCAAATTAAACATGTGGAGGGTATTTCAGGGAGATGTTTTCATGTGGGCACTTTAACTACGTGGTATGACATGGCAATTTCTCCTACATTAGCTACTTATCATTTCAGAGTTCTTCAGTCTGCATAAACACACTGTTTCAAATGCAGTGTATACAATGAAATTGAAGGTATTTTTGAAGTAATGTGGCACAGCTGTGTTGTTATTCATTCTCTAGCTAAATTCGACTGGCTGGCAAATGAAGTTTGTTGAAAAATGAACTCTTCAGGACTTATTTTAATGAACAGCCCATGTGTAAGTCTTCCATTTGGTGGATGGAAAGATGTATCTAAGATACTTTATTTCACTCAATAATAAATATTGTTCTGAAACTGTAAGCCCAGAGAAAATTGGGTATTTTTTTTTTTAAAGAGAATTCATTAGTGTAGTTCAGAGAGCCAGGTCTTCAGGAAAGTGGTTTTAAAAAGGCAAACATGCCAGAGATGGATTGCCTGGGAGGCTGAAGCAGAAAATTGATAGCTTAGAACTAGAAAATGAATAAATATGAGACTTCGTTGATACCAACCTGGGTCATTTGGGCATAAAATGTGATTATTTTACTTATTTTTTCATCAGAGCCCTGGGATTTGTATCGGGCTGGATGTAGACCACAGGTCTGGGTTCAAGTCTCAACTCTGTTCTCTGTTAGCTAACCAGGTGAACTTGGCCAAGTCCCATAGGCAGGACAGTGGAAAATGCTTAGGCTTTGCTATCACACAGACTTGCTCCAGTGGTGCCCTTGTCGATATGTAACAGCGGGCTCCCTGGAAACCAAGCAAGCAAGCAAGCAAGCAACACACCCTAGTTTGCACTGCTTGCTAATTTTCACGGTGTAAATGCTCACACCACCGCCAGTCTGAAGCTACCTACATGACCTCACTGAATGTGGAGGTGGGAAGCGATACACACAGCCGTTCTCTTCAGATTTCTCCCCAGATACTACGAGCTGGCTCCAGTAAGCCATCGCCTAGATTCCACCGATGGCTCCACCGGTTAGTCCATGCGGCACACGGCAAGTTTCTTAACTTCTCCATTTTCTAATTTTTTAAATGTTGACTATAAACAAATCCTACAGTTACAGAAGTGACCCACCACTGTTTTATTACAGAAAAAGACTGAACTTAACTCTTTGAGAACCTGATCTGTATCTATTTTCTTCAAAAATGGAAAGTTATTTCTAACCTCAAACCACTACATCCTGGTCAATGAAATGTAAATACAGTTGTTAATTTAGAAGTTTTCTAGACTTGCTCTGATAAAAAAGGGCGCCAGTCCTTCATCTCTTCCTCCATGCTATTGCCTGGGACCCTCTGAAACCACGAACCCCGCAGAACTGAGACGTGAGACGGAAAGAACTCAGTCTTTGACAGTGTGGAGAGCTATCGTGACCATGCACCAGCTACTGGGACTTTTCTGTGTGAGGGAGAAAAAAACTTCTGTATCATTTTGAAAAAGTAAAACTCAAAACAAACAAAACGCAACAACAAACCTCACAAGGTTGTTCTGAAGGTAAAGTAGAAGGTACTGAGTACAGGGCCTGAAGATTACGTCAGTCTGCCTCTCCTCCAGCTCACAGAAACGCTCTTTGAAAGAACAAGTCCGCATTTGCTTTATTCTCCCTCACTCATCCATTGCCATCTGGCTTTCACTTCGAGAACTCCTCAAACAGAATTTCTCTGTAACGACCAGCAGCAGACTTCCCCCCCGACTCCAAGGCCCATTTTCAGTTCTCATTTTATTTGATTGCTCGGTGGCATGGGGCATGCTTGACTATCCCTCCTTCTTCTGACTGTCTTCCTCTTGTATTCAGAGACAGAATGCCGCTGATTCTCACGGGACAACTTTGATGTCTCCGGCTCTCAACTTTCGTTTCCCATCCTGTTTTTAGTTACTGGTGGGGATTTTCCAACAACTCACCCTGGCCTTTTCTCACACCCCCAATTCATTCATAACCATAACTTCAATTCTTATCTAGTCATCAATGATGTAAAAGGCAAGCCAGCATCCCAGTTCTCTCTGGAGTCCCAGGCTTGTAATGACTATTGCTTGTTTGACATACTTGACTTAGCCACCTCCATCCCATAGATCACATTATAATCAACATAGATGTGACTCAATTTTTCATTCCCCGCACCAGATCTGTCCCTCTTGTGTTCTGCACACAGGGTGCACAATTCTTTTCATTTCTTAGGCTGGAAATATGGGAGTCATCCATCCTCCTTTATCCCCCATATCCACTCACACAGGCCAGTTCCATCTGTAAATCTATCTGCACCCCACTCCTTAGCTTCCTTCGAAAGCTACTGTGTTAGTGAAGGAAAGCCTCAGACTTTCGTCCTTTCATTCTTAGATAATTAAAGTGATATACTACCTGACTTCCCTGTCTGCAGTCAATTCCCCTTCCAACCCATACTTCCTCTGGGAGGATTTTCATAAAATGCAAATAGATCATGTTATCCTTTACACTCATTTTATTAGCTTCCAACTCCTACTGCATAAAGTCCAAGCTCCATGGAAGAGCATAATGGTCTTTGTTGGTTCTGGTTCATGCCTACTTTTCTGGCTACATCTCCTGTTTCTTATATAATTATAGCTATATTCCAGTATTATTAACCACTAACCTTTCCCTCAATAGGCCATGCTTTTTCTTGTCTGTGTATCTCTGGTTGGCCAGTCCTTTCCCTTTTTCTTTCTTCAAGGATCCACTCAAGTCTACCCTCTTCCACGTAGCCTTCCTTAAAGTCCTCATAACTTGTACTAAATTCTCTAAAAGTTACCCTTCACCTTATATTATAACCATCTGTACTTTTCTCCCCCAGCCAAAAATGAATGAAGGATGGACATCGATACCCCATCTTCTTTACCATTGCACCCTCAATATCAAGCACAAAACCTGGACCACAAAAATGTTTAGCAAATTCAATGTACTAACTTATAATGCCTCCTCAGATTCCCTCTGTGCCCCTTTGTGGTGCCAAACAGATGGGGTCAAGACAAGAGTATTTTTTAAATGAGAGATAATTGACGTATAACATATTATATTCAGATGTATACCGAAATGATTCAACACTTGTATATATCTAGTTAACATCCATTATGTCACAGTTACAGTGTTTTTCTTGTGATAACTTTTAAGATCTATTCTCTCCTCAACTTTCAAATATGCAATATTGTATTATTAAGAGACAAGAGCTTTTTGATGCTATAAACACGTTAGGGTGATATGAATTTTCAAACTTGACTCTAACTGGAATCGTGATTCTCATAGTGAGAACAAAACACATAGAATATTACAAAATACTAATGTCCAAAAATGATGGGGCTTTTCAAGAATGATAGTTTATTTTGATATATTTCTTGCAACCTAATCGGCCTACTGCTTTCATATGTTTCATGTTGGTCACTGATGAAAACAATGAAATGAGGTCTTCTCTGGTTTGTTTTTTAGGGTTTTGATAGTGTATAGAAACCATTGCAAAACAGCACTACAAAACAGTAATAGCATAGAGAAAAATTATGCTAAATCTGCATCTACTTGAAAATTGGCATTCAGTAAATGAGTAACGTGCAAGAAAGAGAACGTGCTATTCTTTCACAGATGGATGAGTTTATTCATTGTCTATTTGACTTTTTTAACCCTAATGACTGCATGTTCTATGTGTTAAATGCTTGAAAATGGAGGTGATATTGTTGTTTTAGAACACTTAAAAGATGTGAAAAGCCCAGCCAAAAAGTAAGCAGAATTGGACTGAGCTTGCGAAGCAGATGTTCCACCATTTGCTGAATTTCCAATAATAAATTTCACCTTTTGGGTTGAGGCAAAAATAACATTGTTCTTCTTTACCAGTAACTTCTTACCAATTCTGTAAATGAATACAAATCTCTAACTTTAGGGATGCTCTAATGTCAGAAATTAACAGTATGCAACTTCATTTAAAAATCCTCATTGTCATCTCTGCTGATAACTCTACTTTCTGGTCCATGAGGACTATTCTTTACTTAATACTTAAGGGGATTTGAAAATGTTCTACTTGGAAAAATTGGAACAATATATATTTAACAGATGGTGTGTTTTAGACAATAATTTATGAAGTACCTTTTTTTGTGAGAATTCTTTTTTGTATTTTATGCTGTGTTGTTTTTTAATATTAAGATTTTCTTGATCCAAACAGGGATCTTCCTTCCAATAAGATAAAAAAGACTTCAAACTTAATGGAGTTTTTATGTAAAACCTATGGAATAGACCTGGCCATTTTTTCCTATTTTTCTGGTGAAGAATTGGATCATTAAAAAATCAAGGGCAAATAGATATTGATGATATTGGAAACTTGCCTCCTGATATTTTGTCTACTTATCATTATACCACTGTATATTTTTAATATTCTTTACAAACCCAAATTGCCAAATTTTGTTGTATGATTTGATATGGGTTGCCAAGGTCAGTGTCAGGAGGCATGTGCTTTGCATTGTTTTTCAATGCAAAAAAAGCTATTTCATAGCTTTTCAAAAAATGATACAAGGTTATGCATATTCTCTTGTGAATTACTCCTGGCTTATCAAAAATAACATCATGTTCGAAACTACAGCCATGGTACAAACTGCTTTCTCCCCAAAAGAAGCTAAATAAACTATAGGACAAGCCTAATCCCAATCAGCTACCTGCTCTACTGAGCAACTCAGTCCAAACTAATTAAGCTCAAACTTTGGAACATGATTCATCTGATTATATAATGAAATTCGAGCAACTGAGAGGGCGTGTGTGTGTGTGTGTGTGTGTGTGTGTGTGTGTGTGTTGATCCACCCATACAGAGTAGAGCTATTTCAATAAAGTAATAAAGGTAAATAGAATCATAGACACAAAACTGGAAAGAACCTTAGAAATGATCCAACAAAACTCTTCATGGATCTTTTGTTAAGATCCCTTACAGGTGATGGCCTAACCTCCATTCAGTTCTGCTACCATAATCTCATTCTTTCGAGTCCTGGACAGGTTTCCTTGTTAGGAAGTTATTTTTTATCCTGAGCAAAAACTTAACCTCCGTAACATTCATCGTAGTGCAAGCTTCTTTAAACAATGATTTAACCAGCCTTAACCAACGAATCATCAGGGCCCTGGGAGTCCCTATTCTAATGGGGAATATTTTTGTCTATAATATTTTTCTAAATTCTTTAGTTTCAATAATAAGTAGTGCAATAGGCTGGGGCAGAATGAAAGGGCCAGGACCTAATACTGATCTCCCATAGTTGGGAGACATACTCACTATAAATGGATGACTGTAATTGTCTAATTGAGCAGATAGAACATTGAAGCTGAGCAGAATGAACAACAAATAATACGAAGAAGTCCAAACAGGAAGTCAGAGCAGAAATGCCCATGATGTTCTTGGTATCTCATAATTTTATCTAAAGATGCATGTGTTCAGACTAGCCTCAGACACTGGTCATGGTGATATTTATGACTACATTGGCAAAGGTTATATCCCAACTTTGAAAGCTTGCACTCATTTTACAAATACAGATTTCCTCATGGCAGGATGTGTGTTCTTTGAAATGATGAGGAGCCTAAAAAATTCTGTAGTAATTTGAGTTCTGTCCATTAGTTATCCTTGGCTTTACTTTCTCATAAAAATCAGACAGGTTAACAGCTGTGAATCAGGTGGGCGAAGTAGCTCTATTAACAAAGGGAGTTTCCTTATAACCCCGATGACTAGTGTTCCCTGACAAAGATGCTGTTGCCTTAATTGTTTTCCAAATGTTGAAAAACACTTTATTAAGAAAGAAACTGAACACAGTAACAAAGGGATTAGCACTTTGATTAGAAAGAAAGGCTAGGATGGGGGGACACTGGGAAGAACAAATGAACAAACCTGAGGTCATGTCCCACCTCTGTCTCTATGAGCCCTTGGCGTCGCCTCAGCAATGCAGAATATTAGAATCCAGGAAATGCAGGAAACTTAAAGAGGCATCTGGCTTAACACTGGCCAATTTAGTTTCCCCCCCTGACCTATAAAGCTTCTTTAATTAAAGAAGCCAGTACCTGCAGGATCGTAGCAATAGCATCTTCTAAACAGTATAAATACTTTTGCCTCAAGATGCTATAATGAAATAACTACTTTTGTGAGGAGACCAGACACTTTCTTGCCTTCACTTTTTTTTTTATATTCATGATCAGGCTTTTACAAACACACAGAGGGAATGTGAACAATAACATTTAAGAGGGAAGTCAGGCAGGTAATAAGTTGACAAGTTGTCTGATATGAAAGCGAAGAGTGGGAAGAAGAAAAGAGACAGGGTCTTAGGCTATTTATACACTTTAGATCAATATTGATTTTTGTCTTCTACTGACTACACCGACTGTTTGGAAACACATGCAGTACCTGTTACCAGATAAAAACTAAAGCTGAAAGAAGAGGGTGGCTCAGCAACATGTCTGTACATTGGCAACTCTCACAGATCACAGAATAATGGCTGGGTGGAGACTTCGGAAGGGTGGTGGGCATAGGTATAGAGGTCAAAATAGAATTTTCTATGATTATTGGCAATTTCTGGGCATCGGGAGCTGGATGACTGCTGTTATGCAAAGATTTATTTGATAAATGAAAAATCTATCTTATGTCACAATGTTAAGCCAAAAGCCATGTAACAAAAATAAGGAAATGTAAAAACTTATTTTTATGTTAGTTAGCAAATATTGACCCCATTCCTATGTGCAATAGCAGTGTGCCAAAGCCCCATTCAGTTTTGGATGCATATTAGGATTTAGGGATGAAATAATTCTTAAAATTCCTCCAAAATGGAAAGATTCTTCTCAGTTAGGTTGTCAACACTGTCCTGAAAAACAATTACATACGTGGCTTAAAGAAAAATAACTGAAATTCACAGGTATTTGGGGAAATAAAATGATTGTCAATTATTATGACCTCCGTATTTTAAAATTGGTGGTTGTAAGACTTACCTTTTAATAGATAATTGTGAAAAAATAAGTAACATTCTATTTCATTTTTCAATAGAATAATAGAATGGAAAGGAAAGGATTGATGTGAAAGTGAAAAAGCCAAACCTATTAATTTATTTTAATTCATTTAGTATCAATCAATTCAAAGACCATAAACTATCCCTTTACTTTGAATACTAAATTCCAAATAGATTTTTTTGTGTAGGAAATAGAACTGAAGTCAATTAGTCAAAACTCTTACCTGAAGTGGCTTTTTGTTCTCTTTTCTTCTCCACTCTCCCTGAAATGAGAAGGGGCAGATCAGTTGCAGTGGGGGGGCATGAGGAAGCGATGTAGTTCAGACGAAGGCCTAGTTTAAGGCAATTTCCAAACACAATCACTGCGTCCAGCATGTCCAGCATGCTCCCAGAGACGATTAGGCACAGTTGAGTGGGATAGAAAGATGTTCTCAAATCAATTTGTGGAACTCAAAAATATGAGTATGCATTCAATATGCTGTTAGGTTGTTGTTTTTTAAAAAAATCTTATTAGTAAGAGTCACTTACCCAACAATAAATTGACAATTTGCAAATCCCCATAGAATTAACAGTGGGGGGTGGGGAACATCTGAATAAAATAAGACCATGGCCTCTGACAACCTACCAGGGAAGATGAAGGACAGGCAATAGAACATGAAAGGAGATGTGCCCTAAAAGGAACAGAATGATTCATGACATGAGAGGATAAAGTTATTATTTTAAGAAATGAAGAAGTACCCATAAAGAGATGGAGAAAGTGGTACCTGATTTAGACCTGAGTAGACACATGTGAACTGGAAGACTTGAAACAGGAAAAGGATTCATTCTTGGCAAAGGAAATAGTATGGGCTACGTAGGCCAAGGTTATTTGAGCAAGAAGTGTCACGTTTTGAATTTGCTTTAAGAACTTGGACATTAGTAGCTTTGTGTAAGAGGAGGGCTCTCCTAAAGGCTGGGCAAGAGGTATAGACTTACCACGGCAGTGGGAATGCAGAGGAGGGAAGTGACGGATGCAAGAGATGGCAGGAAGGTAGAACTTACAGGGATTTACAAAATGTGAAGTGGAAGGGAGAAGGAAAAGTCAAGACGAATGGTTATCTAGGTGACTTTGGGCGTAGTGACATAATTCAGGGAAATGGTGAAATGTGATGGGCACGTGGGAATAACAGCTTGGGTGAAAGATCAGAACTGAAATTACAGATGCAGAACGTGTCCATCTCGAGAAGACGGCTGGAGCTGAGGTGAGAGTTGGGAACCTAAAGGCAGACAACACAGAGGGCTAGGCTGAGGAAAGTGGCCAAGAAGACAAAAATGCTGCTTTTGTTTGTAACTTAGGACCATGAGAAGACAGAAGAAGAAGCAGAGATCCACAGAGATCAACAGAATGCATAGCTGTGTACCACAAATAAAGATTTAGAAAGTATGGGGGTTACCAATAGCATCTGATGCCGCCAAGTCCACAGGGATGCTGCTAGATTGTGAGAGAGCATTTTAGCAGAGAAGGGGCGGAGAACACAAGAGAGGGTATGAACGTCTGAAGAGAAGTGGATAACGAGGAAGATGAGGCTGAGGAAATGGCTCCTCCTTCATGAACTCTGACAGCATGCAAACGAGTGAGATGGAGAAGAGCTTGAATAGGAGCAAAATCAAGGTTTCTGCTAGGCTACGGGACACCCCCCATATGTGCAGGGTTAGATAAGAAACGCTGCCCCAGGGCAATGGTGTGTGGAAGCACCACTGCTGAGGTGAGAGCCTCGGTGTCGTGATGCGGAGGTGAGGGCCGCCCTTCTAGCCATCACATTCTCGGCAGCCATTAACATTTTGCAGGGGACGCTAGTGACTGAGAGTTTATGCAACACACAGGTGATGCATGTAAACTTTAAGTTTTTTTTTTTTTTTACCAGTTCTTTATCTCTTTTAAAATCTAAATATATAAGGTGGAGAACATACAATCTTTCCCTGCGCAGCAGCCAAAAGTGTGGAATTCATTTAACTGGTATCTTGATTAATGGCACATTTTATTCATTTGGGTGATTTCCAGAGGACTTGTTGGATGCAATTTATTTCAATGATTCAAACAGATAAATGGCATGAATGGTCCATTTAAAGATTTCATTCATTACCAAGTGGGATGGGGCACCTGCTTATTTAAGTTTTTTTTTAAATTGGGAAAGCCACTATTTATTGTTTGATTACATATTTTTTATACTAGAGGCCTCAAACATTTTCATGAATTTTGAAAAATGTTATTCAAGTCCTGAGTTATAAAACATTAAAAGAAAAATATCTCTTTGGAGAGTCCTTAACTTGTACAAGAATGAGTCACACACCCTGAAAGTACACAGTGAGTATATTGGAGATAAATAATACGGTGTGGTAGTCAGACCTCAAGGTCACTCCTCCTCCTGGTGTTCGTTCCCTCTTCCTGGCATCCATTCATGTTCTTGTGCAACCAATAGGATTTTGTAGAGATGATAATGTGTGAGTTCAGAGGACGGGCCTTCAGAACCATTGTGGCATCCATTTTGCTCTCCTGAATCACTCCCTTTGAGGGGAGCTAGATTATATGTTGTGAGGACACTCAAGTGGCTCTGTGGGGAGGCCCCTGTGGCCAGTGAGGAGCAAAGGCTTCCTGCTAGTGGGCATCACCCTGACAGGAACATACGCGGCCCGTCCCCCGGCCTCAGTCGAACCTTCAGATGGCTGCAGCTTCAGCTCTCACCTTGACTGCAACTGCATGGAAGCCCCTGACCCAGAGCCCCCCAGTTAGCCACTTCAGAGCTCCCTGCAGACACTGTGTGAGCTGACAAATGCTTCCTGTTGTCTTCAGCTGCTAAGTTTTGGATAAATTATTACAGCAATAGATAACTTGTACTTATTGGATAACTTTATTATGAAAATTTGGGTTAATTTCCCACTTAAATATAATACAACTTCAGTGATGCTAGTTGTATCAAATCAATTGGTCCCCCTGACTTTCTCCTCTGTAATGTGGGGATCAGACCTGTTTATCTGGAATGATGTGAGGATTAAACAATTCCATGGGAAAATAATTCCAAGAACCAGCAAAAAATGAAGGAAACTCACACAAAATATTGGGGTTCAATGTTTCAGAAGGGAGGCTAGAAGGCATTACTGATAATGTTTCACTCCCCCGCCCAGGGACCTGAAACAGCTCTCTGTGATCTATGAAAGGGCCCTGTAAACTATAGAGGACTATATAAATATTAGTTATTAGTTTTGTTATAGGAATCAAATTAGATTTCTATCCTTAGTTACGTATACGCTAAACTTCAAATTAGAAAAATATAAACAAGATTAAATAAACTATTAGAGTGATCGAAGAACAGAGTTTCCACTGTTTAACTGGATGAGCCTGTGAGTTTCCTGTTTTAGTCTCTTTATCTTGGTCTCAGTGTCCGCCTTCATGGAAAGAGAGGATTCGGACTGGAAATCTCCATCTGTGTGGTCCACTGCACTGCAACACATGTCCTTAGCCTAAGTCATTGTGTTCCCGACGAAACTGCTTGTCTTGAGAGTTAGCCTCCTATCCTCCCAGGCACCCACTCATGAAACCTAAGGGCCATTAGCTCCTCCCTTCCACTCAACCTCCACATCGAATCTGACCCTTGGACCATTATATTCTCTCTACAGGACCTTTCAGATCTATCTTTTCCTGTATCACTGCCATGGTCCTAGGTCATGAACTTGATACTTCTTCCTGGGGTTATTTTCTACAGGCTCCTAACTGATTTCACTGGTTTTAGGGATGGTTTTTCCATCCTTGCCATCTGATCTCTACTACAGATGAAAACCCATATTCTCTAATATAAAATTTATGACCCTGGAAAATTCAGCCATTCAGACTTATCCACTCTCTGTTACCACCCCTCAGGCACCACACAGAACACTTGCCAGTTATGCCAGGGATCATACCTTCTACCCCAACTCCCTGCTCACACTCTTCCTGCTTCCTGCGGTGTTCTGTCCTGTGGTTCTGGCTACCAAAATCTTACTCATGCTTTAAAGCTGAGCTCAGAAGCTTTTGTACTGTGTCACCTCCCTTAACTCCCCACTTCTTGCAAAATTAATCACCCTTCTGTACTCCTAAAGCCCTTTATGTATACCTTGATCATGGCACTGACTCCAGCGTTTGGTTCATAATGAGGTACAGATCTGTTTCTGCAGCTGGACTGTTGCCTCCTTAAGGGAGAGGGGCGTCCCCTATGCTCCTCCTGGTGCCTTGAACACACAGATGCTTGGGGTGGAGGACACACAGAAAGTTATGTAATATTCCAACCCTCTGTACAATTCTAGAGAACAGAAGCAAGTTTTAGTACTGCTGCTGCAGAGAGCAGGCACAATAAAAAACAGAGCTTTTTACCAGGCATTTACATTACAACTGATAACCTAGAAAATTACTATATTAGAAAAGTAGGTGATGAGATAGCAAAGAGGTTTTCTGAATAATGAACATGCATTTGTGTCCTAGTGGGGCTTTACTTTAGCACAGCTTCTGGTTTAAATCCAAAACATTAAAGAGTAGTTCGCAATTTACTTCTGTTTAAACCTGGATGCAACACTCGACCTGTGAGGAGTAAAATGGACTATAATCTCATAAAAATGGAATTTGCAAGGTAAAATTTTTCTTTAGAGAAAATGTCTTTAATTGCACATTAAAATTCCACAGCTCAGGACTATTTATTTATACAAACTGAGTCCTGATACTCTGAAAAGTTATTTTAGACTTGAGCTCGTTGATATTGTTCCATGGAGAAACATTAAATATATATCAAATTTAAAGCACATTTCAGTAGTTCAGTGTAGAAGTAGCTCCTTCATCATAGCGATTATTTCTGATCTTTTAAAGCCACAGGAACACAAATGGCAATCCAACGAAACTTACCAATAATGAGTGCGGAGGGGATTTGTAATACAATTCAGTATCTTACATCACTTCTAATAAAAAGAAAATGTTGTGTATATATGTATTTATATATTCATACATACATGCAGTGTGTATACACACATGTGTATATGTGTTTGTGTATGCATATTTATGCACGTGCATATACTTGCATTACATGTATGCATATCTGATATATGTATATATACTGCATTTTTATACTCAGATATAGTCTTGTCTCAAAAATATACTCTCCCTTCCACCTGCTTCTGTCTTTGCACAATACAGTACGCCGTGGAATCTATCGAATTTTCCTCAATGCACTGCCAGTTTCTCTGTAGCCAATTCTGAGTTTGCATTCACTTGCAGGCATTTTATTTGCCCTGCTCTGAGAGGTATTATTAATCACATCCCGTTGCTAGGATACCTGAGAATGTTCATTTATGTCCAATGTTTCTTTGGCAAAATGCACTATAAGGAAGGCATAGAATCATGACAAGGAAAATTACTGCACACATGCTGCTTATTTTTAAAAGGCAGTGGGGGGTGGGTAACATAACTACCAGATAATATAGTGCAAACTCCCATGAATTTTTTAACGTCGTTTTTGTTTCAACTAGATTTGAACGGAAAAATGCTGGCAATATTTTTGGATAATGAGAATCTGCAGTACTTCTACACTCCGGAGTCAACTAGGAAAAGTGGAAGGAGGGAGGGTTTTAATTCTGTTTCCTTATAGGGACTCACAGTCCCTAGGTTTTGAGAGCTGCATTAATAAATTATTTTGTTAAAAATATCTCAGCAGACCTCTTAAAGCTATTTATTATTTACCAAATTATTTGTTTCAATGAATCAACTGCTTATGTTAACTGTCAAAAACCTAACTGCAATGTTTCAGGAGTAGAATGCCAAAAAAACATCTTCAGACTTAGAATTTTTCTTCGGCACTTCAGTATTTAGTTAGTACCTACCATGGGTTGGGCACTCTACTGACACTGAAGTATTATTTCATTTAATCTTCACAGTAACTCCATGGAGTAGAAGATAATGACTTCTATTTTCTAGTTGAGAAAGTGGCTTGGGAATTTTTTATAACAGGCACATGTTCCAGTTGGTGATTGGGAGGACTGG
Source organism: Micronycteris hirsuta (assembly GCA_004026765.1). Taxonomy (NCBI): domain Eukaryota; kingdom Metazoa; phylum Chordata; class Mammalia; order Chiroptera; family Phyllostomidae; genus Micronycteris; species Micronycteris hirsuta. The sequence goes on along the minus strand of PVJI01000247.1, from coordinate 160,292 downwards.
ACCATGAAGCCAGAGATTGTTGCCTTTTCTGAGCTTAGTGGCTGTGGTGATTGAGGGCAGTTCTGTGCAGTGAAGAGCTCAGGTTTGCAGCTCTGCTACTTCATGAGGGATATTGGGCACATCATTTAACCTCTCTAAACATTGTATTTATCTTAAAACAGGGATAATACCAGTTCCTATACCATGAGGTCATTGTAAGGGTTAAATAAAATGATGTGTTCAGTCATAATCCTAAATGTTTTGAGTACATGATGCAATCGTGTTTATAATGCTCTCATCTCAGTCCTGGGACTTAGCTACATAGTGAATTGCTAGGTGCTTTTGTCTATGAATTTTCCATGTCAGGTGGTCCCTAGTAACATAGGATAATTATTAATATTCTCAAGGTCAGTGACTTCATTTGCACAAATATCGTAAAGTTCAGTCTTTGAGAATTTCTTAATATCTTTATCATCACTTCTCTCTCTTTCCTTTCCTTAGAATCTCTAAGGGGTGTTCCATTTCAGTGAATTCCTTTCTTCTCCACCTCATGTCATAACTTTTTCCAAATACAAATTAGTTTGATAAAACACAAATTGACATGGCAGTTTCCCCCCTTTATGAGCTAAGATGACACAGTTTAGAATCCAGTGTGTGTGGTTCAAATTCCCATGCCCATTTTGTAGTGAGCCGCGGTGATGGGACTGTCAACAATCTAATATGGTCTAAACAGAAAGGGAGAGCTGTTCTAGAAATCAGGAGACATTGCCAGAAGTTACTCCTTGCAACAAATAGTAGGGCCTTGAAAAAGTGACTTGACTTTCCAAGGTGCACTGATCTCTTCACCTTTTAATAATATCCCAAACACCTGTATAAACTTGGATGTGTGAGGATTTTAAGTACTGTACCATAGGGCAGGAACAGAAAAGCTTAACTCGGCCGATTTAAAGATCAACTAGTCTTAAGTAATCTCCGTCAATGTAAAAACTGCACAGTTTCTGTTTGGTCAATAGTATAAAAAAGGCAGAGGAGTTTATGTGATTATTGGTGGCTGGATTTATGCCGATGTTGACATGGCATTGGCCTCAGCAGATGCTGCATGATGAGCTTCTCACTGCCCTCCTGCAAGTTTAGATAGACTCCACTTGCTCTTCCATCAGTTTCTATTTGGTTAGTTGATATGTTGCTAGGATGTTTAGGCAAAGAGAGGCATCGCGAGCACACGGCATGCTGTGAGCTCCAGACAGTGTGTACCGAGCTACAGAAACTGGCCCTTCAGAAACATACCCACACAGATAGGTCTGGGCCTCTGAGGTCAGCCATCTGCCTTGGCAGGGCTGGCGCTCCATCTGCACTCCCAGCCCTGGGGTCTGCCACCCGTCCAGTGTGTAGGAAGCCTGAGGAGAGCTGAATGTTCAGAGATTTTTCCTGGGCTGAACCTCTCTGCAAAGGGAGAGTAAACTCAGTGAGAAACGACAGTTTCGTGTTGTCTTGGATATTCGCAAGTACAGAATTTCTTCCCACTTAGAGCCACCTGACAGGCTCAGAATTAATGTGACAAGCAGCAGTTCCTCTGATCCCCAACAGTGGCCGGCGCAAGTTAAATTTTAGAGTAAGCCTTTTGATATTCAGAACCTTATTCTGAGGCAGTCATTTGTTGGCAGAGAAGTGCTTTGGAAGACCTTTAGATGATGAAGTCAGATTGGAAAAAACAAGCAAACAAATAAACAACAACAACAAACCCCCCCCACAAAAAAATAACAACCACAGCCAGATCTTAAACATCTGTGAAAATAAGAACGCTAGTTTTACTAATGTATGCTTCAGCTACTGACCAAAGTAGGGATGTGTGTATTAGTAGTTTCCTTTGAATAATAATGATTCCAGTAAGTTAGGTGTAAATAATTTTAAATGACATAATATTCTAAATTTCCTTGTAATGTTCATTATATAAAAAAACAGGGATAAATTATCTTGTACAATAAAGAAATCTTTTCATAATATCGTCATTCACTCCTTTGCTAGAATAAAAATGACTGTTTGCTAAGAGGTGGAGGAAAATTCCCTTCCCGTTAGATCTTCCCAGGCCTCAGCAAATTGCTTAACTCCCAGGATAGGTTATAAATACCAGTTTTTAGGGGCCTTGAGAATCAGGCAGCTTCCACTTCCTGTGTCTTTTGGAACCTGCTCTGAGAGAAGCCAGCCACAATGGAAGAAGCCAGACTGCCCTGAGACCTCCATGCTGTGAGGAAGCTCAAGCTAGCCACACATGGAGGCCACGTAGAAAGAGCTGCCTGAACCTCATGTGACCAGCAGCCAGCTGTCCCGGCCATCTCAGCCCAGGTTCCCAACGTGTGCGGGTGAGGAAACTATACTGGAAGCGGACTCCCCAGCTCTGATCACCTCAGTGGACAATGTGGGTGAGAGATAAACTGCTCAGGTGAACCCTTCTCCAATTCCTAACCCACAAAACTGTAAGCAAAACAGATGTTTGATTTGTACCAGTAAGTTATTTATACTTTGTTACACAGCAGTCAACAGTAAAAACAACTCCTAGCAATAGATAGTGAGAATATTTATTGATATGTCTATCAATATATACTAATATATATATTAATATTTTCCCGCTAAAGCAGGACTCAGGTAGATTCCTTCTTTCCTAAGATGTTCTGTTCAACTATACCTATAAATATTTCTAATACCCAGCATTTTAACATTTAAACCTATTCCATTTCACAAAAATAATAAAATGTGCTATTTTAAGGTGTGTGGTTAATCTCTGTACAATCTATATAGATTGATATGTATTTTGGCTTTATAAAAGTATTACAATATTACCCTATGTCCAGGTTATCAATCAAAAGTAAAGTGGAGACTTGCCAGTTATTTAGCAATTTGGAATTTAGAAACCATCAAGTGGGGCACCCATTTGAAACAGCATTTAAATACTGACCCAGACTTTAAATGTATTATTTATGGTGAGAATTACATAGAAACTCTCTGATCTGAAACACTGAAAAGATTCAACAGCAACTTCTGTTAAATAATTAAAAATTATTTTATTATCCCTAAGCGGATTTACTTTGAAAGGACTAATTAGTAGAATCTATATTGAATGAAGAGCATTCGCATTATTTGGGTTACATTTTGTATGAAGGCAACAAGGGGCAGCATTTCATTAAGAAAGGTAATACTATGAGTCCCATCAGAATCTGTGCTTGCGAAGTCAGTTTGTTCACTTTAAATAGCAATTTATTTGGCTCACAGACACACAGTCCTGCCCAGCTTTTCATCTGGAGAGAAGGACCACCGTTCCTTGCTCTCTCTGCCGCTCTCCTAATCATCACCTCATTAGCCTGTGGAGAAAGCTGGTGGAGGTCAAAGGTGAGCTTAATTTTCTTCTGTGAGATGTTGGCATAGTTTTCATTCATGCAGGTCCCAAGTTTTTTCCTTCTGTATTTTTAAAAAGTCCTACTCATCTTTTCCTTTACATTAATTTGCATCAAAGGGTTGGGCCTTAGACATTCAGGGAAGCTCACATTTCGTGGATTGAGAGAAAAAAATAAGGAAAGTGTGCTTAGATCAGTGGATATCGATTTACTGCTTTCAGAGGTGGCGGTTTACTTTGTAATCTTATAATACTATCTTCCGTAAACCTGGTTGACTGCCTACATCTACGAGAAAAGTTGTTAATTACCTACTACACTTAGTGTGTAGGAGAGGCTCACCAACACACTTGGCTACTTAGGAGAAATCAAAAGAGAGCAAACATTATTGAATCCCTGATACACGACAGATGGAAAGCTAGGCATTTTATGTCTGCCACGCTACTGTAAAGAGTAAACAAGCAACTCCCAGTCGAGGGAAGAGCTGTAAAGGAGAGGCTGCAGACTGGCTCAATGGACCTGGCCTCCAGCAGGGACTAGAAGAGGGCCTTTACCTAATAATGGAGACAGAGTGGAGACACTCCAGGAGGCAAGAGAAATACATATCACCTGAACACCTAAGGCAAGAAGCTATTTTCTAGCAAAAATCTTCTCTTGGTGTTCAGCGTGAGATGCTGATTTCAGAAAAAGCAAGCCGGATGCAGACACCATACAGGGGGTCGCTCCTTCGGAAGCAGCCCACCCAGAAAGACAGGAAGTGGAGCACGGGAAGGGAGTGGGAACACGGAAGTCTCCCAACTGTCTGCGGCTACTGGAAGCTTAGATTTGCAAGAGACTAAGAATCTGGCATTCCCAGGGGAGGGGATTAACTTTGTAGCTTTATTGACTATGGCAGACATAGCTGAGTGCCCACCCTGCAGGCATTTCTTCTCTTGTTCCGTGCTGGTACCCAGTCTTCTTGTCACAGGACACGGATGGAACATGACTGACATACACTAAGCATCATGGGCTGATTCCTCTTGCTTTAGGTGGTTGTTTGACATTTCTAGCCAATGACTCCTAAGATGAGTTCTGTTGAAGAATTTCATTAACATGTTTCCCATGCCAATAAAAAGGGACAGATGGGAGAGAATATCTCTGTTTCTTTCAGGGAATGTTGTCACAACCTGGGTGATGCTGGGAACATGAGGACAAAATCAACAATACATTGCAAGGAAAACCAAAGGGAGTGCTCCCCAGGGTGATGTCATTGAGGCTCTGAACATGTACCACGGAACCACCCCACCTCAGGATGCCTCGGTCTGGGGTATCTCATACTTTTTTGTTTAAGTAGAGGTTTTAGTTACTTGCAGCTGAAAGCATCTACATTCTACACAGGGCAGCCACAAAATATTATTCGATGTTAAGCAAACTTTTAATGCTAAATTTTCTATGCTAAATGAACCAGAAAAAAAGCTTGGTGGAAAGAGCATTGCCTTAAAGATAGTCCCAGGAATCGTGGGGCTGAGGCTATTCCCCAGCCAGGAGCTGCACTTCTGAGGGCTTACCCTTGCCCTCTGCCAGACTCATCACCTCCGCGTAGGATGAGAAGGACCAAGGTGCTTGCTCACTGGGTCCGTGCTTTAGCTTGACCATGCACTGGGTACCTGAGGTGGCACAATTCCCTGGCCGAACATTCCTGAGGCCCTGCCAGATCTGTATGAGCTTCCTTCCCAAATCAATTCTTTGGGGCCGAGGCAGGGGGACCCAGACTGCACCACTGGTGCTCCACTGGTGCAGCAATGCAGGGCGTTTAAAAGATGCCTGGGGCTTTGGTGTGTGTATAGATGGGTCGTGACACGGGTGCATGAAGTCCCTCACCGTGCTGCAGGGGCTGAGATGGAGAGGTGGTGATGCAGAGAGAAAGAAGAGGTGCCGATACTGGTTCTCTTGCCCCAGGCCCAGCAATGATAAGCGCAGGTCTACCACGACACAAACACACGGACAGTTCCTGTAAGGATGCACGGAAATGATGAGAACCCATACACTGCCTCACTGACTTCTCGTAACTGTCCAAGGGAACAAGGAGGAGATTTTTGCCCACAGTTTATAAATGTGGAAACAACAGAGGCTCAGGTAAACCCGCCCAGGATTACCCAGGAAGTGTTAAATCCTGGATTTAAATCCAGGACTTTCAAAGATCGCACTGTTTACCACACATGCTCTCTCAGATTTTCCATGTCAGTTTAACTTCTGTATGAAATTGTGAAAAAGGTGAAGGGGTTAAGAAAAAACCCCCAACAAAACAAAACCCCCACAAAACTCTCACAGACACACACACAACAGCATAGGGATTACCAGAGGGGAGGAGGGCGGGGAGGGAGGAGAGGGTAAAGGGTGGTAAATGGTGACAGAAGGAGACGTGACTTGGGGTGGTGAACACACAGTACAATATACAGATGACGTGTTACAGAATCAAACACCTGAAACCTGTATAATTTTATTAGTGCCGCTCCACTAAATTCAATAAAAAATCCTTTTAGATAGTTTCCTATCTTAAAAACACTTAGCAATGTTTACTCTAAGAGAATAAAATAGAAATAAATAAAATTCAATCAAACCTTTTTATAAATAAACTTTAAAACTATGTTTGCATATTAAAAATTTAAAGAGTTATTTATAAATACTATCTTGGCATAAAGTAAACAAAGTGGGACAGGGTTAGCCTTTCCTCCCTGCATCATATTATGGGATATACTGCCATTTGTATAAAATGTTCTCTGAAGTCTTTTGGAAATGGGTCAATTCTATTTTTTTTCCTTTGTTGTGCAAAATATGTAAGTTTGTTTCCATAAAATTATCTGAACTAGTTGCTTCAATAGCCCCAATCCGTCATTTTGATTTTAAATTCCTCAATACACTATCTGCTACAGATTTAAAAAGAAAAGTTGCAAGGATATTTGCATATTATGTTTCCTTTTTAAAAAAATTTTGCTTTTATCCTCCAGTTGAACCAATTACATTTGAATCTAGGGGAGGGCAGTGGCACAGAGGCCAGCAGGGCTGCAGACCTTGAGCATCGCTTTCCATCCTTCCTGAGGTGGCTCTGGAGGGAGGAGACGCCAATGTCACCTGTGTACAGTCCACTTATATTCCCAGGGACAGCAAAGAGAGCTCTCCCAGAACCCTGGCTATTTATGAGATGTACTCTGATATATATAAAACTCTGTTGTAACACTGCCAAACATTTGGGGAAGAACATCAAGCCTGAGCACTAATAGTCAGGCTGATCTTGGTTCTAGAGAAGTTGGTTAGAAATCCTGGAACAGTGACAATAGGTATACATAGAAAAGAGTCATTTCACAGGGTGAAGAAAAATGTTATGAAGTCCAGATCACACACTCATAATAGCTAAGCCTTACAGTGAAGAAAAAAATAAACGCAGGCTGTGAGCTGGGCCATCACTTTCACAGTCAGCAGGGCGGGGCCGGGTTGCTGTCCCGCCTTCCAACAGCATCCACCCATCTGGATGCCACCATGGATAATGCAGGGACAGCACTGAGTTCCCCGCGATTCAGACTGGCACTGACATTTTTGACGTAGTTGAGCTTTAAGCAAAATGGCAAAAAGCGAGCTTGAACTCAAGATAGTTCAAATCTAGATTTTGTCCTTGGCATCCAAATGATGCCCCATGGATGGGTGAACTATTCCTCTAAAGAAATGTGGTTTGCGCATATTTTTACTTTTTGCCGTTTCATAAACATTTGACAGAACTGCATAAGACACCATCCACATTTGAAAGAAGCGTGGAATGTAGAGGTTTCTTCTGCTACACTGATCATGCCTCCACTGGTGATGTGCACTTTCATTCTCTGGCTAGTCCCCAGAGCTCTCACTTAATCCCATGTTCAGTGGGACACTGCTTGGGGTGCGGGTGGCCCTCATGGGCACCTGCTTCGCTCTGCAAAGTGCACACAGTTTGAAAGAGATTGCCAGCTGCTCGGGGCAGGAGGGGAAGAGGCCAGACCTCCTGGGCTATTTGTCATCTCAAACATTTGAAACATTGCTCACCACTTTCTTAGCAGGGCACATGGGGCTGTGTATCCCCTGGCAGGATGTTTAGTTCTGGTGCATACAAATAAGGCCTTTAATGTATGAACTCCGAGGGAGAGAAAGAAGAGTCACCACCTAGAGCTTTTCTTCCTGTGTTTAAGTGACTGCTCTTCAATAAACATTTTAATATTTCACCTTTAAGGCTGGATAATTTCATAAGAAGGAATTAAATATTAATACATACATATTAAGGAAGTTTGCTGGGTAATGAACATCTCACAGCCAGCTACATTGAGTCTGGCTTTGGTAGGCTTTTAAAGGAATACAAGAGTCTTTGGGGCATTTTTTTTTAAGTTCTGGAAAACTGTGAATTTTAGGACTGATTTTCATCATTCTGGTATCTTTCATAGCCACTGTGTGAAAATAAATATGTATGCAAGAGCCTAACGTAACAAGGCAGTTTGTTATTCAAAACAAAACAAGAGGTAGCTATTTTCTGCCTTCTGGGAAGTGGCAGAATGTCATCCCTAGGGAAATGTTCTTTAGGAAAATTTCCTGGTGCCTTAAAAATCCATTTTTGTTATGCAAATAAGACCCCTGGGATAGTTCAGTTGAAAGAATGTGAAGAAAAGGAGAAGTGGATTTTCTGTAATGAAATAGAGTAATTGTGGACTAGTTCACTATTTTTTTTTTTGAGCGGGTAGAAGGGTAAATGGTCTAAAAAGGGAGGGGCACAGTGACTATATGAATATAGTGACTGGTGGGAACCTGAGAAAGAATGCAGCCAATAAGCGAGTCCCTTTTTAGGAAAGAGCCAATAAATCACTGGAACGATAGAAACTACTTTTAACATCAAGTTGTTTCCAATTCTGGCCTGTGCTGAACTCCACTCTACTAACCCCCCACATCAATGGAATAATAGTGTTCCGTGGGAGTGGCGAAAGCTTGTGGACTGTATTTGGACTGGTAGAGGTTGGGGGAGTGTTTTGTTCTAGGAGAGAAAACACGGAATAGGATCAAGAATTCGGAAGGAGTAGAAAACTGAATAGATGATGACCAGAATAAATTACAAGCTCCCTGGGAGGGAGATAAAGGTCATTGGACTTTATATAGGATGAAGGAATAGTCCATTTATTTGTATATTAAAATAATGGTTGACACAAGAGGGTAGAAGATTTATTGGCTTTGGGTACCAAAATCAAAAGAAAAAAGAGCATACTGTAAGATAACTATTACTCACTTGCATCTTTTGAATATTATTTGTTAGGAATTCAGTGGCAAAGTAGAGGGAGAGCCTGCATTTGGACCCTCATCCTTCCGCTTAATAATTATGTGATCGGGACCAACTGGTTTTCTCTCTGTATTTGTATTTCATGTTCAAGATGGAAGCAATACTAGTGAATAACTAAAGTTATTATAAAAATGAAAATGTTGAGTATTGTACTCTCAATAAATGCCAAATCTGAAATCACAACTTCCAAGCCATAGTAAAATAAAAATCAATATGATTCTCGAAACCTATCAGGATCACACTATTCCCCAAATATCTCAATTATTCACATACCTCCTATTCATTATTTCATGAAATGCCTTAACGAATTGGTGATATTATATATACAATTACATACAAATCTAGTTTTTTGATTAATTATGTCTCATTATATATTCCAAAGTATTTGAATGTCTTAGGTATTTATTTGGTTATTAAAAAGGTAATTAAAGTAATTTCTGAAAAATTAACCAAATAGGTCTTATTAACTTTGTAAATATCATGACTTCCAGGAAATTACCATATTCAGCAAATATCTTCAAGTCTTTCTAATGTTATTTCTAACCAAGCCTTACATTTCTGTTTCATGTGTATGATCTCATTCGGTCTCGATCCATCTGATTCTATTACTTTTATTAAGACAGAATATTTTACATCCAAAAAAGTAAATTTAAGTAGTAATGACCCAATTTTCTAATTGCCTTCTTGAAAGTAAAGTGGTACCATTTACTGTGTACCACCCAATTGATACTTTCGTAGTTCAACCAAAGTTCCGAATTCATACACCACCTAGGGGAGTGCCTGTAGTTGGTTATTGTCTGGTAAACTGTACTGACACCTTACTACAACACACCTTTTTTGTGGGGGGAGGCGGAATCCATTCGGTTCAATTTTGTTTAGAAGATTAAGCATCTCTTTGGAGAGCAAAATACCTAGATCAAAACTGACACTGCATGAAATTTACAGGGCAGTGCTTTCTGGTTTGGTAGTTATGCTTTAATAATGCTTTGTGGCAGCGGCAACAGCACCCTGATGCCTGGCATTTTCCTTCTCTTTAGAAATTTAAAAAGGAAGACAGAAAGAAAAGGAAAGGGAAATAAAAGACTTTCCTATAACAGGGTCAAAGGAATTCAACTACTAACTCAATTCTTTCTACTTCAGTGGAGAGATGGTGCCCAAGATATTTCTTTTTCATTTATCTATTTTTATTAAGAACTGGATTGTTCTGAGAGTTTCTAGTCCTGCTCCCTAGCTCCATTTTTTCGATAGGCCCTTTATAAAAGTGGAATTTAAAAAGGAGTGGTTAAAGTTACAGTTTCAGAATGTTCAATCTTGTCATTCAACATTCTGGAATGTTCAATCCTGTGAATTTCAGAATGTTCAACCTGATATATTTAGACTGACAACCGCGTGATTCCCACAGGAGTGGGAATCCCTATCCAAGTTTCAGTTCGAGGAGCCCCTTGGCCCTGTGATCGTTTCACTGCAGCAACACTCAGGCGTGGTCTGGGCACTGAACCTAGAGCTATGAAAACATAACCTGTGAGAAAGCGTGCAAGTTGTAACTATTGTATATTATGTTACTTTGGCATACTCTTTTTAAATGACCATTTTCCCTCTCTCCTCTGCAAAGAAGACTCTCAATATTTCCTTCTTCAGTTTTCACTGCCTGCTCTTCTCTTTCTCCTGCTCGCAATCATGCCCCTAAAAGGGACAATCATGAAGTGATGATAAGACTCTATATACAAGACAATTATTTTGTGGAATAATTTCCTTATGCAATAAAGTACTAATTATTTAGCCCTAAAATGGTTATAGATATAAAATTGTGATTTTTCCTTATGGTTTTTAACCATTTTTTTTTTGCATATTTAAGATGCACTTTCTTTGTAGTTTTCCAGTTAGTTAGAGTAAAATCTTTCCTCTACATTATGTGTGCTGAGCCCCCTTCATGATAACTCATATCATCATACAATTTTTAATCTTTGGACACAAGTTCACCCTTCACAGGGACAATTCTTTGTGAATGTTCTATATGGCCTTGGTTGTGGGAATATTTCTATAGGGTAGTTCTGAGATTGTCTCTGAAGACATCAGGTGTTTCACCTATTTCAAACCATATGTAGGTATACCATTAGGATAGCTGAATTTGTATCTCATTCCCATATACTATGTAAGCCAGAGAGTCAAGATTCTTTTGGGTGACTCACTTTACTCTCGAGGCCCCTGGTTTCCTTGCTGAAGCTGCATCTCTGGGACAGTTGCCAGGTTCTTCCAAGTCCCTTTAACAAATACAGTCATGATTCCATATTTTTGTTTGCACAGGGCCCTGTGGCTTGGGTATCTCTTCCAATCCGGGATATAACAGAATAGTGTCAGCTTCAGTTCCCATTCACACTTCTTACTTTCAATCACTCTTTGTTTTCATCATGTGAAGGTTTTCCATTGTCATTTCATGTTGATCTTGAAAGCTTTTGTTATATATTTTCTCTGGCATTTTATGTGTGTGGAGTCAGGGGAAAATTTTTCACACCAGTTCAGGTTGCCAAATTCACTGGCAATCCTTGCTTACTTTTCTTTCTTATTTTTCTCCTGCAGTAGATTGTACATTCTTAAAGACAACCTAAATATACAGTGCTGTAAGGACTACATAAATACTTATTGAATGGCATATGACTAAATATGAGTCAATTAATTTATGAAATTGATACCATTAGTTGTTACTAATTCTGACCACCAGTTTTCTTACCATAATATAAGTGAGCTATGTTTATGCTCCCTAACATCTTGCAGCTCCCTAATATATCTGTAGTTCTAAAAAGCAATGGTCCCAAATGGGACATACTTTTGTCTGCATTTATGTGATTTGATATGCATGTGGAACAACTGCAAACATTTTTAAGAATTTCTTTTACAAGCCCTTCATGTGGAAAAATAAGAAAATATGTGAGTATTTAAAAACCAGAATGATAGAAAATGTTCCAAAAGGTCAAATTTATTTCCACACTCATATTAAACACAAAATTGGTACTCCTTCTTCACTGAGAATACAGTCTTGATAGGTTGTAGGTGCCAGTCAGTACACAGATAGTGCGATAAGGACGCTGTAAGCTGCATAAAATACTCTGGGACACCTTTGACATCAGAGGGGCTACATGCAATGAGACTCCAGTTTCGAGGTCCCTGCTGTATTAATTCATTGTGATTGCTTTTGACAGACCTGATTTACATTGCTACAAGGAAAAATAAGTAGAACAGAAAAATGAAGATGAAGTAGATACGTGAAAAACAGCTTGGGGGACTACCTACAGCGAGCACCACCAGGTGCAATCGCGGTGAAATGAATACAGGTCTAACTTGAATGTTAGTCAACCAGACCACAGCGGACTCACTGGTTCAGGAAGAGGTTGGAAATTAATTATTTCAAGAACAATGAATGAAATACAGCTAGAGAACACAGCCTCACATTGAAGTAACAGTGTCTTTAACATGCTACAGGATTTTAAAAACAATATTTCATAGGAAAACCTTTTTGTCTCTAGCACCCTGTCTGCCCATGTTTAGCATACAAAGAGTTCATTCTAGAAAACATCAAAATCATGCCCATTCCAGCATAAATCAAATAATAACAGTTGTTTTAAATTCTATTTAGAGCTCCGTTGTAGCTACTATCTGCCCCAAATTTCACAATTAACACTGATCCTAATAGTTCATTTCTCAGAAGCATCTGATACAACACGCTGGCTGCAGTCAGCTCGAAGGGCTTCACACGTAACACCGTGCTGGTGCTGTCTTAATAATCTTTGAACAAAGGGTGTCACATTTTTATTTCACACCGAGCCCCACACGTCATGTTGCCAGTCCTGACTCAGCTAAATATAAGGCCACTCTGTATCTGTCCAGCGGGAAGCATAATTGTGATCACGTTTCCGAGCTTAAAGGTCTTAAGTGACCCTACTGCCTACCAGGTAAATATCAAACTTCTCAGCCTATCACTCAAGACTTCCCGAGATGTGAGTCCAAAACATAGTTTCATATTTAGTTTACTTGACTTCATTCATTCCTTTATTCATGCATTTGTTTAATGCAGACTTATTTCTTCAGAGAAACCATATGCTCGGTTGTCTTCTAGGTCTTCCAGCAACTGTGAAGAACAGAACCATGAACTTGTTCTAACTGACACTGTGTTAGAGGTAAACTGCATTACCTGTCATTTTCCAACCCCCCCTTGCTTTCTGCAGTCATTGCTTTTTGCCAGTGATGTTGGTCCATTGCTTGCTTGCCCTCAGATTATTCTCTATACTATCCTGCCTTGCTCCATTACCACGAACTAAATTTCCAGGTTTTCCTGAACTCTTTGGTAGGTTCGACCATTGGAAGTATTAATGAAAGTTTGGGGGACGAGAGGAGGAGAGTAGCCAGACTCTATGCCACCGTCCATCCCCCCGCCACTCTGCAGGGTCCTGTGACAACTTTCAGGGTCCAGTTCCCAAGTGTCAGCCCTGCCCTCCATGGTCCCAGCTCCTGCTGGTCAGCATCTGCAGGCTGGCTCTGGCCTCCGGCCTCCAGTTACACTATTGTCCTTCTGGGTCGGTGGTGGTAGTAGCCCCCTGCTCTTGCTAATCTTGGGGTGTCCCTCCACCCACCGTTAGGCTCCTCAGCTATTTGAGCACCTGTGTTACCACAGTAGTTTCTCTTTTTCTAATCGCATCCTGTTCTTTTCTTCTGAAATCATGCTTCCTCTCTATCTGGCCTTCCATGATTGGTATATATCAGAATTATAGACGTCAATGTTTCATTGACTATTCAGGGCACGAGTCCAATCCTATATTTATAGTTCTCTTGTAATACTTAAAATATTTGAACTTATTTGATGATAGCTTATGTAGGAGTGCATACTGTCCTGAGCACAGGGACGCAGAGCGACTGAGCAATCACACTGGCAATGTGAGATTTACCCTCAGGGAACAACTTTCTTGCACCCAGTGCTCAATAAACACAGTGTGCACACCTCTAAATAAGGCCGTGAATGCTAGATATTCTATTTTTTAATTAAAAAACTTTAATTTATTGTTCCTTTTGTCAAAATCACTATTTTCATTAAATATTTACATTTCTCATATGAATACAGTTTTAGGAAATTCACTGCCAGGACAGAATGGACTGTGTTCTAGTCAGTTAAAAGTGATACCACTGCTTGAAGACATACAAATAATAGATAAGAATTAGTATAATAATAAAAGTCCTTGGAGAGGGGATCCCTGTTTTCATGATTAAGACTATCAACCATAGATATCTTCACCATTAGTGTTGTCTATCTGTCCTTCCTCCCACCAGACATACATCCGAGTATTTTATTTTCACTGGATTTCTGCATTTTTAACAGTTTCTTCTCTATGAGGATAATGCTATTCCTGCTCACTATTTATTGTGTATACAACAGGATTAATGTTAACTTGATAGTTATTTCCATATTGCCCACGGTGAAGATTGTTCTTTGGGCTATAGCTGGGCATTCGAGAGGCTGGCTATTTAGAACTCTAGTTCTTGAACTAACGGAAGCTCATGAAGTCTCTGTTCAGAGAAAAACTCTTCCCCTGGGGACTGTGATGTGCCAGCCTCATCTCCCTGGCTCTGCCGCCTCTGGCAGACTGCAGTGAAGCTCTGTTGTTTGAAGCTAGGATGTAGCACATCCTTAAAACTTTCCTTCTGGCATAGTTTTTGGCAGTTCCTTCACCAAGGTTGTCATCAGCAATTTCATGAGCTGCTTGTCCCGGTAGATTTATGATGAGTGTTGAAGGCAGACCCTCTAAATGCCAAAGGGTTTCTTCTTAGCAACTTCATAGCAATATTTACCATAGCTGGTGAAATGATTTAGGTTAGTAAGGGAGTGTATGCAATACAGAGGTTGAAGTTGCAGGTCTGGGTGTCCACCAGTGTGGCCTGTAATGACAATACAGCCTTGACACCCTTCCTCACCAATGGGCCAGTCCTGCTTGGCTGGATGTTCATACTCACTTGGCCCCAAACCTGCCGTGAGGGGATTTAGGGAGTCAGGCTCGCTCATACCAGCAGAGAGGGGCAGCCCCTCTCCTACAGATGCCCCGGGCTTTGGGGCTCCAGCCCAAGCCTTGGCACAAGACTCTGGTCCAGTTACAGCCTTAAAGGAACGGATGCAATTCAGGGCAGGCAGCTTTCCATAAGAAGAGTACTTATTGCTCCAGCAGGGGGCTCCCTGATAGGCTCAACCCAACTCTGTCCAGGTTCTGGGAACTCAAAAGTGAGGGAGACCACTGTGTTGTCATTACCTAGGAACTCATTAGATGTGAAGAATCTCAGGCCACACTCCAGAATCTATGGGATAAGAATCTGCAGTCTAGTAAGATTTAAGTAATTTGTATGTATATTGTAGTTTGAGAAGCACTGGCCTAAATCACCAAGTGACTTACTGAGAAATAGCACCTGAGTCTCCTGTCATGGCGATGGGACCTTTGTGCTTATAGGTGAATCTCTATCGGGAGGAGGAAGCTAAAATTCGCACTGATCTGTCTTGTTGTAGTCTGAGAATTCACACTAGCAGGGGACATGCAAGGTGCCAGTGACTTGGTTGAGCCAGAGTGTATTTGAGGGACATGGTTATCTCGGAGTGCAGGCCTGGTTGGGAGAGTTCCCACGATCTCCTCTGGAGGTGAGCACAGCCTGAGAACAATGTCGCTGCTGGGTTAACAAGGTAGCCTAACCCATGGGCGGCACCCAGCTGATGGGCAGGGCAGGCCCAGATCAAAGTGTGAAAGCGGGTCCCTTCGCCAAGTAGGCCAGACTGCAAACGACTATACGGCACACTGAAATGATATCATTAGAGAATATATGGTCAGGTGCCCCTAAACTGGCAGTGGGACCAGGGAGAAGATAGTAGCCCAGATCGGAAAGTTCCTGGGGGTGACCTAGAGGGGTGATCCAGGGGCTGATGCGGAGCGGAGTCGTTAGAACGAGCGGCCAGGCAGCCAGCCACGCTGGGCGCTGGCGCCTTGTCACTTCTCTTCTCTTCCTCTGCGCCGCTTCCCACAAAGCCATTTGTGACTTCTGATGCTCAGTATATCTTTACACAGCATTTTACTTAACTTTCTGGGACTAAATATATTTTTTCCTATAGATAGAGCAGTCCATCATACTTTCTCTTTCTCTGGGTTCACATTTATGATCTCATCTTTTCTTATTTTTCCCAAACTCAGTCACACCCACAACTCTATGAGGAGGTTCAGGTATAATTCATCCTTGATAAGTGTAAACTGAGCTGTAACTGTGACACAGAATTACTTGTCTCACCTAAGGCAGCATATTTGGTGACAAAGTTAAGAATAGAACACAGATATTCACATTTTATCCTAGCACTTTTGAATATGACACCTTGCTGTTTACCATTCAGCTGAAACGTGTGAAAGTTTATGAGACAACCATCCTGAAGTTGTGAAGCATGGAAGCGACTTTCTCCCAAGAGACAAGTTATTTTGAAAACTGTGATTTATTGTGGCCAGCTTAGTGTGAAGGATCTTTTCTCAAATTTCTTACATTTTCTTCATTATTTACCCCCAAATATCTGAATCCACACGTATACTATCTATTCAGTAACTGATGGAGTTAATGACTGGTATGCAGTTTTTAACAAAGACAGAACTATAAAAATGCTTCCAAGATAATGAGAGGGACTTATAACAGACTAGCCCATAAAAATAGCCTGGGAGTAAAAGTTTTCGTGTGTGCTTTGTAGAGCTGAATGAAATGGAGTCTACTAATGTTATCCGTTGTCTGCCTGACAAATTGTGACTGTCTTTGGAAGACGGTGGCCACAGAAGATTCCCACCCTCCTGACCCAGCATCCTAGGCCTTGACACACACAGGCAGTGCCATCAGCCTGCCTCTCGCAAGGTGGTTTGTGTCCTGCCGGTGGCATTCCACTTGTGCGAGACACAGACGGTGATTTCTGTTCCTAGCTTTGCATAAGCGACGACGATTAAACTCAGTTTTTTAATACATTTGCTGAGGTTGGAAGAGAGCACATCAATATAGAAGATTTAATATGTACTAAATCCTAATATAAGATAAATAATAATATATGCTAATATATAATTTATATATAATCGCACAAGTATAATACATATTACATGTAATACGTTGTAATGTCTAATATATAGATATAAATCTTATATATTTATATAATGACAGCCCAGAAATATATCAGATTGGACAACAACAACGTAGTCATCGAATAGGAGTAATAAAACTAAGGCTTTAGAGAAAAGGCTCCTCCACCGCGGTTTTCGATGTTTGCTTTGATTTTTAAAAGCTGGGAAGTATAGACTGCAGGTCACTGGTAACTAAAAGCCTAGAGCCTCCGCATTGCCGCAGCAACTGCCCCTTTGACTAACATATTCCAGCTCTTATAAGAGATGTTTTTGTTTGTTTTTATTTTTGTTTCTTTCTGATACATCTCATTAGTTACAAGGAGCTCCTCTGGC
Source organism: Micronycteris hirsuta (assembly GCA_004026765.1). Classification (NCBI taxonomy): domain Eukaryota; kingdom Metazoa; phylum Chordata; class Mammalia; order Chiroptera; family Phyllostomidae; genus Micronycteris; species Micronycteris hirsuta. Next base: position 143,109 of record PVJI01000247.1, on the reverse strand, counting down.
GGACTCATGTTTTTCACACTCAGTTTACAAACCTGTCCCACTAGATAGAAACCAACTAAATTTCTACGGCTTTAGAAAGTACTCAACACGCAGACACATACACATTCTTATTTTCAGAAGGATACCTAAGAAGGAAGGATAAAACAAACTCTAGGCCGCCAACCGGTTTTATCCAAAAGGATCATTCTCTTTCAGGCCGTGTTTCAATGTCGAGAAAGTACATTCTGTCGGACTCCAAACGGTCTGACATTCTTACAAATTTACTTCCCTTATCCTTTTCTAGGTACAATTCACAGGAACATAGATTGCTGGACCATGATAACATGTAAAATTAGACTATACCAAGAGTGCTTTTTTGTTTATAACAGAACTTAAAAATCTCACTTAATAGGCCTCAATTACTTACGATGAAGTATCTCTTCCACATACATATTCCCACAAGTGCCAAACTTCTTGTGTCTCTTATTAGAGATGAAAAGCTCTCTTCTCAAATGTACAGTGTGAGGATAACTAAAATTAATTACAAAACACCTAAATATTTAAAGATCTGCCATATTTAGGGATTTCTTATAGTATCTAAAAGATGGTCATGAATGTCTGAATCCAAGGAGCAAGTTACTAAATTTCTTGAGATCAAACAATTTTAACGCCTGTGTGAACGCCATGCCCCTTTGGCCCGGGTCCTGATAAAGACGTAGAATCCGCAGAGCTGATACCCGAGCAGCTGTCGGAGGCTGTCACGCCAAGGTAACACAATTTACCATGTCATTACCACTGTTACCATGTCCTCAACTTCAAAGCATGTAGTATCCAGGTGATAAATTATTGAATGTGACATTTATCAACATTCATGAAGAATTCTGGTAAAAGGATTCAGCTCCTCTTTTCTAAATGCGCAATTTCAAGACAATAGGTTCTACCTGAAAAGGATTAAATTCCTGAGAGTTTAGTTAAAAAGACATAATTAGAAATTTTAGGCTTTTTTTTATGCGACAATTCCAGATGTAGTAGCAGTAAGTGTCTTATTTAATTTATTGTAATTTAATTTAAAGGGACAACTTGTTTTTAGTGAGTTTGTGTGTGTTTGTGTGTGCATTGTTGGTTCACTTTAGTAGGCTCAGCTTTTTCTAGGCCTCTAAGGTTCCATTTAAAACTTATTTTCTAAAGTGGAGCTCTCTAGGGTGCTTGGAACACTTTGCTCCCCGGTCAGTTAGTGACCCTGGGGTAGGTGTGGGTCTATGTGGCAACCGGAGCCGAATGCCAAGGACTTCAGAGTGAACAGGCAGTCCCCAGCGCTGCAGTCTTGTACTGCCCCCTTGTTTAAAGCCAGGGAGCTTTCTGTTTGTGTTCACCAGAACACGCCCAGAACAGACACCTTGTCTGCCGCTAGCACAAGGGACTCCTTGTTTCCTCTGCTCGGCCTGTGGGTCTTGCGAATATCGTTCTATTGGGGATATGGATCCTTTGTTTAAGGGTCGAATCCTATGCATCACTCCTTCATCCACAATCAGGCCAATAAGGTGTCTGAAAGAAAACTTGGTACAGATGTTGTACTATTTCTCCACACACGGAAAAAGGTGATGAGAGCTACAGGCCCAAGGAGGAGAGAGGAGGTGGAAGGGAGGATAACTAATCATTTAACCACACATTTAGCCCTTCGGAGAGGGGATTTGTCAAATGGACTCCAGCGGCTTTAATACACAGCATAACGGCAAACATTGATCAGGGAATTCTTACTCTACGAGAAGAGGCAGTTCATCTATTTTTTTAATATCATGTTTTTATAAGGTGCATAAAATTCTGAATTTATAGCTTCACATGGTTCATTTACCCCCCTAAGCTAGAGTTGACTGACTCTGTGTGGAAACTTCTGAACAATTTCTGTTACAGTTGTTGGTGGTGCTAGTGGCGTTTGTTTTCTTTTTCTTTCCCAATGTTTAGAATCAATCGCATTAATAGAAGTGAGAGAATTATAATTTTAATTAGAAAATAAATAAAAGTCAACAAAAATTCCAAATTGTTAAAATTCTGATTGGCCAACCCTCCAAATTTTCTCGGACTGCTTTAAGTTAGCAGCTAAATATATAAACTACAATATATTTGCATATATTTGATCATGTACCTTTCTTTTTATTTTTGGTATGTTCACTTAACTTCCCCTAAAATGGGATGACAAGCTTTAGTGACAAGAAAAATGACCTTCTATATCTGAACCTTCCATAGTACTCAGCATAGTGCTTAATTAATCCTTGTTGAATGAGCCTCAAAAACATAAAAATATGTTTCATACTAGATAAATGTGGAGGAGAGGCATGGGTTTGGATATTTTTATTGCAATGAAGAAATAAACTTCTTTGGAAAAGTAGGGAGCGATACAATGATGACATCTCTATGAGTTCTATATATTTTAATTTACATTTTAAAAATGTAATGTGGTAGGGAAATTTGTAACTTGCTAAGATAAATAGCCAATAGTGTATCTTGCTCATAAAAAGATAGAGAAAATACACCATGATAGAAGGAATCACTGTTTTGTCCATTATTGTTTCTACAAGGGAAAAACAGAGTACTAAAGTGTGGTACCGCTGGCCTGTGCTACTGACTTGTGGTGAGTTCAACACATACGTTTTGTAACTGTGGTTCATTACGAACTCCTACGTAGCACCATCTCAGCTCCAGTCACTCTCTAAAGCATTTCACATTAAAATGTATAGTTGGTTGTCATTATTTATGGTAGTTATGTTCCATAAAGTCACCACAAACATCGAATTAACAGCCACTGAGCCACCGATCCTAGTGGTTGTGTGTGTGTGTGTGTGTGTGTGTGTGTGTGTGTGTACAGTGGCAGGCAAAAGTAGGTTTACAGTAGTGAGTATGAGAAACAGGATTTATTTTTATACTATTATTTCTTAATTATTGTGTTACTTATTTGTATTCCAACTATAAATGTACTTTTGCCCACCCCCGTACATATATCTCACAGAGATTATAATTTTAAACCCTAAAAAAATTCACTTGGTAGATTCTACTTTTCTTTATTTTACAAAAAAGAAACCAAGGCTCAGAAGTGTTAAGTGACTTGCTCAAAGCTGCCCCACTAACAGGGGACTGGAGCTGGGACACAAACGTCATCCAGCTGGCCCCAGAGCCTGCGCTCCCTGCACTACACTGCGCTGCCCCACACGGTCTCCACCCTTCGGTCATCTCTGCAGGAGAGCAGGAAGTAATGAGGAAGAGGGTGGCCTTGCTCGGCCTTAGCTGGGAACATATGGACACATTTTTGCCACTCTGCATGTCTGCTTTCAAGTGTCAAAGTACTGACTTGGGGGTTACAAATAAATTTTAGCAATTAGGTGAATGTATAAATACAGAATCTACAAATAATAAGGACTGACTGTATTTGTAAACCTTGCATCAGCATAGATCGTTTAAGGTTAGGACTAAATTCTGGGTGGTGAAGTCCCTAGACCAGCGTCTTGCATAGGCTTCCGCCACCAGGCCATGCCCGCAGGCGGGCTCTGAGGTCCCTTCTAGACCACTCCTGCTGAGTGTTTGCACTCTACACCAGGGTTCATCCTCATTGTCTACCAGCACTGATCAAAGTGGGTTATGGATTTTCTTCTTTGAAAACATCGATAAGCTTGCACATGAAATACTGTCTTCATACTCAAATGATAAAGCTAAAGATAAATGTAGAATGGTGTTTTCTGGGAACTTTAGTAAAAAATGCACACTTTCTAATAGTTGCAACAAAAGAAAAATTTCTTGGAATTATACTCCAAAGTAAGGAATCTCATTAGTTGAAGGACGTGGCTTTATCAAATATCTGAAATTTCTCATTAGTTTTCTTTTTTTATTGCTCTTTGGTAACTAAATCTTATAGAATTAAAAATTTTTCATTTGTTTTACTTTATCAAATGAACACAATGTAATGGTGGTTACATTTTAGATTCCCTATACAAACATTTTAAAAGTGATTCTACAACTGTCATGCTAATATAGAAGAAAATATTAAAAGTCATGTTATAAATCTATATAATATGTATAAATATTAAAGGCACGATGCCCTGCTATCTAATTTTGGACACTGAGGATGTCATGTAGAGTGGGAAGGTAAGCCACACACTGGAGCTAGGGTCAAGAGGGTCTTTTCAAATACCTGATGGTAGGGACAGTGGGGAAAAGCTGGGATAAAGGCCTAGAGAGCAATCAAGGGTGAAGCACCACTTTGGAGCCCTGGGTGACCAGGAAGATGGTCATGGTATAACAGAAATAATACATAAATATGAAGAGCTGTAGGCCTGGGACAGAATAATCATGACTTCATTGTTGGCTCCATGAATCTAAAGAGTTCAAGGCAATTGCTAACTAAGATGAGCAGGAAATGCAGAGGTGGGATTTAGAAAAATATCAGGGTAATGTTTGAAATTAAACTCCTTAGGAGTGATAAGATAGTATGAGCCATTGGGGTGACTTGAAGGGAGGGATATTTAAGAAGAAAAAAAGAGGAGAGAAAAGGATCAGGGACAGAATGTTAATGGATAATACTCAGAAAAACCCAGCTGAAAGGGCCCCTTTTAAAGAACCAAATGAATATCAGATGAAGGATGAAGCAACAGTTTGCTCATATGACTGTTTCTCTGATTAAGGGATAACAAGAGATTGCTTTCTGCCTGAGCAGTGTGATGGCACAAAGTTGTGTGTGCACTTTGCATTATAGCTATCCGAGGGGGGTGTCTGTCTCCCTGCCCATCCTAGATAATACAGTTTTTTTTAATTACTTTATTGTTGTTCAATTACAGTTGTCTGCATCCTCTCCCCTCCCTTCCCCCTCCCCCTCCAAACCCACCTTCCTCCCCTGCCTCCATCCTCCTCCTTGGTTCTGTCCACGTGTCCTCTATAGTGGTTTCTGAAAACACTTCTCCCCATAGTCCCCTTCCCCCTCCCCTCTGGCTATTGTTAGATTGTTCTTAATTTCATTGTCTCTGGTTATGTTTTTCTTGCTTTTTTCTTTTGTTGATTATGTTCCAGTTAAAGGTGAGATCATATGGTGTTTGTCCCTCACCGCCTGGTTTATTTCACTTAGCATAATGCTCTCCAGTTCCACTACTGGGATTATATCCTAAGGGCCCTGAAACACCAATCCAAAAGAACCTATGCACCCCAGTGTTCATAGCAGCACAATTTACAATAGCCAAGTGCTGGAAACAACCTAAGTACCCATCAACAAATGAATGGATCAAGAAACTATGGTACCTTTACACAATGGGATTCTATGCAGCAGAGAGAAAGAAGGAGTGTATACCCTTTGCAACAGCATGGATGGAACTGGAGATAATACAGTTTTTGAGGGCAAGGGCTTTCTCTTTTCATCTGTAGTGTTCTAGGTGCTGAACTCTGCTCTTCACACTTAGTATGCTAATCAACAGAATCTAAATGAGATTCTGATGCTGTGGTATTTCTTTTCCTAATCAGTTTCTCCTATGTTTGCCTAAGACCCCAGATGAAAACATGTTACAAAGGAGCTGAAAGGCTGTGCACAGGCCAGAGGCTAAAAGCACACCTTGTGTGAACTCTCAGTCTTGTTTGCAAAGTGGAACTGCATGAAATAGTCAGTGTGCTGCTCAGCTGAAACTTCCTGCTACTTGATACGTGTACTTCTCAGGTTCAAATAAAGGACAGAAGCCTGCACTTAATTAAAAATATAAACAGGAGCTGCCTGTCCCAAGATGAGATTTAATCCTAAAGTCACCTGCAACGTGTTTATCGGTCAGTCCGACTGAATACTCCCCTTGGGGGTAATCGGTACTTAAGTTATTAGAAATGCAGCCTTAAAAAAAGATCTACCAAGTTTACCTTAAAAGTGGATCTCAAAAAATATGTTAAGAACAAACACATTTCATCTCACAGAACAGGATTTCAAAAGACTCAACACAAAGGACATTCATAGTTTTGAACTTATTTAGATGATGAAAATTGTTTTTTAAATGCAGCCATAATAATAGATATGTAAAAAGTGCATTGAAATGTCTATGTTTTAAATGTAAGCATGAAAAATTACAATTTATTATAACTTAATGAAATTTAGCATTGATTTACATAAAGGAAAACTGTATGGAAAAACTCACAATGTGCAGATCTGTTTTTACCACCTGCAGGTAAGTACAAGCTCCTTCACGGCCACACATCCATCTTTCCAAGCATCTTCTGGGGCAATGACCATCCAGCTGGTCTATGAACCTCTTTCGCTCATTCTCCTGTCCTCAGTGTGGCGCTTACCCTATCTCTACACCGTTAATGACAATAACATTGAAAAATAAAATTAAAGCGTGAAGCCCACTATTCAGGAGCTGGGGTTAATTTCTCAAAGCAAGCCAATTTCTAAGGGAAACTTTTGAGTGAAAATTTCAAAAGCTTTTCACAGCTGGTTCCCTCTGTCATTTACTTGAAGTTTTTGTCAATACATGAGGAAAGACAACCTTGGGCATCTTTCTGCCTGAGGGAGCAAGTTGACAGTATAAGAGGAACACACTTAGGCTTTGATATGTCTGGTTGAAAGGGCACTCAAGCTCCAGAAAATTTCCTCTAAATGCTTATTTTTATGTGCCATGTGCAGTTTATAAGGCTTAAATCCCTATAGGAACAAGAGATGTTCACACCTCTCTTAGGGAGGGGATATGTTTCGTGGTGAGACATCATATTTCTTTGTTAGGCGTGTTACAAGGTCTAATGGTAGAAAGGTTATTAATCCATGCAATATTGCTCATTTGCAACCCAAATGATGAAAGGATCATAAAGAAATATAGAACCAGTATGACAAGATAGCTACAAGGAAAGGTATTAAATTTAATCTGAAGATTATATTCATCTATATATTCATCAACTCCCCGGCAGCTCAGTATTAAGCTTGTTTAAATAGATATTGGAAAAGAAGTAATGTAGCGCTCTCTCCATTTACAAATGATCCTCACATTTAGAATTAATAAGAGCTTATTACATGTGATTAAAATTTAACATAAATTATAATTTATTTTCTCATGAATTGTTCAAGAAACATTCTAAGGGAAGATCAAGCACAAGAAAACTTCGGGCAGGGCAAAGCATCTTATTTTTTCATTGCAAAGTTGATGTACATAACTCGTGATCTGATTGCCTCTAAATAGTTTTTTTGTAAGATAAATTTAAAGTGTTAATTATTCCCTATTCATTAAAATAGGCCTCATGGAGAAGAAGGTTAATTTGTTAAATGACCAATGTACACAAAATTAAGTCACCCAGCCCGGCTGGTGTAGCTCAGTGGATTGAGCGCGGGCTGGGAACCAGAAGGTCCCGGTTCAATTCCCAGTTGGGGCACATGCCTGGGTTGTGGGCCAGGTCCCCAGTGAGGGCCATGTGAGAGGCAACCATACATTGCTCTTTCTCCCTCCCTTCTCCTCTCTCTGAAAATAAATAAATAAAATCTTTAAAAAAAAAAATTAAGTCACCCAAAATCGATTTGTTAAATGACGGCTTTGCCAATTTTTTCCCAGGTATTAATTTCACCATATCTTTCCTACCACTTTTCCCAAGAGCTTATCAGTTGAGTTTAGCTAATATCTGCTTGGTATGTTTCAAAGTTTAGGGCCCCAGAACTTCTGAAATTTCTGTATCTGGTCTTCTCATGGTTTCCCCAGTCCCCATCTGACCTTAGTCCTGCCTCAGCATCTACCTCTGGCTGCAACAACCTGTCCTGGAGCCGGTTTAACATATCTGTATAACAGTCAAAATGAGGGTTTTTTGACTGAAATTTTGATGGGTTGGCTTTTGCCAATTAGCTTGGCGAAACTGGTTTTCAGTCAACTGACTTAGAATTACCTAAAGCCACCCAAGAAAAATCTAAGAATAACAGTTATCATTTATTGAGTTCTTTCTTTATGTCTGGCACTTTACAAGTATCACCTCATTGAATTCTAAAGGTAATCAAAGAGCTTTATAAAAGATAAAGAAACTAAGAATTAAAATAATTAAATAATTTGCTCAAGGTCACAGAGCTATTAAGTATTAGAACTGGGATTCAAACCTAGTCTAACAGACTCTAAAGCTCATGTGTTTTATATTAAACTAAACCACAATCTGAAACACAGTGTTTTAAACAAAGGTCAAACTTACTTAAAAAAACCATAAAACAATTCCTGTTTCCTGATGGTAAAGTCTGAAGAAGTCTACAACTGAATCAAAGGTGTATCCTTTAAGTTCACAGATTCAAAGTCTTATTTATTGAATATTCAGATGAATAAGAAAAGATTCTAATGAGTTTCTGCAAGGGTCTCTCTCTATAAAGTAACGAAAAGTGTCAGAATATGAGGCCTGGATACACTTGCTTTACACAATGTGGAGTCTCAACGAGCTGGTCTCTCAAACTTTCTAAATATTAAATGGAGCAGAAAGCAGATCCTTCAAGAGTGATTCACGGATAGCGCAGTGGCTTTTATGTACAGATAAATGAAGTAGGAATCGAAGTATGTGTTATACTGTTTTGAAAGTAAATCTATAAAGGTGAGGGCCCCCTATGTTTTCTATGGTATGGATGTACCGGGAATACCGCAATAATAACACTGCAGAACATTTATTGGGACATCTAAGTTAGCTTTCTTGGATTGGCCTCTATTCTCTTCTCTAGAGGCTGTTCTAAAAATTTATGTTTATTGACACCAGCAATGTCGGCACGAAGCCAGCAGGAAAAGGAGAAAACAATACTTCAAAAAGGTGTCAAAAAGCTTGTTTCCATCTTGTCACCTCTGTTTTCAGTCTCTGTTACTTCCAGTGCTCATCGGGACCCATCATTAGCAGAAATGCTGGCAAAGTCCTTTCTAACTGAGCTTCTTTGCCCTTCTGTTGAGTATTTTGCCATTTTGGTTGGTTTTCCCAAAAGAATACCATGCCAAGTCATTCAACCATTCATTCTTAATATTTACTGAGTGCTCTCTCTTCACAAGGAGAGTGTGCTAGGCATATTTCTCATTGACATTCTTAGTAGATCCTGCTCTGCAAATTTATAAACATTTGAGATGTGCAAAACCATAACTCATAGTGGCTATATCTTTATATGGGCCTGTCTCCCTGAACCCAAGACCCCAATAAATTGTTATGGACATTATTGAACAATGACCTTTGGGATTAAACTATGAGAATATTATAATCTTACTAGCTAATAATCACTAACTGGATAACTTTACTGGCAGTCTATCTTCTCAAGGAAGCTAATATGCATGCCATTTCCCTAGGGCGTGGCATTTGTGAAAGGGTTGGGGGTGGGCATGAGAGACTGTCCATACCCTTTCTGGACCCAGAGAGAGCCTCCAGTGGTTTTTGTACTAATTAATGAGCGGTCTTCCCACAATTTCAGATATTATAGGGCCATCATGTTAGAGATTCTTTGGCCCTTCGATTCCTCCCACTTAGTGACTTCAAAAGGACAAATGCTCGTTTGCAAAGATTTGGGAAGCTTTTAGTAACTTACTTGTGTCCTTTAATGTAATATTATAGGCTCCTACTTTATAATAGTGTTAATTCCCCATCATCTCAGATATGCATGCCAGGATTTAGCAGATTACTGTGCACACAGCTTTGGACTCCACAGTAAATGATAGCAGGAAGGAATTTACATATGGCCATAGGCAACTGTATTCGCAATGAAGAGATTAGAAGGGAAGGTCTACTGGGCAAAGCGAAAGGGCACAGGCCACTGAGAAATTTCTCTACATTCAAGGGACATTTCCATCTTTTACATTTTTGTACCTCACGCATTCAATTTTGCATGCTGTTAATATACTGTTACAACCATCTGTACTGGATTTTCAGCTATTATTACTTAAATAAAAAGCCTATATTCTGGGAAACTTCCCTTAAAAATAGAAGGCAGCCATTGATGCAAGGTGCTAGTCAATGTAATGCCATCTTTGAGATGCAGAGGTTCGGAAACATGCACCAGAGAGGAGCTGCCAGGCAGGGTCTCAGTGGCCTGGCACCAGCTGAGAATCCTCCTGCAGAATGCCTAGGACAATGGCTGGTGGCTGTGCCCCTCAGCCTTGGAGAACATCTGTACACTGAGATGAGGAGGGGCAACTCTTTAGTCCAAAGAGGCTGTGACATGATTAAATAATGCTCTTGAAACATTAAAAAAAAAAAAAAAAAAAAAAAAGCTAATGCCCTAACTCTTTACCTTCACGTTAAGTCAGAATCAAAGGTAAGCGTATATTGGAGCATGCAGGTTTTAGGTTAAGCACATAAAATAGAATTTTCACATTGGGAGAATTAAAGGAAGCTACAGAAACTATTTTTTTCCACTTTTATTTGTATGTTCATTTGTCTGAAAAAATATAGTGAAAAAGGCTTCTTAGATAGAGTAAACTGGGAAGAGAGGGCACTTATAATCAAATTCTGAGACCACGTCACGGAACTGAAACATCTTGTCACACTCACTGTCAGGGTGTGGAGCAGCAGACAAAATTACTGAACACTTGTTAAATAAAATAGATAACAGGAGGAAAAAAAGGGGAATGGTCATCAAGGAACATGTATAAAGGACACATGGACAAAGCAAAAGGGGGTACGTACCAGGGTGGGAGGTGGGGCAGGGTGGGGGGAGAAGGGGAAAATGGAGACAATTGTACTTAAACAATAAAAAAAGCGAAAAAAGAGACAATCTTTTTTTTTTTAAGATTTTATTTATTTTTTAGACAGAGGAGAAGGGAGGGAGAAAGAGAGGGAGAAAGCAATGTATGGTTGTCTCTCACATGGCCCTCACTGGGGACCTGGCCCACAACCCAGGCATGTGCACCAACTGGGAATCGAACCGGGACTCTTTGGTTCCCAGCCCGCACTCAATCCACTGAGCTACACCAGCTGGGCAAAAAAAGGCAATCTTATTCCAAGAAATTTTTTCTATCTTTTGTTTTTTGTTTGTCATATGTATACCAAACAAAAACCCTTTTTATATTCTAAGAATCATAATGAACACAAACATTGGAATAATTTAGGAGCCTTGTGTGCCAGGTGATGACATTAAAATGACAGCGAAATGCTATGGCTGAGTTCTCAGTTTCCATTATGAAATTGTTCAGTAGGTTTAGCAAACTCCTCTTGGGTATAGTTATTTTATGTTGATATTGATGCATAAACATAATGTTAGCAATGGAAATTACAGATGATATTTCATTTTAAATATACCAGAGATGGATTTCCAGAGATTCAAAATAAAGGAATGGACAGAAGGGATCTATTGTCTTATATTCATACTATGGGCCAAACACAATGCTCAGAATTTGGATATTTCAGTTACCTTTCATGGCAACCCAATAAAGTCTAAGCTATAACTCCAGCTTTAGACAAGGAAAATGAGGCTCAGAGAGGTTAGGTGGCTCACCGAAGGTCACACAGCTAGCAAGTGTCTAAGACAGGACTTACACCTCTGTTCTCTAACTTAAAGTCCAGGATTGTCTCCACATACCACATTGCTTTCTCTTGGCAGATGAGATAATTTTACCCTGGTAAGGTATAGTAATTTGTACAATTTTTATAGCATATTTAAAATCCAGGTTTTCTATTTCTAAGATCTGTAATCAATCTACTACATTAACCTATGGAGATGAATTTACATTATGAAATATTTTTTGGGTGGATTCCTTTTAACATAAAGTTTACTAACTCACAACTTCAAGATACATATGAAGTGTGCAAACCTCCGTTCCCAGCATTGCACAAGCATTGCATAATTAGTGGGGTGAGGAGTTTCTGCATGCGTACTACATATTTGCAGTTACGAAACAGGTTACTTTGAAGGAAAAGCAATGCACTTTGTAAATCTCATGATTCACAAGTTTGTCACAAATGACAACAGAACATTCTTTTAACTGAAATTAAGTGGAATGAATTTCAGACATGAATAGAATTCCTGGTGTATATATTCAATGGACAATAAGTGTGGAATGATAACATGATAAAGAAATCAATACGGCAGCTTGAAATACCTTTCCCACAATTTTAGATTTTAAATTATTTCATGTAAAATAAACAGGAAGAAACCACACATGATATCCAGACCCAAGTTATGGGGCTTTGACAGCAGCCAATGCACATGACCCATGCAATAGCAATCCAGGGTTCAAGCTAATTGATTTTAGTGTCTCCCACTGGTTGGTACAGAGATTGATGCAGCCAACCTTTATCAGCCAGCTCGGTTATATTTTCCTATCTGTGCCGTACACTGCTTGCTTTAATTCTGCTCTTTTCAGACCAGTTTGCAGACTTGTCAGGAGAGCTGTAGAAAAACTTGGTTCCCAAACACAGATAAACTCTTGTTCTACATGCCCTAATCTCTGGTGATTTATTAGTGCAGTAACTTAAATCCCTGAAAAGCCACATATAATTGATTTCCTTTGCTTTCAAATAATTAGAAAACAGTAATCTCTAAATTATGGTTAAATCCAAAGTACATCATGGTGTAACATGGAACCTATCTCACAAAGTTTGTGACTCAAAAAGATTATTTTTAGTTATACTGTTTGGGAGGAAGAGACAAAACATAATGAAGTTTTTCAGAGAAATGGAGAATCTGTACTGAAAATTCAAGAAATTATTTTGTTTCCCATGAGTAATTATTTCTGAATACCATAGAGAGAAGCTAACATTACCATAGAGGTAAAAATTAAATCCCTTTTCTGGCCTTAAACACCTTCCCATTAAATATCTGTGCTTTCATCACACAGGTGAAAACCACTATAAATGACATCTCGTCACCAGGATTCCCAAGGGTTCTCACTGCATAAGCTTTGAATTACCCTCCCGAGAAACTCCATACGCCAATGTATGACTGCAAGATTATACTAGGTGTGGGTATTTTTAGACTTAAGGTAAAAAATGCTCTTAGTCTTCCTGTCAAATAAAAATAGCTCCAAATTTCCAAATCTTTACTGATTCAGTGTTACTGTATTTATAAATCCTACTACACAGTCTGTATAATTATCTATTGATTAATTCAGGATCAATTGGAAATCACAGGTGGCCTCATGAAGGAAATTTAAGAAAGCCCTGCTGAAAGGCACAGATGAGGAATGATAACTGGGATGGTGTATCATCCATAGTAACTAGGGAATGTTTCCAAAATCACAGTTTGTGCCTGCGTCTGGGTATGGGGCCCCGGGGTGGGTCAGTGTGTCCCAAAGTCTGATACTCAAGATAGTATTAGGAGATGTGCAGATGACCGAGTTTTATTTGATAGATATGGATTCATCTTAAAAGTCAATGAAACAATCTAATTGGCATAGTAAAACTTTTGTACTAATTTTGGATGTCTATGTTTAGGGTGACTTTAAATAAACATCTTTTGAATCAACTTAAGGAAAAGTATTAGTAATTTCTAATACACAGCTTTGGCAAAATGTATAAAGATGTTGTAAGAAACAGTAACTGTCATTTCCCCTGTTTGGGGATTCAGTCGGCTTTTGTCCCATGGCACAAACAATTGTAAATTGACTTCCATCAACCCTAAAAAAGATGTAAGATTATACTGCCATTTCCCCCCTAATTTGAACAGTGGATTCATTTCTATAAGTTTGTAGCATTCTTTGTTGACAGAATACAGACTCTTCTCCGGTTAGTAATATTTACCAGCTTTTTGGACAATCACACGCTCACCTCCACATTCAACGCTAAGATATGGACATGCTTATGCACACGAAGGTATTCCTGTCCATCCGCTCTCACACATACAACGATCTGTGTTCCCAAATGTTGTGTGCTAGTCAGTGTGCGCAGGTTAAAGTTAGAATAAGCAAACTAAACGGATGAACTGAGAGGCCCAGAGGCACGGATACACGGCTCGGACCAGCAGGCCTCAGAGAAGAGGAGGGTGAGGGGGACAGGAAGGGACTGGCCAAAGAGCATATATGCATATTGGCTCGGCCCATGGACACAGGCAAGAGCAGTGAAGGCCAGAGGCAGGGCCAGGGGCTAGGGGTGAGTGGAGCAAGGCAAAGTGGGGGACAGGGGACATCTGTAATAACGTCAAGTATAAAAACAAAGTTAGAATGAGGCTGTAAGTTACTAAGAATAAACATTTCTCAAATGTGGGAAAACTGTGAAGCACTACTTGATACAAGTTATCAAAGTATATCTCCAAATTTTAGCATTCCAATTCACTTTGTAAATTTTATATTTTACTTCAGTATAAGCAGGTTGGTCTGCTCATGAAACTAAAAGAAGAAAACTTAAATGTCTAGAGGAAAAATTCAACTCACATGCCTAGAAACTCAAATAAATTTTTGAAATATGAATCAATGCATAAACAGCCAGAACACTCAGTCTCACATTATTTTTAGTAATTGGTTGGCATTGTCACCCGAAGTATTGATTGACTGAATTGTGTACGTTTCAACTGGTTTTATTCGCCTCTGAGGAAGCTGAGGCAGCCCCACACTAAGTATGGAATTAGCTGAGCCTCACCTTTGAACAAAATCATTAACTAAGGACCATTCTTCTCAGTTCCTCATCTTAATGATTAGCTCCCTGTGAAAACAGGCCCTCTAATTTTGTTAATGCTCTTATTGGAGTTGGAGAAATTCACCTACCGGCCTAACCGATTTGTTTCCATTTTGTTGTAATTGCTGTCTTAGCCAGAGCTTCTTATTACCTGAGTCTTCACATATAACCTTAAGAAAACACATTTATAACTAGAAAAATAAAACTTTTCTCTTTCTAAATTTTCTATATACGACAATTTACTTCCCACCATGATGAATGGAAATTCATTTAATATTTATAGTTGGCTTCTGGTTAACGGTAAAAAAATAAAGCTTATATTAAAATATCGCTTATTTATATAACACAACACATCCTTTTACTATGCAAGTTCAATGTCAAAATGTTAATATGGTGTAACATTTTTCTTTTTTAATTTTGATAAATTGCATCAGCAATAATTGATCAATTATGTAAAGCAACTGACAAGTTCGTCTACCTATTCAATATCCTATTTCCATAAAATAGCCTTTTTACTTTTCTAGGTCTCCCTCGTTATTCCAAAGGAAAAAAACATCCCAGGACTTTGCTTGCACTTAAACATCTCATTAGGTCATATATGTGTGTGAGTGGGTGTGTATTTGAAGAGAAAGCTGGCAGACGGCTGACATGTGTCTTAGAGCTGCCATTAAAGGACAAAGAGGATTTCCACGGGTGAAATGTCTTTGGGAAGGAAAGGCAGAGCCAAGTGTGTGGTTGGTTGGAGAAGGGGGTTCCATGGTATGAAATGATGTAGATTGGTAGAATGGTCTTAAAAGGTAAGTAGTGGCTATACTTTGAATTGTATTAAATATTTGCCTATGGAGTTTGAGTTCCATTCTATGGGCAATGGACAGTTGCCAGAGTTTTAGCCAGTGGTATGACAGGAACTTATTTTTTAAAATTATACTTTATCGTTTAGGCCATTACAGTTGTCCCCACTGATAGAGCCTTATTTTAGGAAGGCAAACTTTACAGCAGTCTAAAGTTGACTGAGAAAAACAGGTTCGCTCAGAGGGGTTTGCCCAGTTTCGGTTCACGGGACAGCTCCACTGCTTGGGTGCCATCTTGTCCTGTGGCTTTTGCATAATAAACAGTGTAGAAGACTTATCTTGAAAATTTTCTAAGGTCTCATTGTTTATGAGCCAATTTTGTTCATTAAACACCCTGACTGCATAAGAAGGGAACTATAACAGATGCTGTAAGTCTGCAGTTGACATGCAGGTTTCACTAACGGACTGGAGCTGAGGTGGAAAGGCTGACAGTTTTCAGGACGAAGTGTGCTTCCTAACCCCGTGTCTGTTACAGCTCGGGACCAAACACGGTCCTTAACTCTCACTTCCCAGAGCACTGGTTACGAGGAAAGATGGCTTCTGTGGCATCTCAGAGGAAATTATACAAAGACAGCCATAGCTTTTCTGCTGTCATTTCAGGATAAACTTACCAGGAATTAATAAATATCTCCAGGTCTATGTTAATGGCATGACTGCCCCTCCAAATGTGTTGTGTTCAGGACAATTGTGGGTGTGCATGGACCTTACTGCGCAGATTCCTGCCAGTTGCGCTTCTGGTTTGCATACCGGCACACTCAAGTCTCATGTCCATATTATTACTCAGGGCTTGTCTATCTCTCGGTCACCTGTGCATTTCTTCAGGTCCCCAGAGACTGAGGAGACACTAGGAGTTTCCATTACTCCTAGTGATTCTCTGAAACTTCCTGATATTAAGTGCCTACCCACCTAGATGTCTACTTACCTACCTAATGCCTTTTCCCAGAATCCCCTGTTAACTTACTCTACTCATCTTCTGGGAAACCTACCAATTACTCCTTACCAAACTTGTATGACTCTCTTCTAATCCTGGTGCACCTTCCTGTTTAGATTTTCCCCCATAGCTGTGGCTGAAGCTACTTCCAAATAACTGTCCCAAATCAGTATTGAGTGTTGAGAGGCAGAACTCCCTGGTTTTGCTTTTTTAAAATAATCAGTTAAGCCATAGTTTTAAAGTGATTACTGAATATAAAAAACAGGTACTATTTTATTAAAAAAATCAAATGAGCTTTTTGTAGTTTGTGCATTTAAATTATATGTGAATCACAATAAAATGATGTTTCATTTGACAGAGAGTTTTATATGATAAATACAGACATATTCTTTAAGAGACAGGGTTTGTATTGCATGTGTACATTTATAAATATTGGGAGATAGTTAGGGAAAGGAAAAATGAAAAGAAAAAAGCATTTGAATAGAAATATGAATTTTTCTGTTGTAAAGAATACTTGTTGAACATAATGCTGTTTCAAATTTTATCTAGAACTATCTAAATAATTTGGGAAAAGTCATGGGAAGTACAGAAAAAATTATGCCCAATCACCTGTTATCCCACCAAAAAGAGACAATCATTGTTAATTGTAAGCTATTATACTTATTAATGCATTTAATATTGAGATATATAAATCATTCTTTAGTTTTTTCAACTCTGATCTTTAACAGGACCAAGGGGGCAAAAACTTTATTTGGTACATAAATTTTGCTGTGCTTTGGAATTTGCTAGAAACAGAATTGGCATCTGATTTTGAATAAACTGAAGACTTCTGACCTCCTCGTTCTACAATTATTCATTGAGAACTGCCTTGAGAATTATCATGTGCTATTTTGGCACGTCCATTAATGTATGGCATCACAGTCCTAAGTAGAGGACTGTAGACAGAGAAGTAGGATAATGGTCATGTAATAAGAATGAAGACATTTTTAAAAAATAATTTAGTTTAAAATTTCTTGGAAAAATAAACAGAGCATGTGAAAGCAGATAATACTGCAATATCAAGAATTCGTTCCTATAGCTGGGATGGCCTCTGGCCACCTGGGAACTGAGCATTGATGCCTTTAATCAAGGTACCATGACCTTTTTTTCTCCTACAAACCCATGGGACATAGCTGGTTGGTTTCTGGAGTTTCTCTATTTCATCCTGGAAAGTGGCTTTTGTTCATAGTCTGTAGGAACTAGGTTATTTTAAACTGTGCTAAGAAGTTGCTCATTCTTGCCTTGGATTTAGGCAGCAAAATACAAAGTGACATATCTGCTGTCTTAAACTTCCATAGACACAGGCATGTAGCACAGTTGACGACTTTGCAGAGCCTTTGACTGATTCACTGAGGACGGTAACATATCTAATTGTTTGGTCCTATTGTAGCCATATCACCTCGTTTATTCCGAGGGATCGCGTGGCCCTCTGTGCACAGCGGCTCCTCTAGTGCCAGGCTAATCGGTGCTGGTGCCAGTTGCTTGACTCCTATCATTTTCCATCTGAATTGGTTTATCATCGCCACTTCATCTGTCTGACAGCAGTTCCTCCTGAATTTCAGGATGGATCCTGACAACTTTTGTTTTTAACCTCAAGGTTGTGCCCCCGTTAGCTAGGTGAGTCTGACAATTTGATGTTTCTCTTCATAATCAGTGATGGTTCAGGACAGTCAGCCTCTGAGCCCTTGGCACCTTTGAGAGAAATTAGGCCTCTGTGTCTCATCCATTAAAAGGAGGGGAAGCTCCCAGCTAAGCAGAGAAATGGGGAAGTCTCGTTTTTGTTATTTAGGTATAAGCAGAGTTGAGTAATTTATTACCCGGGTGGTCTGGGAAGGCAGATGGGGAAAGACAGACAGAGCTTGTGCCTCAGGCTTTAAACATATCAAGATAAATCCTACTGCAAAAGTGTAAATGTTCAATGTAGAATTTCTCAGCAGAGTTTTATACTCTGGTTTTGGGTCTGGATTGTTTTGTTTCTGCCACCCGAAAAGAAAGGTTTTGGTTTTTTGTCGCTAATTTGCTACTGGCCTTTGTCTCATTGTTTCTCCTACTTAGTTAGAAGAACGGTTCTACGAGTTCCTATGGCTCGACGCTGTGTGTCCACTATTTCCTCGTTTGCAGAGGGATTTTTTAATCTACCTTAAATTTTTCTCTTCTAGTTACAGGTTTTCATTTCATGATATTTCTGTATTAGAATATTCTGGGCTATAATGAACAGAAATTTCCAACTCAAACTGGCTGAAACAGTAAAAATATGTATTTTCTCACGTAACTGGAAACTCAGAGGCTAAATTTAGATCATACGTCCATTCCTTCACCCATGAGCCCCACGGGAAACGGTCAGACCAGTGGTTCTCCAGGTGTGGTAAGGGCCAGCAGCATGAGCGTCACCTGGGGATCCGTCAGACATGCCAGTTCTCAGGCTCCACTTACATCCTGTGGAATCGGAAACCCTGGGGGTGGGACCAGCATGTGCTCTAACAAACCCTGCGGTGATTCTGATTCAAGTTCAAGTGTGATTTTCACTAATCATTTAGGGTAGAATGGATTTAGGAGACACTAATGTGACTGCTCCGACATCTCTTGTAGGAGAGAACTAAGTTGCGAAGCCATTGTTCTTTGACAACGGTTCAGAGTTTATAAGTTTTATACTTCATTTATTAAATATATGCCCAATTATACTCTTTGTTCTTTGTAATGCTACTATAAATAGGATTCTTTTCTTAATACCATTTTGGCTTGTTCACTGCATGTATAGAAATACACATTATTTCTTCATATTAATTGTATCTTGCAACCTTGCCAAACTCACTTACTAATTCTGATAGCTTTTGTGGATTTCTTAAGATTTTCTATATATAATATTGTGTCACCTATAAATAGAGATACTTCTCTTCCATTCCAATCTGGATACTAGACTTTACTTTTCACCAAACATTTCATATCCAGTTTTGGAGACTCTTATTTAAAATGACTGAAGGATGAGAAACATACCCAAATAATATGAAAAACTTATGCTATTTTAAAATTACTTGGACATTTAAGATAGACAAATTTTTACTTACCCTACATCAGGCTTTGTGCAAAGTGCTCCCTATATTACATAACATGTATACACTAACCTTGGAAATGAGTATTAATAATCCATTTTATGGGTGAGAAAACAGAGACTCAGAGACCTCAACATTAGGCGGTTCAGAATCAGCAGGCCAAGTAGGGATCTGAACCTGGGCTGTCTGACTTGAAGAAGTGAGACTTAAGAATGCTTTCCAAGTAAACTGAACAAAATACTTTAGAAAGAGATTTAATAAACAGAAAATAATACCAACAGCCTCTAGATCAGCAGTGGGCTCTGGAGAATGCAGCCCACAGTGCCGCCTTTGGCTTCCAAGGCCATTCCCACCTCTGTCCCCAGTCACCGTTGCCTTGGGACCCCTTCTCTGCTGCTGGGCTCCCCTGGTGGTGTCCTTCACTTGGCCAGTGAAGAGGCCTTCCGTGCTTCCCAAGGACCCCTCTGTCTCATCAGAATGGCCACTATTTCTCTCACACTTCTCCCCTGCCACCATCTATCTTTCCTATATCAAAATCCCCTTGCTCAAGCATTGTGAGCATTACCACAAACACAGGAGTGATGCACCAGGCCACGCATCACAAGGGCTGCGGCAACACTAGGTGATGGGGTTTCTGTTTAACAATTAATGAAGTTGATTACAAGTTATGTTTTAAAGGTATTGGAGTGAACATGCATAATTCTGATATAACAGTTTCCTTATATAGACATATGAATGGAAACCAAAAACTTTGGTCTTTTAGCCCTCACACATTTTCACAAGTTCTAGAAAAAAACATAGACGTTGGGGACAGGGCTGTGAGAGTAAAAATCATTAGTCCCTTTTCGTCTGCCCTTGGACCCAGTAGTTCTACATAACTGACCCACCAAACCAACTACTGCATTCATCTTCTTGTTTTAATTAATAATGTGCACCCATGACCTCACAGAGTTATGTGATGGAAGCAAATGCAAAGGACTCTTGTTTTGGTTAAGCCATTCCGCCACACTATAAAGAATAACATTCACTGGACTTTAGAGATTTTGAACATAGTTTAAGAGCTCCCAGTAATCTGAGCTTCTGGGACATGGGAACCTCAGTATGTGGACAACTATAGAGTGCAGCAAAAGTAGGTTTACAGTTTGGTGTGCGGGGAACAGATTTTATTCTTGTGTTATTATTTATTATTTTATTATTTTCCATAGGAACTGTACACCTAGTTTTGCTCCACCCTGGATATAGGTATTATTAAGTCTTTTTCAGTTGTAACATTTTGTGAAAAAAGAAACAAAGTACTCCCAAGAACATAACATCCACTGCACTGCAATTAGCTCTGTTTCTCTAGCTAATGGCCTGATTATTTGCCTCTTCCAGTGGCTCCCTAGCTATTTTCACAGCTTAAGGCTCTGTTGCTTACATTTATACTTAGGTTGAAGGTGATAATTGCTTCTTTATCAGTTTTTTGCCACTTTCTTTCTAAGACTTTTCTATGCTCCTCCTAACCTTTCTGAACTTCTTTCTCTTTTGAGAAATTCCATTTAGGGGAATGTCTCCTTAAGGACTTATTCCAGGTATGATGATTTCTTAAAGGAGCCTACGTTTTCCTTCTTTCTAAAGAGAATCATCAAATATTTAGTATGCATCAGGAATAATAGTACAGTATTCTGAGAATACAACACTAAATAATCAAATATGGCCACTAACTTTTAGTTTAGTGTGGGAAGTCAGTACTAGATAATCAAACAGTAACATAAGTAAATTAACAGATGCAAATTATGATAACTGGTATGAAGGAAAGGTACACGGTGCTGATAGAGAGCAGATCCAAGGAACCTAACAGATGAGTAAATCAGAGAAGGCCTCATGGAGGTGGTGATATTAAAACTGAGAACGGAAGTGTAAGTAGGAGTTCAGTGAGAAGATGGGCAAGACTATTCCAAGCAGAAGAAGTAGCATCTAGAATAACACTGAGGTTTTAAGTTTTACATTTCAGACTAGTAGGAATGTTTGTAAGCCAGAGATAAAACATGATTTTCCACTATCGCTGTCAGTAGAAACAGTTGCCTATATAGAGAGTACATTTTGGATACGGGTAAAGAAAGCAATAACCAAAGGAAAGACTGGAGTATGCTACCACTTAGCCTCTTCCCAGAATGTTCTTTTCCTTATATAACAGGACCAGAGTTTAATGACCAGGTTGCCACAAATTACATCAAATAAATTATAATTTTTTTCTGTTGTTCTTTACTATTGTTTATCCCATAACAAAAATCCTCTGGCCCTTTATCTCCTGCTTCCTTCTTGCTCTCAAGATTAGAGGCCGTTCAGCTGGTTACTTACCAGAGTAACTTTGGCCATCTAAGAAACTAACTGTAGGATCATCCCACCAATTCCAGAACCACTACTGAATTGGGATGTCCCAGGGTGACACTCAGGTAATCCACATTTTTTTTTAAAGCTTCTCAGGTGATTATTATAAGAAGTAAGACTGGGAAACCCTGTTCCACTACTAGCCATATGACCATGGGCAAGTTACTTGCCCACTCTGTGACTCAGTTTCCTCAATTGTAAAATAAAAATCAGTCCTGGCTAGTGTGGCTCAGTCGATTGGGTGTCATCCTGCAAAGGGTTGAGCGTTCGATTCCTGATCAGGGTACATGCCTAGGTTGCGGGTTCAGTCCCCAGTTGGGGCACATAGGAAAGGCAACCAATCAATCAGTATTTCTTTCTCATATTGATGTTTCTCTCCCTGTCTTTCTCCCTCCTTGCCCCTTCCTCTCTTAAAAAAAACCCAAAAAACCAAAAACTCTTTCTCCCTCTCTCTGTAAAAGCAATGAAAAAAAAATGTCCTTGGGTGAGGATAAATAAAATAATAAGAATCATGTGGGTAACCTATCTTATGGGGTTGTTGTGACTATAAGCAGAGGGAGAGAATCCTGACTCCATGCAACACATTTGGATAGGAAACACAACCACTGAAGGAAATGCCTATTCTAGGAACTACGGGAATGCAGGGCTGTCCCAAAGACAGAAGGACTCCCACAGACTCATCTCTGGTTCTGATTTCTGAGGTCACTTTGTGAGCTTCTTTAAAAGCTGCACATCTCCACCTCTGCCACCGCTGCAGGGTCGAATGTGGTGTCCTGGGGATTAAAACCTGCCTCCACGCCTTCTTTTGCAGCACTGCCTCCGTGCTTCCCACTCCTGTAATTGGCAGGAGGCTGTTATTGTCAGACCATACTTTCTGGGAGACAGGGGACAGTCTATAACTCAGGCTGGCCAGTCAGAATATTTATTTTCATAAGTACAGGTGATGGGTACAGAGGTTAGCAGAAGACCCCGGCAGGATGAATCGGAGTTCATTTGCAGTAATTGATTTGGGCACCAGGGAGGAAAGAGGTCTCTTCTTGCAATCGCTATCAACAAAGGTGATAAAAGCCTGGAATTTCCCATGGGTATCTTTGCCATCAAATGCAGGCGCCTGCTGAGGATGACACTGTGTGCGGAGGAAAGCAGAGCTGAGAGAGGAAGCAGACTTGGAGGGAGTCCTGATGAAGATATTGCTGGAATGCTGGGTCTGGCCATTTCCAAAACCATTGTGGGTTTCTCAGGGCCTGGGTTATGCTGAGAAAGTCTCTTGTGGAATGTCTCCACATATTTATCTACTGGTTTAACCCACCTGGAAATACATTTCTGTCGCCTACAACCCAGAGTTCTACACAATACTTCTGGGTGTTTTACTGACACATTTGTCGTCATACGGGTTACTGCAGGGTGCTGCGAAGCCGGGTTGGAGAAGTGCCTGAGGTCACCTCCTTCTAACAAGCCAGGGAAGCAAGTGAAGAATTGCAGATGAGCCATGAAGGCAGGACGGCTACTGTTTCAGCTCTATCTGCACTGTAATTACTGAAGAGCAAAGGTTGCAAAATTCTTAAAACGAGTGAATCAGATATATTTATCATAAAATGTTTAAAAATTGACTTACTACCTGGACTGCTTGGAAATTTTGCTATTGTGGAGATAGAACTGCAGATAAGAGCGGGCCTGCCCTGTGTGTTAAACAGAACAGTGATAATACAAATGCTGTTCCTACAGCTTCAGGGAGAGTCTGTACATTAAAGCCGCACAGGATGGTGTTCTATTGTGAGTAGAACTCAATTCAAAGCTGCATTGAATACAAACAGGAATGCAGTTACACAGAGACTTAGAAGTTAATGAAAATCAGCCTGGTATATAAAGTACAATTTTAAAAGTTGAAAAAAAATAATTGTGTTACGCTAGTTATAGTTAAGACTTAGGTAATTAATCTAACTTTGAAACTTAGATCCTTTCCCACCCTCTTTGATATAATTATCCATTAGACTTACTAATGCACATTTTTCATGTCAAGCCAGTAAGAACTCCAAAGCGAAGAGATGAGGCTGGATGCAAGAGAGAAAGGGGTAAGGGCAAATTTGACGCATGTGGAAGCAGAAGAGTGTAGGGAAATACCAGCCCTTATTGCACAATTAATCACTAAAAATATGCAGCAGTGCCAAGCTATCTTTATTTGGTTATAATACAAAGGAAATGGATATGAACGCAATACATCTCCAGTTTGACTACTCAAGAAAAAAAAGTGCTGATAAAAACAAGTTGAAAATCAATAAAAATATCAGAGTTTAAGAATCAAAAGGGAACTTAACGTCTTCTCTCATAACTTCCTGTGTGTTAGGTCAGGAGACACATCTGGGCTGGCTGAGGGCCCTGGCCAAGGCCACAGAGCTACCTAGTGGGAGTTCTCTTGGTGCTAATTAATGGTTATTTCCCTTTCTAAAATACACAGCTATTAGAAAATAACACACAGATCAGGAGAAGTTCTTCCCGTAGCCATGTTTTGTGGAATCCCCAATGTGGGGATTCTGCCAGCTGCTGAATATCGGCATTCCGGTTGTGCATCCTGGAACTGGGGACATAGTCACAAGATGGGTTCGGAGATGCCCCGCGCATTGTGAGATGGAACTGAGCTAAAAGCTCCATCGATTACCTGATCCCCAAAGCCTCTGCTCTGGCAGTCAATGTTTTGGGTCTCCTGAAATCAGTGTCAATTCAGAGCCAGTCTAGGAATCCCTGAAAGTCTGATTATTCCCTGTTCCCCCAGGCACAGTCACCCTGTAAAAGGCCATAGCATTTAGTGGCACTTTGGCGAGTCTTTTGGAATTACATAGGGGGTTTTTAAATAAAAATTTGCAGTTGTAGAATAAGGTAGTCTATGATACCATAAAGAAAGAAGATCATGTCCTGAGTTTAGTTTAATTCCACAAAAACAGGAAAAAAAAAAAAAAGAGATGTCTGGAGAGAGTTAAGAGGTAATGGGGAGAAATGTCAAAAACAAGGGAAGATTTACTCATTTCCCCAGGACAGCCTATTAGTTCTGAGAACTGCTGGTGAGCAGCCTGCTCTAAAGCAGACATAAATATTGTGGCAATGGTAGAGGTCACTTTTATGCACTGATGTCAAGAATGTGATCCCTTAGGATCTGACAAGGTAGCCAGAATCTGGCCCCAAGGCTCCTCTTTGCAAACCGCCACCGCCAGAAACCTCGGGTCTGTGCATTTCAGATGAGCTCCCCAGATGAAATGGCACCCTGCCCCGTTTTCACAAACCCTGCTTTTGGGAATCGTCTTTCCTCTCTGCAGTCCCTGGCCATCAGTGACTCCCACGGGCATTCATAGACTATGAATATGGACAGAGGTATGCCCTTATGAAGTTGCATAAGTCTTACAAGTAAGCTTTCTGGAAGGAATGGCAACACAATTGTTTGAAGTAAACACAATGATTCATGCAGTGGTGCTATACACTGTAAATACACAAAAATACAAAACCCAAAGGGACCCCAAAGTCAAAACTGAATAAATGAATATTTAAGAATTCTAGATGCTAAAAATACACCTGAGATCTCATTTTCTTCTTAATCCAAAATTGCTTCAGGGACGAAAGCTCTTTGCCTTCTGGAATCCAACATCAGCCAAGTTAACTTAGCATCTTGGCAGAAATCAAGGGTAACCTGACTCTTTCTCATAGTAAACAGAGAGCATGAAATTTAAATGTAAGAGATACTGAGGAGAAACCTGCCTACCTGTTGCTGGGAATTAAAAAAGACATGTGCTATTTAAATTTTCATGGGTATTGCCATCATAGAAATAGAATTTGTTAGAATTTCTTCAAACTCACACCTGCCATTACAAGCTCAATCAAGTTGATGTAAAACATTTCAGAAGAATGAGAAATAGAATTAAAACCAATTAAATTTTTCCATTACCACGAGTTTTCCATTTAAGTACATCACCATTTTCCCACCTAGTCTAGATTGCTCATAACTCTTTAACAGCTCTTCCAAAAACATAGCATCTCGCCTTTTGGATATGGGATTTCAGGTTGCAGCTGTGTGGGTTTTTTTTTTTTTTTTTGCTATTTTTTTTTCTTTCTTTTTAACTTTAGGTTTGCAGACATACCTTTGATCCAAAGCAAACTGGGAGTCTCTGCTTAATTTTCTGCCAGTGGTTCCAGTGAATGAACTTCTGATTTTTGTTGATTATTGAATTGCTTCTGGGGATGGATCTAAAATGCAGGCACTGACCCTTAATGTCAATCATAAAATTCTGAGTCCAAATTTTGGAGGCAATTTCATTGTTTACTGTGTATTTCTGGCAGCGTGATCATAAGCAGCCTGACTGCTTTATGGATTTGTCTCTCTCCTGAGCAAACTTAAAATATGGCTTAGTAAAACCCACATTGGTTTATTGAGTGTATGGAAGCTGGCTGCTACTCTTGTGTCTCCTGCTAGTAGACATTATTTGGCTTTCTGCATATGAAAAGAGTTTTAAAACTGAGCATTTTTCTCAGTGTTACTAAATGTGTCTCTCTTAGCTAATTATAATGCAATGGGTCATGTAGAAAGCACTTGAGAATATCTTACGACAAAAATCATTTATACTTTCAAGTATATTTCATATTACAAGAAATGAAAAATTGTGTGAACCTAATTTATATGAACTAATAATTCATAATAAATTGGTTATGAAAGTCATTTGGAAGCTGTTCCTAGCACTATAAAATATATCAATATTTGCATCTATTGTTTTTCATCTCCAAATAACTATTAATTGTGACTTTACCCATTGGTACACAATGAGCCTTCTGGAATTCTACATTTATCATTGAGACGTCTTTATTAAAAGTACATTTAGGCATCTCCACAGGCACAGTGGAAAACTGGGTATGTCACCTCTGTGTTACTTTCTCTCTGAATATTTCTGAACCATTTTTAATGTCAATTTCTGGCCTTCTCAAATTTTGAAAATTAATGAGGAAAATCCTCTCTTTATTAAGATGCTTCACTAAATATGTAGCCAGAAGCCACCCACATGACAGTTAAATGTCACTGGGAAAGAAGAAAATGGGATCTGCACAGGATGTGTTCTGTTCTTCCTCGGAGATGGGCCCAGGCAAGCGGGGAACTGTGGAGATGGTAGCTGCCGATGTCGCCAGCGTCAGCTCTGCCCCCGCACGCTTCTTCATTGGCTCTCAAACTCACGGATGCTGTGCACAGTAAGTCTGAACTACCGACCACACAGATGGACTTCCCAAGTGAGTTCAAAAATGCTCTGAAAAACTAAGAAATTTCAGAAGTGTAAAATGGAGAAAGATATGAGTACTGAGGGCTCTATGGAAAAGCAATGTAATAACTAACCTATAAATGAAATGTTTTATTCTGGAGGTGAACCAGAAAATTACACTATATTAAAATATAACTACATTATCACCAAAATACTGCATGATAGAATTTTGGACAAGTACGTCACCACGATGGAGTACGAACATGCACTTCTCTCTCCATGAAACCAGATGGCAGATTCTCATAGGCACTGAACAAGTCATTTTCACGGTTACGCAAGTTGGAAGGCTGGCATATATGTAGCTCAGAGAGAAGGCACAAACCTTTCTTTTCCAAGGCATCTAACAACATTTTTGAATAGAGTTAGGAAACCCTCATGGTCATGGACAAAGGACGTATGTACCGGGAGCAGGGGAGGCCACAGTGAAATGGCCTGCCGAGGGCCACCTCACAGACCCCACGGCCTGGAGGGCTGAGGGTGGCGGACGTGATATTAACAAACACTCGGAGTTCACCACCACGAGCGCTTTAACAGGGAACTACGGAGGCACATAGAAGGGGCAACTTAAACATTTCAGGCACAGAACATGCACTGCGGAGGCACCTACAGACCTATAGGCTCAGGGCTGAGAGACCTGATGGCCGGCTCCAGGAACTGGAGGAAATTTGGTGCAGCAAGAGTATCAGTGCAATATGAGTGGTGTGGCCAGATATCATCCTGGAGAGTTAAGTAGAGGACTTACCATAATGGGTCATGCCAGTTAAATGACAGAGTTCAGGTTTGTCCTGAGAGCCACTGCAGAGGCCCCAAGACAAGCTTCGCACAGGAGGAGGGAAGAGGAAAATGGAGGGACCGGACGACAGCAAGGTCTCTAGGGGGGCAACCGACTCTGCAGTGAAACAAGACAGACTGTGAAGAGTGATGAGTGATGAGTGTAGCGTTGTAGTTACTGAGTGTAAGGGACCTGCAGGGCCCTCAGTGGCTGTATGGCTGCCCAGGAAGGAGATGGCGCTGTAGGGAATTGTAGGGGCCAGGGGTTTGTGGGTGCAATCACACTGGGAAAGCATGCGGGGTGAGAAGAAAAGAGGTTCTAGGGGAGAACCCTGGGGAACATCAACATCTGAGGGATGAGGAAAGGAAACAAAGTAGCCTGCGGAGGGAACTGAGAGTGCAGGCAAAGAAGAGGAGGGCCGCTGGGAGAGTCTGTCCTCCCAGACATCAAGGAAGGTGACTTTTAAAGAGGCCTCTAGTCTCCAAAGCTGCAGAGAGCTGAGGTGAGGTCTGGAAAGGAGTTAGTGGATTTTATGGGGGGACATTTATTGTGGAGAGCAGAACCAAAGTTTGATGGGGCAGACTGCAGACACAGGAAGTGTGGGAGAAAGAGAGGAAGTACAGGACAAGAGAAGGAACAGAAGATGGACATGATCTCTGAAGAAGACCCCTTAGGAAACAGAATATGAGTGGGAGGAGGAGGAGGATGAAGTAGCAGCTGAGAAAAGAGCAAGATCTGGGGTGGAAGTAGCTAAGTCTGTATGTTGTGAGAAGGGTGCTCTAAGAGCTTCCTTTGACACCCTCTTTTCTGAGAAGCAGGGGGAGAGGTGATCCTCAGAGACATTGGGGAGCAGATGGGCTTGGGGCGCTGAGGAGAGAGGAATGTATCAGAAATTGCCTCTCTGGAAAACGGGAGAGAAACAGATCAGCAGGGAACATAGGACTGCCAGGCAACGTTAAGAGCCCGTCAATTTATCTTGGTACCAATCTGTCTTGTGTAATTTTCTATCATAGCCCACAGTTGCCAGATATAAAAACAGACAGCCAGACTAATCCTGAGGAATGGCACCATGAAATGGAATACTTTGTGAAACAGTTTACGAGGCTTCTTCATGACCTGAGCAAAACATCCCCACAAGAATATTGCAAATTAATTAAGTGACCTCAAGAAGAGTACATTTTTTTCTCCAAAACCCTGAGCCTAGGAAAGTGGGCAGACACTGACCAGTGCCCATATTTACTGTAACTATATGGAAGGTATAACTCCATTAATATGATACTCATTAATTAAGTGATTTCTGGGTTATACATAAAAGCCCATGTGACTGTTTAGTACGATTGGTCACCCCAAAGTTGTTTAATTCTTCAGAAGACGCAAAATGGAAAATCTAGATCTACAGAGCTCATAGACAGACCTAGAAGGTTGTGGCCACACCAAAGATCGCTACTTCATGAGTCCCGGATAAACAGTCGCCTGCAGCCTGCCTCTGGCGCCTCTCCCCCATGTTTTTCTCACTGAACTCTCATTGGGTGCTCCTGTGTGCCAGGTGCTGTGGCCCTGACCCTCGGGGGCTGCCAGTTGGGAAGACGGACAAGGAGCAAATGTTTACAACCAAGACTGACTCATGAGTGAGAGACAGAGCTAAAAGGATGAGACTTGGGAAGATAAATCTAGTGATTAATTCTGTTGTTGGATTAGCACAAAAATACCCGCTTTCCATCTAGTGTACAAAAATATAACTTCTGGTAACCTTTGACTTGGGTAAAATAAAGCAAACACAAGGAAAACTATGATTCTGCTATATTTGAAAAAATCCATGTTTTCAAGTTTTATTCCTCTTGAATCTGTGATGAACTGGATCCTATGACATTTCCCACCAAACCTCCTAGTTGCTTGATTTGCTCTTGAAAGATAGGTTTGAAAAGAAAAATCACAGAGTAAGTTGTTCCCAAAGACATCGGTTCTGTACTGTTGAACTTTCTTTAGAAGTCTGGGGCTGCTACAATAGTAAGTTATTCTCTGTTCAGATTTTTCTGTTTTCTTTTTAATCAATATATTTTATTGATTATGTTATTACAGGTGTCCCAATTTTTCTCTCTTTTTCCTCCCACTGCCCTGCTCCCCCCGCACCCTCCAGCATCCCCCAACCCTTAGTTCATGTCCATGGCTGTACATATAAGTTATTTGGCTTCTCTATTTCCTATACTATTTTTAACTTCCCCCTGTCTATTTTGTGCCTACCAATTATGCTTCTTATACCTTGTAACTCCCCACCCCCGATTCTCCCCCTGTCCCTCCAGAAACCATATCCTTGCCCTGGGTGACGCATCTGGTAACTGGAATTCTCAGTGGGGTTTTGAAATGGTTATGTTCAAACCACTTTAGGAAACAAACCAATAATTCAGAAATGTCCTGAGTCCTCTTGTATCTGAAGGGGAAGGGAGCAGGAAGAGAAGAGGAAGATTATTTTGGGAGAACGGGCAGTTATCAGGAATCATGTTCTAGTGTGTTTTGTTACTTATGGGCTGTGCAAATTTAAGCCTTTCAGTTGTTTCCTGTGAAAGGAGGTGGCTGGGACTAGATGACGCTTTGGCATTTCGAAGAGTTTATTTTTATCAGAAAAATTAGAGTTCGGACTAGGTGGTATTACAGACTGAATTAATACTCGCTAACAGGAGTGACCTCACCTATCTACGTGAGTCATTTGGTGAGTGAGGTTGTTACACAGACTCGAAGTCCACACAAATGGCCTGGTAATTAATTTAATCAGTTCACAATAAACTGCTAATTACTCCTCTGGCATCCCAATAAAGCAAGATGCATTGTGAGAGCCAGTTCCATGCACTGTATTTGTGTCTTTCCGTCATAAATCTGAATGGACATCTGCATATCCAAATACATTTTTCTGTGTCCATTTTCCTAGGATTCTCATTAAACATTTGTAGTGCTTTAAGAAGTCTTATTTTGATTTGTGGGAGCAGCGGAGAGGATATAATATGAAATCATAGAATCTTAAAGCTGCTGTTTATGTTAAAGAACATGCAATTTGACCTTTGACAGAAACTCTCAAATGTGTGAACAGAGATATTCTCAACAGGATTGTGTACGACAGAAAAAACTAGTAGCAACTTTAATACACATTGACTGGACAAAGAGACGGCAGCATATTCACACAATAAAATATTATATAGCAGTTACGTAATTGCTATATGCTGATGTATATAGCTCTAATTAGCTACATATATCAATATATACATAAAACCCAAAACTAATGTTGAATGAAAAAGCAAGCTTTTTAGCCCTATATAAAGAACATTTTATGTAGGGCTACAAATATAGAAAAGGAATATACATGTGCTAAAAAATTTATAGAGACACGCACAGGAATGTGGTCATAAACATCAAATTTAGGAACACGGTCAGAAGAGAACAAGACCGAATGTGTGGTAATTGGAGAAGAAAATAAACCAGAATCTAAGAGATTAAGCAACTTGTTCAAGGACACAAAACAGGCTCAGGGATTTCCACTGCAAAATACACACAATGACAGCCACAGGGAATCTAACATTATAAGGAAACTTAAAAGGTCATTTTGTGGAATTCCACATTCCATTTTCAAATTTTACGAACAACGTGTCTGCTAAATAATGATCCCACTTTGTTAAAACATGAAGCACAGCAAAAGGAAAACTAAGCCTCTCTGGGAAACACTCCCAACCTCAAGGAAGGATGTTTCAGGTTATCCCCTCCAAACCAAACTCTAACTTCTGAAAAACCAGAGTTAAGTACCTGCCTCACCTGCTTTGTTTAGCTTTAGAAAGTTGAGTTTAGCTTTTGGTGTGGGTCGACTCATTCAGCAAAGATTTACTGAGCATCCACTCTGTGCTGGGCACTGAGCTAGGTGCTAGGGCAGAGCAGTGAACAAGGCAGCATCTTGTGCTGCGGTGTAAAATGAATCAGTAACAGTGAAGGAAGATTGTTCTGTGCCATCTGTCCCTTTAAGAAATGAATAAGCTAATGGGGTCCTTTATGAGAGTCCCCTAAGCTCCAGTAACCCCATTTTGAGAAAGATGGCTGCTTACTGAAGGGGGGAAAGAAGATTAAGATAGGAGAGGCAGACTGCATTTGTTAGAACTATTTGGGCTGCAGGTGATAGAAACACAATTTGAGCCTGTAGGAGTTCAGAACATGTCACACCAAAATATGCAGCTTTGGTGTGTTGATTTTATTGAATTAAAAGTACTTAAAAAGCAGTTGGCGCAAGAAGCCTACTCTGACCCTCCTTTGTACCCCTAAAAGCAGGACATAAACCTCCCACGTGAAAGATACCCTCTCTGTACTAGGAGGGCAGAAGGCATCCTTATCGCCAGAGCCGAAAAGGCTCTATAAACAAACCTTGTTACTTCTTTAGCAACTGACTATTCCAAACACAAACCCCCTTTTCTCGTCAGTTCTACAAGTTTATTGTTTCTCTGTAAGACAGATATGAAAACTTTCTGCTTTGATCATTTCTTTGAGTCGCCTCAGTCTTACAGAGCTCCAATAGGAATGAAATTAAACTTTTTTCCTGTTAATCTGTCTCTTGTGAATTTAATTATCAGACCACGCAAAGAATCAGAAGTGAAGAAGGGAAATTTTTTCTACCCCTACAAACCACCTTATGTATACTAGGCAGGAGCAGTACGAAATCTTGGGAGAAGCTGATACAGGAACCCAAACACTTGCAGAGGCTCTTCCCACGACTCTGCTCCTCTCTTCCCAACTACTGGTGTTATTCTCTCCCTGCCAGCCAGTACCTACAGCTGCTCTGGACCTCATGGTAGCAAACAGCCACAGAAGATTCTGCGACTTGCATCACATAATTCAGGCACTCAGGTTCCCTGTTCCTGGTGTTGAAAACCAAAGTCCCAAGAAAGAAAATCACTGACCGAGCTTGAGGCAGCCGGGTGCCCACTCCCGGGATAGGCAATTCACTGTGACTGGCGATGCATGGTGTGCTGTGGACGGCAAGCCTAGCAGCGTTCAGGCGCCCGCCAACGGGCCAGACGAGGGCCTCCACTGTAACGTGGTGGTTCCCGCAACAACTCTGTAGATGGCGTGGGAGAGGAGAGAGGGAGGTGGGGTGGCATCCCGAGGAAGGAGGAGTGCAGGGCTGAAGCAACGGCATTCTTGTTCACTAGTGCTCGAGACATATTTGGAAAACAGATGCATTCGATTTATTACTAGATTAAAAAAAATCAATGTTGATTGGATTGAGTCCGTAGTGCAGCCGTGGTCAAGTTGTGCTACACACAACGTCTTCAGTGTCAGAAGATTTCAAACAACTTGACATCCATTAACTTCCATTGCTCCTTCATTTCTAGTAGATTGGCCTCTGCCATACGGGGCACACATAGGTGCCAGCACCCAGTTATACAGAAGACTGAGGCTGGCTCAGAGGGTTAAGACAGAGTCTATAGGGAGAAGCAAGTTACGGGTGGCCGGGTGAGTATGAAGAAATTAGAGGGCCCTGGGGATCCACAGGGAAGTGAGGACTGAAATCAAGATCTGGAAATGTGGGGAGCAGCTGGGGTCACACTACTGCCCAGCATGCAAGTTCCCTGCCCTCAGAAAGCTTATATTTTATTGAGAGCAGTAGATCATATGTAAATAAAAAGGATGATTACAAGTTGAAATAAGTGCCATGAAATTAATTTTAAGAAATAATAAATAGGTGCTGGGAGAGAACACATCAGAGGGTATCTACTTTACATACGACCTTGAGGGAAGGTGATAGTTAGGCTGTACCCTGAAGGACAAGGAAGAGCCAGCAATGGGACCAGGCAAAGAATACCTGTTCCAGGGAGAGAGAATAGCTGATCACACAGAAGTAACATGGGATCTGGCAGCACCCGGAGGTGGGCAGAGGGAGCGTGTGCTCATTTTACTAAAAAAATCATTGCTATCCTCATCAAAACCAGAAGTAACTAAAAATGAGTGACTTTTAAAAGAAAAGCAGTTTTACTTTCCTGAATATATGACTGACAGTAAGCATAAATTCCGTCCATGTTACAAGTGGCTTTGCTCCATCCAGTTCAGATACACAAAGGAATTTTGGGAGAAAATAGAATTTCAATACAGCAACATCACAATCAGAATGAACAGCCTGATTTGGGAGGAAAAGAATACACTTTCTTATCTGAGAGGCTCAAGAGAAAAGAATGATAGCAAACCAGTCTAGAAGCAAAAGTTTATACGCCACAAAATATACATAGATTAAAAAAGAAAGCAAGATGAAATCTCCTTAGGAATATAGTATGGAGGCCAGTTTGCTTATGAAGTCCTGAATCTGAGTCTGAGAGAAAGCAACGAGGTGGCTTTCCTTTGTCTGAAATCAGAACCACGTAGCCACTCTTTCATTTCAAACAAACACGGAAGGGCTGATATATAACCCAGTCCTACTGATGCTTATTGTGTTTTTGCAAAAGAAAAAGGTTAAAAGTAGCCATCTGCTTTGGCTAGCTTATCGTTGATAATATTAGCATAGAGGATGCAAACGGATCCTTGACTTCCAGTAAGTTTATATCACTGACCAAAAAGAACACATTTTTAGGCCAAGTATCTTTAGGATCACCATCCTATAGAGCCTGGATTGGTGACAATGATTTTGAAAAGACGAGACTATAGCTGTATGAGTTTTTCCTGTCCTATCTCTGATAATTCATAGCTAAATAATTGACCTTAGATGCTAATGCTGATCCTAAATTAAACTCAGATATTAGTAATTATTTAGTGTATATCAGAAAGAACTCATAGAAATCAGAAAACAAAGGTCTAGTTACAGGTATGAAAGATAAGTCAGACAAGTTGCTATCTAATATAAACATGTAAAATATTATCAATTAATAATTAAAAAGTTATTGGTTGTGGCAAACCATCTTGGGAAAGAACAAAGCAGGAGGCATCACACTCATTGATTTCAAACTTGTAAAGCTATACCAACTAAAACAATATGTCACTGGCATAAAAACAAGTACATATATCAATGGAACAGAATAGAGAGCTAAGAAATAAACCAACACATATATGGTCAATTAATTTATGACAAAGTAGCCAAGAATATACAATGGAGAATGGACAGCCTCTTCAATAAATGGTTTTGGGAAAATTGGACCACCTTGAGCAAGAGAATTAAACTGGACCATTATCTTAAACCACACACAAAAGTTATTCAAAATGGACTCAAGACTTGAATGTAAGACCTGAAATCATAAAACTCCTAGGAGAAAACTTAAGCTATAAGCTGCTTGATATAGGCCTGGGTGATAATTTTTTTTGAATCTGGCACCGAAATCAAAAGCAACAAAAGCAACAAAAGCAAAAAATACATAACTGGGACTGCATCAAACTAAAAATCTGCACAGCAAAGGAAACCATCAACAAAATGAAAAGGCAGCCTACTGAATGGGAGAAAATATTTGCAAATAATATACCTTTTAAGGGGCTAATATCTATAATACATAAAGAACTCATATAAAATAAAGTAGCAAAAAAAATCTAATTTTAAAAAATGGGCAGAAGATTTGAATAATTGTCCCAAAGAAGACATTCAGATAGCCAACAGGTACATTAAAAAATGCTCTTTATCATTAATTATCAGGAAAATGCAAATCAAAACCATAGTGTGTTATCACTTTGTACTTGTTAGAATGACTAAAATCAGGAAGAGTGTGAGTAAGTGTTGGTGAGGAAGTGGAGAAAGGGAACTCTTGCACACTCTTGGTGGGAGTGTAAACTGGTGTGGCCACTATGGAAAAGAGCATAGAGGTTCCTCAAAAAATTAAAAAAATAGAACTACCATATGATCCAGCAACTCTACAACTGAGTATTTATCTGATAAAGAAAAACAATAACTTGAAAAGATATATGTACCTCATGTTTATTGCAGCATTATTTACAATAGCCAAGATATACAAACAACCTAAGTGTTACCAGTGGATAAATGAAAAATAGATAAGAAAATTGTGGTATATATACATAATGGAATATTATTCAGCAACAAAAAGAATACAATCTTGCCATTACGACAACGTGGACAGACCTGGGTGGTGTTATGTGAAGTGAAGTGAGTCAGACTGTGGTAGACAAACACCATAGGACCCCTCTGATATGCAGAATCAAATTTATTTTTAAAGATCAAGTTCACAGATACCAAGAGCAGATAGGTAGTTGCCAGAGGTGGGTAGTGAGAGGTGTGAGAAATGGCTAAGTTATTTTTATTTTTGTTTTTAGTTTAAATAAATTGATTTATTTAAAAAATACAATATAATAATAAAATTATTGGTCCTGAATAAAAATGTTCAGAAGTTGTTAAGATAGATTTTTTAAAAATAATGTAGGATAGATCTAGAGAATAATTTTAGTTGATACTGAACTTGATTACAGAAAATCTCAAAAAAAGAAATAATGTAAGCTATTCAGTGAGACCTGTTTGATTTTCACTTTTTTGTATATTTAAAATTGTGTATACAACTTTTCACCACTTAGTGGAGGATTTTATAAGATAAGTGTATTTCTAATTCAAGTTTCATACAACAAAAAACATATCATGTTTTAAAAGGAATAAAGGATATGTGTTACGGTTCAGAGTAGAGTGTCCTGAATTGTCTTTTCGTGAAATGGTTAAAAAAACCGGGGTTTTCTTCATCACAGAAAGGATTAGGCCACGCTATGGAAGAAGAGCGAGCCTCATGCGGGGCCAGGGATAGAACTAGAACAAGTAAATCACAAGTTAAGGAGGTGAGTTCTGGCTTAAAATATGGAGATTCCCAGGAAGTGTCTATAAAGTTGAGTGGATGCCTTGAAGAGTAGTGGATTCTTTATTCCCATACGCATTCAAACACAGTCTGTACAGTCTGGCTGGACTCTGGAAAGCCAGCAAAGGCATTATTTATCCACCTGTACAACAAGACGGTTGAGCACCTACCAAGTACATGGCCCATGCTGTGGAGTAGGGACATCCAGGTAAGTGAGACACACAAGATCTACGTACTCATGAAATTTATAAAACACTAACAAATGCAGGCTGTAAATGGATAATTACAGCAACATAACTAAACAAGACAATTGCTAATTATGATCGTTTCTCAGACGTAAATAAGATAGAGGCAGAGAGGGTGACTGTGGGAACTGTAGGGGTAAGGGAGTGATCAAAGTAGGTGACCCTGGAGCTAAGCCCGCACAGGTGAGAGCTGGGAGAAAAGTGTCCCAGCCTTTGAGACTATGAGAGTGCTGAGTCAGCAAAGGGCTTGGTTTGGCAGAGGGAGAGAGACCAAGCATGAAGCATCTCGAGAGAATGGAGGATGAGGTCAAAGCTGTTACACCCAACACAGCTTTGTGGGCCCCAGAGCATTTTTGTTAAAGGGAGTGAAATACTGAAAAGTTTTAAACAGGGGAGTGAAGTAATCAGATTTATATTTAAAAAAAAAAAAACAAGTGGCCCTGGCTGGTGTAGCTCAGTGGATTGAGCGCGGGCTGGGAACCAGACGGTCCCTGTTCGATTCCCAGTCAGGGCACATGCCTGGGTTGCGGGCCAGGTCCCCGGTGAGGGCCATGTGAGAGGCAACCATACATTGTTGTTTCTCTCCCTCTCTTTCTCCCTCCCTTCTCCTCTCTCTAAAAAATAAATAAATAAAATCTTTAAAAAAAAAAAACAAGTGGTATACAAGATGATCTCCACATTCTTTTCTAAATTGAGATTCTAACTCTATTATTATGGAGTCTTAACGTTGTCTTATTGTTCACACAAAAGGTACACACCACACCTTTTGCTATTTGTTCCATTTAACCGTAGCTGGAGGGAGAAAGACCCAGTCTTATGATTTACCCTAAATCGGCCCTCCTCACTATTGCCTCTCTCCCATAGATATCTCTGTTCTGCTCTGAGCTGGTCCCCTGCACCTGCTAACCCTGCCCCCACCCTTCCAATACTCCTTCTAAACTTAAAGCTTCTATCTGGTCAGCATTTTCAGCACTAAAAACTGATTGGGCTCTTTCTCTTGGTTGCAACTCATTATTTTGCCTTATAATGGAGGGACTGTCTCCTTTCTGTCACAATGGACTATCTTTTGTACCAACACCTTGGCCTGGACTCAAGACCATTTTCTCTTACAATCCATGAGACTATAGTCTCCTTGAGAACAGGGATTCTATCTGGTCCTCTATTATATCTCTGCATTCACTACAGTTTTGGCACCTCTGATCTTTAAGTCTTTAAAACACACTGTTGAATGAATGAATACTCTGACCTTGGGCGGCTTGTGGGGACATGAGATCCTCCAGGCCCCGGCTCTGCTCTCTGCACTCAATCCTTCCAACCTCTACACTGTGAAACACAATGGCTCTGTGCCAGGTAGATTCTCCCAACTAATTTAGCTAAAGCTGAGACGGAGCCTTTCTTTTTCTTAATCAGTGAAGGCATAAACCTGGGATTGTGTTCCTACATGGCGGCTGAGTCTAACAGAGACAACCCAGAAAAAGCAAATGATGCTTTGCATCATTTCCTGGATAGCAATCACAGTTCACATTCATTGTGCATTACTGCTTGCCAGACACTGTGTTAAGTGCCTGCAAGCATTGTCTCCTTTTATGCTTACTGCAATCCTATGTGGAAAACATTATTGTCCCCATTTTACAGATGAGGAAATTGAGGCTTAGAGATGCCAATTTGCCTGGGGTCACACAGCTAACAAGTAGCTCTGAGATTTTCAAGATCCCTCTGAATGTAAAGCTTGCACTCTTAATAGGAAAAAAATGTACGAAATAAAATTCATACTTATTCATCACACATGGCAGATCAGAACAAAGAAATGCATAATTAATTGATAATGGTACTGAAAATGGATGTTATTATGGAATGCCTCTGTTGTATTACTGGATAGAATTTAATTTCTCTGTCATACATTTTTCCTCTTCACCTTCAAAAAATCTTGTGTATTTATAATGTTTTACTAGCATATCAGGGCATGTTTAAAGGCTTTTTTGGTAATTCTGGAGCATTTTATTTTAACAGAAGAAACTAGGACAACTAGGAAGGCACAGAAAATAGTCCTTACTATGTGACAAGTTCTATGCTAAGACTAAAAGGTACAAAAAGAACTTAAAATTCTCATATTCAACTGATATGTATAAGAGATCAAAACTGTTTCAGATTTTTAGGTGTGGTTTACTTGTAGAAGGTCTCAGGCAACAAAACCAACTCATTTTCCCAGGTCCTTTTAGTAACAGTTCTGAAGGGTCTAAAAGATAGATTTTCTCATTTTTAAGTTAACATCGAAGCCCACAATCATTTATTCTCTGGTTTAAAAAGACACTGCCTTTAAAAATGTTTGATGCTCCTGACATTACTTGAAACACATGTAAAATACTATTTGTCTGCCTACCTACAAAACAATAGAATTACGACCCAGGGTACTAGCCTGGTTCAAGGCAAAAGTCCAGGTGGAAGTCTTCTTGATGAATAATAAAACCTTTTTTCAGTAAAATAGTTATCTAAAGGAATCTTGTTCTAAAGTTTATACTCACTGTCACGAGTAGATTGTGAAATACTAGGTAATTTGTTTAAGATATCAGAGAAAGTACTTCTAGCAAATTGCAAATGAAAACTGAGAGAATAAATGGTAAATGTTTCACCACCTCATCTGAACTAGGGAAAATCATTTCTCAACTTGGAAGAATTATGAACTCAATTAAGAATTTAACTTTCAGAGGAGATTACAAATCTATGAACTTGTAAATAGCTTAAATGTACCAAGTCAGTGGTTTTAAACCACCTGTAGTAATACTCTGGTGTTTATTATATGTTTATCTTTTTTGGTGAGGCTCTTTTAGGGCTCAGGAGAAGTAGGAAAACCTGGGCATGGGTCATACTTTGAAAACTCTTAGCTTTGTACCCTATAGTTTCCAAGTCTCCGTTGCTTTGTTTGTAGTCTAGGAGGTAATAATCTTCACCTTTTCCCCTCACAGAAGCCCTGCACAGGGCAGAGGCATGTGTTTTGGAGGAGCACAGACCAAATCCTGGATTTTCCTGTGCACATAGGACTACACAGGTGAGGCCTTGGATAAGTTCCTTGTCTGAACCACGGTTCCGTCATCTATATACTTAGCATGTCACAGATAGTAGGATAGTGTTAGGATTAGAGAAACTACATGTAAACATTCGGCACTTACTAAGCTTGTAAATAGTAGCTACCTATGCTGTGACCAAAGATTTTGTAAACTGCATGATATATGTGTGAAATACTATTACATGATTTGACCTTCTTCAGATATCATATAGTATTTCTTATTGCCATAAATAAATCATGACATTACTCCATTAGTCTGTACATATGAAGATATTTTCTTTTGCATATTCGAGGCTTGTTGGGATACTTTTCTGGTGAAATTTGTCATGAGACTATGACATTAGCCAACCTCCTAATTATGAAGTCTCTTTGATTTTTTTCTCCTTTGCTACATTCCAGTTTGTATTCTGCAGTAAGTTTTCCATCTATTCACTCATTCTTCTATTTATTCCTTCAACAAACACCTACTGAAACCTTAGTACGTGACAAGAGCTATGCTAGGAGTTGTATTGTGGAAGGAATTATCCTGTATACTTCTTCATAGATGGTTTCATTAGATATTATGTTATTATGATAAATGATTATAGTAATATAGAAAACAGAAATATTATAGTTTACGTAAATTGTTATGGGAATTAAGAATACCTTTTGGCAGTATGTTACATATTCTCTAGAAAATAATTATACGCAAGCTCCCTTCCCAAGGGTTACTATATAAATTAAATAAATCCAAAGTGTCTATGAGGATTAACCAAGGAAAGGCATTTAAAAATGGAAACAGCTTTTAAAGTGATATTTGTGACTCAACATTGAATTATTTTTTCAGAGTAGATTCTTAAGGGCTTTAAATCTAGAATAGTTTTTAAAGTTGGCAACAATTGGAAACAAGGAATTATTATTCCGTTTTTACTCTATTTCCCTTAACATTCATAGGCTATCGACTATTTCTACTAATGAAAGTCAATCGAATTTCACACCACCTGGTTGTGTATAGATCTATAATGTTCTAAAACATTTCCTTTAATCATTATAAAAAATAATCCATTTCCTATTATCATTACAAACATAATCTATTTTAACAGGAATCAAGTGCCTCCAATGTACAATAATTACAAACTGAATGATGGAAGTATAAGACAAATATAGCATGGATCTGCAAACTACTGTTTTGGACCAAATCTGGCCCACCACCTGTTTTGGTAAGTAAAGTTCTATTGCAACACGACCTGCTCCACTTCTTCACATACAATCTAGGGCTGCTTTTGTGATACATGGATAGGGTTAAGTAGTTGTGATGTAGATGGTATGGCCTATAAATCTTAAAATATTTTCTAACTATTCACTTACAGAAAAGGTTTGCCAACCCTTGCTTTAAAGTAAAGATGTTACAGAATTTCCACATCAATTTTGAGTATCAACACAAAACTTTGGAAGGAATTAAGAGAGGGTAAGTTTTCTGTACTGCTAGCTTCAGTTAGGCTTGTGCCCAAAGCTTAGTGCACACACACAGGGAGGATAAAAGCTGCACATCTGAGCAGTCCTTGCGGTCCTAGTGGCCCCCTGACACTCCCGCCTGAGAAAACAGGAATTCCAAGTGTTGCTGCAAGCCACCAAACAAATGCCCACCAGAACCATATAATTATCCTTTCTTTTAGGAGCTAGGGAATTCAGTTCGTGTCTAATTTTTGTTGTTCTTAGAAATATTATGACTTTCTATGTCTATTAACTTCGCAGCTTATTTAATAGAAAATGACCATTATAATTAAAATAGGAGGACGAAGTCAATGTAGTACCTGTGTGTTGTTCTTCGATCCAGATTTGCAAGTACATGAAGAGGAGGAGCCCTGCCACTCCAAACAGCAGAACTGAGAGGAAGACTTGTTTGGGATTCATGACCATTTCAGATGGCTGCATCTCTCCTCAGTTCTGAAGACCACATGACTTGTTTTCCATAGAGCTTCGGTTCTCTCTCGTTCTCTTAAATGCCCGTCTCATGAATAACCTGCAATTAAAATAAATCCACATTGTACTTGGGTGATGACATTCTTCCCCAAATAAGGTATAGACATGTAATGTGTCAATAACACTGAAGACGTACATGAACTGTTAATGCTTCGAAGACAGAAGAAACTAGCAGATATCTCTAGAGTGGCAATTTTCTATCGTATACCATTATCTTATCTAAGGAATGTATTATGCTACAGTTAATAAGTAACACTCTAACACTTAATTAGGTGAAGTGTGGCCAGATGTAAGCCCTCTTACACTGGGGAGAGTAAAGCGGGGAGTGGGTTACCTTAAAATGATCTAGGGGTGAAAGGCGACTACCACAATGAAATGCTGAAGGAGCCGTTTTGAAAAACATGTTCACGGAATAAAGGGAAAAATCACTTCATGTCTTACAAGTATATAAAGTTAAAAAATGAAGGGTTCAACCTCTCATTTCTCTCTCATGTAAAAGTAATGGATTTTTCCACCTTACAGGGCACATTTTAAATCTCTTAAAGGTGTAAAAGGATAAATATTAAAAGGTTAGAATTCAAGGATGTCTCTCATAATAACACGGGAGTACAGAATCTATCTCAGGTTACAGAAGTCTATCTCAGTTATAAAAGCTTTCTTTATTTAAAGAAATACTGAAATGACTTCATGTTAGAACAACTTCATTTAGTGTAATCTTAACCTTTTTTTAAAGTGATACCCACTACTGAGAATCTAGTGAAAGTGTAACATCTCCTTAGAAAAATATAAATACACACAGAATCTTGCATAAGATGTCAGTGTGTTTATGAACCCTCACTGAAACCTGAGTTAAGAAGCCCTTCTCCCCATGCACTGCCAAGCAAATATGAGCTCACACAGCCTGGTTAATGAGGCCAAGGTCACGGCTTTGTATCTAATGTTAGCCAAAGACCTTGGATCAGCTACTTGGCCACAGACCACAGCCCCTCTTTGGATGAGATGAATAAATGTTTCCTCACTGTGAAGACAGAACACGCATTTCTGTGTCTTAAAATTCTCTCTCTTTTTCCCCCCCTCCATATATGCCTCACACACTTCTGGGAGAATATTGATTTAGCCTTTTAAAGAGGCGTTGGTGAGGTACCAGGTAAAGTTAAAAACTGCTGTGGGAAATTGCTAGGCTGCCTGAAAGATAACATTTAGCTATCCTTGGCAAAACCAATTTTCACACAAACATTGGCCTTCAAAGGTAACCTATGAGGTCAGAAGTAGAAGTGAATGTAGTAGAGCAATCTCCTAACTAGGAAAAATAAATTCACAAAAGAGTTAAAAGTTTTTATGCAGAACAATAAAAAAGTCCCATTGTAAACACATTGTTGTCTTTCTATTTTAATGATTACCTGGAAGGGCCCCGAGTGAGAGCACTGGATGTCAGCATTACCTGAGGGGCTTTCTCAAGTCCACTCCTCAGAGTTCTCTGAGGAAGGAGCCATGGTTAAATTAGCATGTTCACGAATGCTTTGGAGGATTTCAAGCATGTCTTGATTTTGGTAGTAGAGAAAGTTTGTAAATAAGTAGAAGAAAAACTACGGCTTGTTCGTTAGGTGATAGTTTGCTCTTATAATGATTCAAAACTAAAACATTTGGGGCTTTCCAAGCACATGCAATGAAAATCAGCTCCTGAGGGAGAAATGCAGTATGAGGTATTCCAAGACTGAATCCCTCAAGGAAAGCTACACAGAGAAGCCAGCTTTCTCTCCTATTAATGTTCCAGTTACACAATGCACAGATAACTCTTGGGTACACAAGAAAATTCAGATGGGGGAAACCAGCTAAACAGAATCTACTACTAAAAAAGAAATAGTTGTTTACAAGAAGAAAGAGACTTTTACAATCTGTCTACATAATTAAAACTTACCTCCGACGAGAGAGGATAGAAGAAAATGTGTAAATCAGAACAGAGCCACGGACCTGTGGGAATGGTAGGTGTGAAAGCCAAAAGCAGTATTCCTTGGGGGTTTGCATAGGAAAATTATTACCTACTATGCTGGAAAGAGATTAAGAATTTGCCCTTCCTTTCTGTGGGAGATGTTGCTATCCTCTGCCATATCCTCCTGGGTAAGATGTCGGTAGAAAACCCATAATCGTTATTATGGCAGATGTGAGTAGGATTGAGTGATCAAAGCCACGAGGCAGAAAGGCAATCTGCTGTGAAATGGAGAGATATGTTGGAAATCCCTCCCATCTCAGCCCATTAACTGAACACTGGCATCAGGAAGGAAACGGCTCTCATTAAACAAAGGTGAGGCAGCAAGAGCAGCCGTATTGCTTTAAGCCAACCTGAAAGTCAGTTGTGATGGGAAAACACACCTATTTGGAGATCATGCATGTACATCCAAGCCTGTGGGAAAAATGCAAACTATTGGAGACTGAAATTACTTGGAATGATGCTGTTTTACGTGCAAGCATTATACAACATTTTCACAGTGAAAGGCTTCCTGTATGTTGTACAGCTCCTTCCTCTCCTGACTCATACAATACCTTGAACCCAACAGGTACTCAGTATGT
Organism: Micronycteris hirsuta; assembly: GCA_004026765.1. NCBI lineage: Eukaryota > Metazoa > Chordata > Mammalia > Chiroptera > Phyllostomidae > Micronycteris > Micronycteris hirsuta. Next base: position 98,657 of record PVJI01000247.1, on the reverse strand, counting down.
TGTTGCATTGAACTGAATTTGGAGCTCTGATAAAAAAATACAGGCAATTAATTCATTTTCTAGTTGTACTTGTAAATACTTACTCCTAACCTCCAAATGAAGCAATATGGACTATTGCAATACTGAAAGAAAGTCTGCATCACTTTGTTAAGAAACACATATTTACTGTTATTTGCATATCCTATTGATTTATCCCTAACAATTACAAAAAATATGTAAGAATAATTGTTTCAACCTGTTATCTTTTTCCCAACACTTTAATATTTATTTTTTTTGAGACAGACAACATCACCAATCCTCAGGGAAACACAGATCAAAACCACAGTGAGATATCACCTCACACTTGTCAAAATGGCCATTATCAAAAGGATAAGAAACTACAAATGCTGGAGAGGACGTAGAGAAAAGGGAACCCTTGTGCACTATTTGTGGGAAGGTAAATTGGTGCATCCGTTATGCAAAACAGTATGGAGGATCCTTAAAAAATTAAAGATAGAACTACCATATCCTCCAGCAATTCCTCTTCTAGGACTATATCTGAAACAAAAAGACTATGTTGAAGGGATAGCTGTGCCCCATGTTCATAGCAATGCTATTTATAGTAGCCAAGGCATGGAAACAACCCGAGTGTCCACTGGCCAATAAATGGATACAGAAGTTGTAATACATGAGGTCTGTCCAGAATGTGTCCAGCCATGTAATATGGAAAATAGAGATATTTATTGAATAAGATACAAGATACAAGAAATATTGTACACAGGACAATGAAGTCTCAGTCCCCTTCAAAGTAGGCATCTTGGGACAGTACACAGTTCTCCCTGTCGCCATCCGCTGCCCAGCTGTATTTTCCTAAATCTCATAGATGGTCTGAAATCTCTTCCCTTTCAAAGGTGATTTTAGTTTTGGGAAAAGCCAGAAGTTGCAGGGCCTTAAATCTGGGTTGTAGGGGGACTGAGCCACCTGGGTGATTTGACATTTTGCAAAAAACTCTGTGTGAGACGTGATACATGAACGGGTGCATTGTTGTAGGCCTATAGCCCATAGCTGCGGCCTTCTGAATCATCTGAATACTTTCCAAGGAGGAATGTTCAAGTTTTATGCAGAATTTGATGCAGATTTGTTGATCTACTCACTCAGGCATTTTGAATGTGACTGTCACACAGTACACATGCTCGCTCAACAGAGCGTACCGCCCCCAAGGACTAGTACAGTGAAGTCATTGTTCACTCATGTGCATTTCAGTCCACTCTCCTTGGCTGCCAGGTTACATCAATGTTGCACAAACTGTTCTTGTTATATTAACAATAGCTGGGCTTTTTCTGGACAGACTAGGATATGGATATGGAGATATATGTCTATATCTATATATCTATACATACGTATATGAAATTCAGTCATATAAAAAGGAAATCCTGCTATCATGCCATTTGGGACACATGGACAGACCTTGAGGGCATTCTGCTAAATGAAATAAGCAAGACATAGAAAGACAAATACTATATGATCTCACTCATATGTGGATCTAAGAAATAAAACAGACCCTCACAGAAAAAGAGATCAAATTTGTGGTTACCAGAGGTGGTGAGAGGAGAATTAAATGAAGGTGGTCAAAAAGTACAAACTTCCAGTTATGAAATAAGTACGTACTAGGGATGTAACGTACAACCCGGTGACTATAGCTAACACTGCTGTATGGTGTGTATGAAGTTAATTAAGAGTTCTCATTACAAGGAAAAATTTTTTTTTCTTTTTCTTTCTATATGAGATGATAGATGTTAACTAAATTTACTGTGATGATAATTTCACAATATATGTAAATTGAATCATTCTTCTGTACACATTAAACTTTTACAGGGTTTTAAGTCAATTACATCTCAATAAAACTGGAAAAAATTCTTTAAATAACCATGGTTACCAATACAAGCATTTTGGAGCCTTAGAAGAGTAATAAATTCCTGAATGGAGGTGATTTACCTCAGAGGAAATTATGGGTTGTCCACTTTGGTGGAAGTCTACTATAGAGGGAGCAAGTTATGGAATTTCAGAAAGGTCGGTTAGGACCAAATTATGCAATGTGGTATAAAAGAACCCCAGAGTGAGGGGACCACTTGCCCTTAACACCAGCCTCAGCAGGACCCCAGCCATCCTTGCCTCTGCCTTTCCCACAGCACGTGCACCATTCTATTTTCTTTCCCACTCTCTGAGCAGTAAGAGACCACAGGGACGGACTTCCTCAATTTACTACCACCCCTCACAAAGTGTCCCCTCCACGTTCCTTTGCCTCCGTCTCTAATGAACAGGAATCACCACTCTTGCCTGTCTCTCTTTCAGGCGCCTGTGAAACCGGCTTTCATCAACAACTCCCCAGCCTGGGTCTTATTCTGAACTTCTCTCCTCTGTAAATCCTTCAGCAAGTGGATTTGCCTATTGCTGTCATTCCCAGACAAGCTTCCAGAAATAGCACTCTGTCCTGACTGCCTCAGATGTCTATCTCCCAGCCATTTCTCAACCCACAGGGGCCTGGGAGGCAGAAGAAGATGTGATGGTCTCAGAAGTTGTGTAGGGATTGGAAATCTGTAATTCCCTGTTTTTTTGTTTTTTTTTTTTTGAGGGTAGGGCTTCATTTTTTTGCTATTCTAGTTTTCTCTTCTATGAATTTCCATTTTCATTTCTTTCCCCTTTTTCTTATTGATGTGTAGCTCTTTATGAAGTTTGGATGGTAATTCTTTGTGAGTTATAAGCATTGCAAGAACCTTCCTTCCCCTCCGCTCCTTGACCCTCCCCTCCCCTCCCCTCCCTTCCTTTCCCCTCCCTTTCCTATCCTTTGCTGATGGTATGGTTATTCTATTATTTATTTTTTAAAATATTTTATTTTTAGAGAGAAGGAAATGGAGGGAGAAAGAGGACAGAAACATCCACGTGAGAAACATGGATCAGTTGCCTCTCATACGCACCCAGACCAAATGGGGACTGAACCCACAACCCAGGCATGTGAGCCCTAGTGACGATCAAACCTTTGCTTTGTGGGTCAATACCCAGTCAACTGAGTTACACTGGTTAGGACAGTGTGGTTGTTTTATTATGCAGAAATTATAAATCAGTTTTATCACTGTTTCTTTAGTAATTTTTTATCAGCTAGAGTGTTGGAGAAAAACATGTGATGCACTCAAACTCGTGAAATTGTTTGGGACAATTTACAAAGCTGTGACTACAGTTTTGGGAAACTAACAAGGGATGGAACCATCCCCAAGCACAAGTACCAGCAACCCCTCCTGGAAGTGAAGACAGGAAGGAAAGAGTTAAGCCTGGAGTTTGGTGACGGAGCTGCAAGGAGAGGGGTGGCTGATGGGAACTGCAGTCTAGTGCACAGGAAGGCAGACAGCACCCTGCAGCCAGGTGTCAAGGGAACCAGAAGAATCGCTATCCTATCCTCAATTTTCTCCTGTCCTTGGATTTCCTGTCAGTGACTCCCATTTGCAAGGCCAGCTGAAAGCCTGAGGACCAGGGAACCCTTTACACAGCATATTGTGTGACCCTCCCATTCTACGGAGCAGAGAGAGGTGGTTATCAAGCTCAGTTTGTGTTCTTTATGAGTTTTCTAAGATAATATTCCTTAACTTCAAATAATACGATTATTCTTCTGTATTTTCTTTCAAAGTTCTAAACTTACAATTTTCACACTTAGTACTGAAATGGACCTGGAGCTTATTTTTGTGTACATTGTAAGCTATAAATTCCTTCTGGATAACTATTGTCCAATTCTATTTATTGAGTAGCTTATCATTTTACTAGTGATTGTACGCTGACTTTATTATATTTCAAAGTCCTATGTATGTTCGTTATTATATCATGGCATTACTCTATTCTATGGTGTCATATCATACGTCTATACAAACTTCTGGGGCTATCTTTGGAGGGTGGAAAATAAATCTGCTGACTGGTTTAATTTGTAATTGATTATTTGCTTATTCATTCTACTTTTGTGAATCGGCTTTAGAAAATTCTATTGCCTATACAAATATCATTTCCTTTTAGTTTCTAAATTTATAAGCACAAAGTTGTTCATAGGATTGTCTTGTGATTTTAAAGATTTTTCACAGTTGTAAGCATAGCTCCTTTTATTCCTAATATTATATATTTGTACCTTTTCTACTGTTTTCTTTGATCATTCTTGCTAGAGATTTCTATGTTTATTTAAAAGTACATTATAATGTTCATCTATTTTTATTCTCTTTAATTATTATTTTTTTTGGCTGAACTACTTTATTTATTGTTTTGATTTTTTAAATTGTTTTTCAAGTACAGTTATCTCCCTTTGCACCCCACCATGCCCCCCACCCCACTTGTCCCTGCCTCCCACTCTCACACCCGCCCCCTTTGGCTTTGCCCATATGTCCTTTATTCATGTCCCTTGATGGCCCTTCCTTTATTATCTCCTATTGTCCTTCTTTATTTAATTGATTCTTTCTCTTATATTTCCTATACTTCCTTCATTATATTTTTTTCTTTAAGGATCTCTGTTCTTTTTAAAAAAAGATTAATTAATTCATGTATTTTAGATCTTTCATTTTTTATAAAGCACATCGATGTGTTCCATGAACCCACTAAGCCCACTAGTTTCCTCCAAAACTGCTTTAGCAGCAAGTCACGGGTTTTCAAGTGTCGTTGTCCTACGGTCCTAAATAATTTGTAATTTGAATTACGATAAACTTGTGTCTCTTCTTTATTTTTTAAATAGTTTCTTTCTCCTGCTTCTGTTAGACTAATAGTTCCCTCAGGTTATCTAATCCTGTTTCTCTTTCTGCTTTCTTTGGATCTATACATTTTATTTCTGTTAGCTAAGCAGTACTTCAAATTACAAAATCCTCTCTTGACAACAGAATTTCCTAAAAAAATTTAGTTTTCACAAAAACTTTAGCATGCTGTAAACACTCATTGAATAATGTTTTCTCACCCTGACCATGTTTGAGATATTCTGTTTCATCTGAATCACGTAAAAGAAATACTTATTATTAAATAATAAATGAAGTTTACTGGGTTTTTAAATAAGCTTCTGTGTTCAGGAATAATTTTTAAATAACACACTTTCTCCTTTGTTAATTTTCTTTCTTATTGAACTACAAATATTTTTTCAGTGAATACCAGTGTCAAAAGGTCTTAGATTTTGTATGTATCTTATTTTTGTCCTCATTCTGGAATGAAAGTCGAGTATGAATTGAGGCTAAAAATTATCTTCTCTCAGTACTCTGAATTTTAGTCTGCATTGTTTTCCGTTGTTGGTATTGATGTGAAGTCAGTTGCCAGTGTAACAGTCTAAGAACTGCCTACAGGTTCAATGGCTGCATCCTGGCACAGACTGATTTTTAATCACAATGCTTCATACTTATAGCGTATTTCCCCTTCAGTACCCAATCTTCCTCCTTTTCTTGTAAATAAATTGACGTTGTTTTAACAAGTACTTTTCAGCATTTTAAAACTTTTTGTTGGTAATTTGTCCTAAATTCTGAAACTTTTCAATATTTTTGACATACTTTTTAGCTGCTCTGTCATCTTCCACTAGCTTGCTTTGGGAACAGATGAGAATATCAAAACATAAACCCACTTCCCCTCTTCACTAGAAACCCCCACTTAACTTTTCAGACTTAATTTTTTTATCTGTAAAAATGGGACAATGAAATCTGCCTTATGTATCTCACAGCTGGAAAATGTTTAAGAAAAATATGATCTTTTAAAAAAATGTGAAAACCGTGAATTATAAAGCATTTCAGTACTCTGGGTTAAGGCATTTAAACTTATTTGGTAGGTGTTACAGGCACATAAAAAATTTTTTTTAGTTGTACTGCGAGTTTTATTTTTTTAATTTTTTCAAAGTCATTTTTAAAAATTAATTTATTGTTGCTCAGTTACAGTCGTCTGTATTTTTCCCCCACCACTCCCCTCCCACCCCAGCCAAACCCACCTCCTTCCCTTGCTTCCACGCTCCCCCCTGGTTTTGTCCTTGTGTCCTTTATAGTAGTTCCTGAAAACCCTTCCCCCATTGTCCCATCCACCCTCCCCTCTGGCTATTGTTAGATTGTTCTTAATTTCAATGTCTCTGGTTACATTTTGTTTCATTTTTTCTTTCGTTGATTATATTCCAGTTAAAGGTGAGATCATATGGTATTTGCCCCTCATTACCTGGCTTATTTCGCTTACCATAATGCTCTCCAGTTCCATCCATGCTGTTGCAAGGGGTAGGAGCTCCTTCTTTCTCTCTGCTGGATAGAATTCCATTGTTTTTAAAATATATTGTCTCTATCAACCATAATGAAGTTAAATTTTGGTACGTACTCTAATGATATTTAGTCAATTATGGACAGTGTTTTATTTAAAGAGAAAAAAACCTAGATAATGCCCATTTTATTTAGTCATTGTAAAATGTTCTTAATAACCATAAGGCAGTAAATCTTGACTGAATTATTTTTAATTAAATGAGGAATATAACCTTTATCTACTGTTTATGATACATTTACTTAATGTATTTACTATTTTAGAAGTTAAATAACCCTATTATGATCCATTTTATTATAGTGTAACTCTTGACATTTGATAAGCAATTTCTATATATTTCACCTAGTCTTCAAAAAAGTGCAAATGTTTTTAAACATGTCTTAAAAATTTATAAGCTTTTGTTTTGAAATTATATGAGACTTACACAAAAGTTGCACAAATAGTACGGAGTCCCTGTGTACCCTTAACCCAGCTTCCTCCAATGACAACAGTTTACATACAGAGGACAATTTATTAAGACCAGAAATCTGACAATAGTATTGTGGAAGGCAGAATAATGACGCCCAAAGATATCTACTTCTTAATCACTGGCATCTATGAATATGTTCCCTTACACAGCAATGGGGAATTAAAGGTGCAGTTGCAGATGGAATGGGGATTTTGCTAATCAACTGACTTTAATATAGGGAGATTATTCTGAATTACCTGGGTGGGCCAAATGTAATCACAAAGGTCCTTAAAAGTGTAAGAGGAAAGCAGCAGAGAAGGTCGGAGTGATGTGAAGGTCAGAGAGAAGGACTTGCCTTTAATAGCTTGGGAGCTGTTGGAGATGGAGAACAGGAACCATGGGCCAGGGAATGCAGGTGGTCTCCAGAAGCTAGAAACGACAATGAAGCAGAGCCTACCTGGAACCCACAAAAAAGAATGAGGACCTGCTGATGCCTTGATTTTAGCCTGTCACACTTCTGACACACTGAAGTGCAAAATAAGGTATTTGAGCTGTTTAAGCCACTACATTTGCTATGATTTGTTATGGCAACAAAGAAAACTAATATAGTATAATACTGTTACAAAGTAGCTCTTAAAAAAAAAGAAAGTTTATGAAATTGCTATGAATGGGTAGAATAATGCTGATCTCTCAAATATTTTCCACATGGTTTCTCAGGTATAGTGTTTCATGTTCTATTCTGGTAATAGCTGAACTATTGAATGTATTTTACCATACAAAAGATAAAAACATATCCCTTTACTAGACACTAATTTATAGGTGCTTCCCTATACATTTTGTTGCTTTGATTTCCTGTATAATTTAGTTAACAGGTACCTTCTACTTTTTAGTTGTTATAATAAAATTTAATTATAATTAAAATTTTTAACAAGCCAAGGCTTTGCCCTTAAAATCATTGTTTTAAAAAAGTTAAACTTTTCTTTTACATTTTAGTGTTCAATGTGGAGTCATTTTTCTTAAGGGAAAAATAGAGCTTTAAAGACTGCATAAGACTAAACAAAAGGCCCTTTGCAAACATTTGTCTGTAGAGAGATAGGAAAAGAAACATTCATAAAGATTATTGTTAAATGGCTCACTCATCTCAACCCTCATTTCTACTTGTTCCACATCTAAAATTTCAAAGTGTTGAAATATTTCAGTGCTAAACATGGACGATACAAAACGACTGTTGTGTTGTACAAACAAGCCTCGGTTCTTGGACGTCTCCCATCCTGAACAATTTGGTTCTCGATCAAGTTCATGGAAAAAATGTCCCAGTTGTTGAACAAAACTTCGGTTCTCCTTGACAACTGTTTCACAGTGATACCTGTAGGATCAATCACCTGAATGGTTTGGTTTTCGAACAAATGGCCTTCTGGAATGAATGGAGTTCGAGAACCACGGTTGCACTCCACTTTTGTTTAAGCAGTCTTAGGATTTGTTAGGGAACGTGATAACCACTGCGTGAAAACCACTGTGAAACATATAAGCAGTACTAAGGATTTGCAACAAGTATTTACATGCCAGTCAGGATCACATTAACACATAATGTATACAACATGAAATTCTCTCTTTTTTTTTTAAGATTTTATTTATTTATTTTTAGACAGAAGGGAAGGGAGGAAGAGAGGGAGAGAAACATCCATGTGTGGTTGCCCCTCACGTGGCCCCCACCAGGGACCTGGCATGCAACCCAGGCATGTGCCCCAACTGGGAATCGAACCGCGACCGTTTAGTTCACAGCCCGCACTCAATCCACCAAGCTATGCCAGCCAGGGCAATGAAATTCTTATTAAAGGGACCTATGAAGACAGAGGTGTGGCTGAAAACTCTTGGAGTGCTGGGATTTAGTCATGGTGATATAATATATGGTAATTTGCATCATCAAGTCTAAGATGGCTTGTAGAGGTTATCAGCAGAGATTAGGTCATATGAGGCAAGGGGATTATTAATAAGTACAATGAAATAATTGAGTTTTAATAGTTGTAGTGATTAATAATGTAATCTAGGAAGTGATGAATAAAAGATAGCTTTCAGCCTATGATTGGGATCAATTATGGTATAACCGATAGAAACTGGTAGGTTTCAAGCAGAAAGTGGAATGAAGGGATATCCAGGTGGATGCTGTGTTGCCTCCCTGACATCCTTTGTGCTCCTCTGTGTGGAAACCATGATGTTTACAACAGATAGTCCCCACCTCCAGCTCCAGCCAAGGGCCCAAAGTCTCTTTTGCCAACTTCACACACCCTTTTGTTCTGTGTAAGGATACATACCACGGGTTTCAGGGCCCACTCAGATAATCCAGGATAAGTTTATCTCAAGATCCTTAATTCAATTACCAGCAAAGACCCTTTTTCCAGACAAGCTCACAGGTTCTGGGAGTTAGGATGTGGACATACCTTATTGGGGTGTCACCATTCAACTTATTGCACCAGGTGATCCAGGCTTTTTCTGGCCACAGTGATTGTTTCAAAGGTGATCTAATTGGCACAAAGCCCAGAGCTTTGGTTTCATAGTAATGGGAAGTGATATTTTCTCTCCCAATGAACGTGAACAAGAAAACACGTAGTGCATGCTGGTGCTAGAAGCCTTCTGGCTGTCCTTATGAAAGCCAGCCTAAAGTCAAGGCAGAACAAAAACAAAAGAACAGAACAGAAAACTAGGCAGCACAGAGGGAAGCAAAGCTGAGAAATCTGCAAAGAAAGAGAAGAAAAGCTCCGACTGGATCCTGACTGTGCTCACTCTTCCTCTGAATCTGTAATTTATAAAAGCCAATAAATTTCCTTTATTTTTTAATCTATTACAAAGCAATTATACATATAGTAAGAGACCTAAGGAGTGAGCTATATTTTGGGTGTAGCAATTTTGGCAGGATAATCAGAAGCAAATGGAAACAATAACATTTATTAAGCAGTTATTACATTCTAGGCACAATTTTGAGCATATCTTATTGATTATTTAATTTAATTACCACAATAATGTTATCTTCTCAGATTAAAAATAAATCTACAGGACTGGCTCACATAACACCATGGAGTCTGAAGCAGATTTCAGCAAAAGATGAGGTGAGCGGTGCAGCTGGAGACAGACCACAGAGGGTCTTCAAATGGACCTAATGAGATTATATTTGTTCTGTGGACACTGGGAAACAAAAGACAGGCTTGAAGGAAGTGGTATGATCACTCAGGCTATAAAGACGGGTCTGAAGGTAAGGAAGGCCGTACACATTCAGGGGGAGCAAGAATAGCCATTAGGAAAGAGATCCTCAGAGCAGAGATTGAACTAGATTATATTCCAACTCAAAAATCTGTCTGTCCTTTCCTTTACATAAATCCTCTTGTCTTTCATTACTGGAGGCAGTTTATTGTTGTAGAAGCTAAGTATGTAGTTACTTTACACAAATTATATACTATACTACATACATACTACACTAATATGTATTGGGTTGACCAAAAAGTTCATGTGGTTTTTTTCTGTAAAACGAAAGACACATTTTTCATTTTCACCAATAACTGTATTGACCTGGATATTTTGAGCACGTTGGCTATCCCCTGTATAGTATAATGTTGCTTGTTCTCAAATAATGCCTCAATTTGATCGCTATCAACTTCAACTGGTCTGCCCAACCATGGAGGATCGTCCAGCAAGAAATCTCCAGCACGAAACTTTGCAAACAACTTTTGACATGTTTGATCAGTCATAGCACCTTCTCCATACACTGCACAATTTTTTTTTTTGCATTTCAGCTGCATTTTTACCTTTCTTGAAATAATGAAGCATAATAAACGGAAAATGTTTTATTGTCTTCCATTTTCAATATTAAAATGCCTACACAAAAATTCACCAATTTTGATGGCTTTTTTAAAATGCATGCTGATATGACAGCTATCACAATACAATTTAACAAAATTGTTTCAAATGAAGTTAAAGACAACTAAATGCTACTAGAGCCTTTTCACAGAAAAAAACAAATGCACTTCTTGGCCAACCCAATAGTATAGTGTGCTGAAGTATGAAGAAGCTGGAGCCTGACTGCCTGGGTTCCGATCACAGCTTGGCAGCAAACTAGTTTTGTGACAGTTTGTTATGTAAGCGCTCTGTGCCTCAGTTTCCTCACATCTAAACTGGGGACAACAAAAATACCTACTATATGAGGGTGCAGTGAGATAAGTTAATACATGGAAAATATTTAGAAGAATATTTGGTCCAAAGAAGTGCTCTACCATATTAAGATGTTAATATATTTATATTCCAGGTGACCAGCACTAGGAGAGCTGCACTGTAGTTAATCAATAAGTATTTGTTGAAAGGTTGGGTATTTTTACTTCAAAAAGCAGTCTATTTGTACTGTTAGAAGTTTATTTTTTCAACTCAAGCCAATTCAATGCGATCAATAAACATCCATTAAGCCACAATATGACTAAGGCCCTGTGCCAGACACTGTAGGCAAAGCCAACGTGAGTAGGATTTAAACTCTGTTCTTCATCAGAGAATATCTGAATGTATCTCTTCACAGCTTACACAAGTTGGTTCTAGTAGAACCTTCTAGAACAATTCATAACAAATATGTTCTCTCTTTTACATGACAGATTTTATAATTATTGAAGACAATTATCCTGTCTACCCTTAATTTTTTTATACTCCAGGAACCAATAAATATACAAAATTCCTTCAGCCAGTCCTCTCAGGACCTGGTTTAGGAGCATTCAATCAATTTAATCATCTTCCTCAAGACACATTCACATTTGTTAATGCTTTTTTTAAAATGCAGGGCTCACAAGTATTATAGATACAATAATCCAAGCATGACCGAATGGGCAGAGAGTGTTATGAGAATCAGTATCACAAAAATAATGGCTTAACTTGAGTACATCCACAGGAAAAAACGGGAGAATGAAGCAGGTTACAGGTTAAAACCTTAGAGGCTTCCTTCAGTCCAAACAATGGGGAAATAGGAAAACCTTCTTAAAAACACTGAAGCCAAGCATTGTGAAATAGGAAACATGCCACAAAGAAAATGCAGTTAAGAATTCAAGATAGAGGATTAGTGCATGGTGGGCAATAAATAAATGCGTGTCATAAATACATGTAAGAAAAGAATGTGAGAAACAGGAGACACGAAGGTTATCACGTTCCCCCCTCACAAAAAAATGGGAAAAGATGAGACCAGAAAGGACGCCTTGGTCAATGTGGAAATTATCAAGAGAAGGCCCAAAAGAAACATGGGATTTTGAGGAGAATAATTGAAAGATGGTAATTTACTATCCCAACCACTAGTTTAAAGTGGCAGAAGAGGAAAAGTGTCTGTGCTTTCTTGTAGTGCAGAGTAGAGAAAGATAGTTGTTACATATATGACTGTTTCATATGCCCTTGAACCTTAAGTATAATGAGGCCCTTTGGGCACTATGTAAATTAGCAATATGTGCTAATTTAAATTTTTGTTTTCTGTTTCAATAATAGCAGGAGATGGGTTTTTCATGTCAACTAAAAGAGGGAGTTGTTTTTCAGGGAGAGAGTACAATATAAAAAAAATTACAAAATCTAGTAAGTTTGGTGGGGTTTATAGCTGAAAAAAGTGATATAATCCAAAAACAGAATAATACAGGACTGGGAGGAGGAAGACAGAGATAATTTTTAAAAGCTTCTTAGCAATATTTCTACTTCCAAAAGACCTCAGAAAACAAGTTAACAAAATCTGGCATGCAATTAAATACTCTATAAATGAGATATTGTTAGTTTTGATCAATAATTAAAATAATAGATCCAATTATATTGTTGCAAATGACAAGATTTCATTTTTTATGGCAAAGTGAAATGAGTCAGAGAAAGATAAATACCATATAATTTCGCTTACATGTGGAATCTACACAACAAAATAAATGAACAAACAAAACAGAAACAAACTAATAGATACATAGAAAAAACTAACGATTGCCAAATGGGAGAGAGATTGGGGGACTGGGCTGAAAAGGAGAAGGGAGTCGAGAAGTACAAATTAGCTGTTATAAAAATAGTCATGGCGATGTAAAGTACAGCATAGGAAATATAGTCAATAACATTGTGGTAACTATGTATGGTGCCAGATGGGTAACTAGACCTATTGGGGCAATCACTTCATAAAGTATATGTGTCCAATAACTATGGTGTACACCTGAAAGCAATACAATATTGTATGTCAAATGTAATTAAAATATATATAAAATAAAATAAAACCTTGCAAGACTAAAAAATAATAGAAAATATTGATAGTATGTTCTTTAGAGAAAAGGGCCAATTATAAACTTCTGAAACCTGCAGTTTACTAAATATTGCACTGTGATCATGGTAGAATCCCACATGTTGGCCCTCCTTGCATTTGGTCAGGGTTGTGTGGCTATTAAAAAGCAAAACAAGACTGGGCAGCATGTAAGAGGCAGTAATAAGCATCAGAATGTTAGGAAGTCATTTTGATCTTTCCACTTCTTATGAGTAAGCAGCAGTTCAAATCAGAATGTTAGCAACAATATAAAACAGAATCGATCCAACTGGGTTTAGAGTTCTACCTTTTACAGTAAAATAGCAATATCTATACTTAATTGATGTCAAAAAGTTAACACTACTTCTAGTACAACAAATTCTTATAGAAATAACTTAGAAAGGTTTGTCATTGCTCTATGTTCAACAGAGTCTAAATATATGTTCAGATTAGTAGCTTTATGGTGTCATAATAAAACATAGATTGTTTTATTATTACTATTGTTACTAGTTGTTACATAACGTGTCTTTTCTATGTTGTCACCTGTATGTTACCTTATTGCTAAATTCCCTCCTCTGCTCATCATAGTAACAATAAAATCCATTAAAGGTATTATGTTTATAGAGTATCTGCTTCCTTATACCAGACATGTTAGGTAGTTATTTCTGTTAATGATTAGCTTGGCAGTCAATACCTATAAGGAAGATTGATTTTTTCCTTTATTATATATGTGTATTATCTAAACATTTGATGCATTGCTATTATACAATGTCTCCAATAGAAAGGATAATACTGCTTGCTATAAAATAGTAAACTTCTATGATTAACATAAAACCCTATAAGACACTCGGTGTATGTGTATATTCTAAAATGAATATGATCTGTGCCTTATAGATAGCAAAGTGTGTGAGCCAAACACTCATGGCAAGCTTCAAACAATCTCATGCAAATATTTACTAAATTCTCCCATGTGCTCCTTCTTTCATCATTTCACATTCTAGCCCATTTGCACTTAGCCTGCAAGCGTTTAATAGAAAAATAACATGAACTAAAACAGCAAAGGTGATAACCTACCAATCTTGGTTTAAAAATAAAAATAAAATAAATCTGCAGAAATATCTACTGACAAAAAAAAATCATATAGTAAGCTCTTAAGGCACTTTCAAAGAACATTCCGCAAAAAATAGTGCTCATATTACAATATCAAAATAACTGCCTAAGGTAGTTATTGAAATAAGTATAGATATATTGGGAAGCCTGAAATGCAGCTGACAAAGAAAAGCAGAAATAATACATAACTCTAAACATTAACATTCCATAAAAAGCAGGAAGCACAAAAAATATGTAAAAAAAAAGTATTGTGAAACCTCAAGGATTCTACAAAATTATAAATAATTAGTAATGTTTTTAATGCTATTAATTAACTAATCAATGAAGAGGATTTCTAGTTAAATAAAGGCAGATTGAATTCTCACATTTTTCTCCTCAAAATCCTCTAAAATGAAAGCAAAGCAACAACTATATATATATATATATATATATATATATATATATATATATATTTACAAAGATATAGAAAGGGAAGAGGAGAGATGATTATGAAAGAGTAAGAAAACAACAAAATTTTAGAAAATGAAAGGTAGGCTGAGGAATGATAACCAACATAAAAGATCATAAATACTGAAATAAAACTGTTTCCATAGATACCAATAAGAAGCAAGATACTGTGTACTATAAAACCTAAGGCAGGTACACTAGTTTCTCCAGAAGACAAAAGGCAAGAAAGAACACAATAGATAACCAGAAGAGAAACAAGGCAAAGAACAAAACAAACAAAAAGTTCAAAAGAACCATATTTTATATCCTTAGAGAGATAAGAGAAAACATTGGTTTTAGCAAAGCAGGATGGATATGCATTTTCAGTCAAGATGGCAGTAGGTAAACATGGCTTGCTTCTTCACCCAACCATAAGAAAATTACAACTAAAATATAGAACAACCATCATTCAGGGACATCAGAAATTGAGCTGAATGGAAATCTGATAACTACAAAATTGAGTTGCCTGGAAGTCTGACAACTATGGAATTAAAGAAACCACACCCATCCAGACTGGTAGGAGGGATGCAGACACAGAACAGGCTGGTCCAACACCCATGTGGATAAAAATTTGGGAGGGGTATCTCAGGAGTGAGGAATCCCAGATCCACACTGGGCCCCCAGCTCAGGATTCTTGTGCCAGGAGATAAGTCCCCAGAACTTCTGGCTGCAAAACCCAGCAGGGACTGAGTCAGTGGAAGACTTTTCTAGAGCCCCAAGCAGTTCTTCTTAAAGAACCCACGTACAGACTCACCTACTGAGACTCACTCTCTCTTAGCTCCAGTACTGGGGTAGCAGCTTGAAAGGCACCAGTGGTATACAGGGAGAAACTGAAGTGTCTGGCATCAAGGTGAGCAGAGGCCATTGTCCCTTTGCTAAACCCTCTGTAGGGTAAATGGAGTCAGTGAGGCTCCCTCACCCAGATGTCTGGGCAATTAAGATAATCAGCATTCCCACAGCCTTGAGATTCGACCCGATAAGCAGTATTCCCATAGCCTTGAATGGGCCCACACGCGCAGAATCGTGCTGTGTTATACAATATCTTGGCACCTTGCTGGTTTTGTGTGTGTTTAGTATATAAGGGAGTTGGGACTCCCTCACAGGGCGACCCATGACTTGTGGCATGCGTGGATTGCCCCATCCTAGAATAAAGGCATGTCAGCCATTCCCAATGGCTCTGTGAATTTTCTTCTGTCTGCCTGAATCCTGGAACCTATTTGTCCTTGAATGGTCACAACACACCTTTCCCCAATGAGCCCACAAGCTGGTGCCATATCTGAGACTCCATTAACCTAGCTAACACTGTTTGACCCAACTTGAAGATCCCCAGAGGCTCTGTCTCAACCAAACTTACAGGCCCACCCAAGCTGCTTTTCCATAATAATAGCTGGTCTTGGCTCCTGAATCCTATCAAACAAGCAACTGGCTTTAGTGAGCCCTAACAGCATCCAAATTAGATTCACAGCTTGGCTTCAGCTGGGAATCTCCAAGCCCAGCACAAGTAGTAGCCATCTCAGATTGCTCTACAGCTCAGGCAGGGTGCTGTAGGCAAAACTACAGGTAGGAGCTAACCTTGGCCTTCACCATCTGGGGAAACCTTAGGGCCAGTGTACCCAGTGGACAGCTACAGACCACCTCCAAGCTTCACCACCCTGCCCCTGCACAACTGATCCTCCACAGAGGGTGGAGGTTGGTGGTCAGTGGTCACAGACAATCCTTGCCCCTGACTAGCCAGGTAAATCTATCCCATTGATCTGCCAACAGCAACCTATGTTCAACTATGAGAGGAGGGTGTATTCTGCCCACACTAAGGGTGCATACATTGACTATCAAGCTTGGGTGATAGGGGAGGCTGTGCTACTGAACCCTACAGGACACCTATTACATTAAGCCACACTACCAAGACATGGAGTCAAAGCAGCTCTACCTAATATATAGACACAAACACAGGGAGGCTGCCAAAAGGAGGAGACAACGAAAGATGTCCCAAATGAAAGAACAGGTCAAAACTCCAGAAAAAGAGCTAAACAAAATGGAGATAAGCAATCTATCAGATGCAGAGTTCAAAACACTTTTTATAAGGATGCTCAAGGAACTTAGTGAGGACCTCAACAGCATAAAAAGACTCAGTCAGAAATGAAGGGTATACTAATTGAAATAAATGACAATTTACAGGGAAATTATAGTAGATTGAATGAAGCAGAGATTAAAATCAATGATTTGGAACATAAGGAAGCAAAAAAACAACCACGCAGAACGAGAAGAAAAAGGAATCCAAAAAAATGATGATGGTATAAACAGCCTCTGGGACAACTTCAAGAGGCCCAACATTAGCATCATAGGGGTTCCAGAAGGAGAAGAGAAAGAGTAAGAAATTGGAAATCTATCTGAAAAATAGTGAAAGAAAACTTCCCTAATTTGGTGAAGGAAATATGTATGCAAGTTCAGGAAGGACAAGGTCTCAATTATGATAGATACAAATAGGCCCACTCCAAGACACATCAGAATTAAAAGGTCAGAGGTTAAAGATTAAGAGAAACCCTTAAAAGCAACAAGAGAAAAGAAGTTAGTTACCAGATGGTTGACAGATGGGATGGGGGAGGGGAGAATGGGTGAAGAGGTGAGGGGATTAAGAAGTACAAATAGGTAGTTACAGAATAGCCATGGGGATGTAAAATACAGTATAAGAAATGGAGTAGCCAAAGAACTTATACACATGACCCCTGGACATGAACATTGGGGGATTGCCTGAAGGAGTGGGGTACACTGGGTGGAGAGGAGCAAAGGAAGAAAAATCACATCCCCTCCAACAGTTATCTGTTGCTTTGTTGATGATGGCCATTCTGACTGGTGTGAGGCGGTCAGGGACAAATACCATATGATCTCACCTTTAACTGGATCATAATCAACAAAAGCAGAAAGCAAGCAAAACATAACCAGAGACATTGAAATTAAGAACAGTCTAACAATAGCCAGGGGGGAGGGGGGAGGGGACAATGGGGAGAAGGGTTTTCAGGAATCACGGTAGAGGACACATGGACAGAACCAAGGGGGAGGAGGGAGGCTGGGGAGGGAGGCGGGGTTGGAGGGGAAGGGAGGGGAGAGGGGAGACGTTGCAAATAACTGTAATTGAACAACAATAAAATAATTATTTTTAAAATAAAAATAAAAAAATAAATAAACTTAAAAAAAGAAAAATCAGGACAATAGCAATAGCATAATCAATAAAATATAATTTAAAAAAAGCAGGAGGGAACCCTATATTTAGTAAAAAGAAAAGAAAACAGAGAGCAAAATTTTTAAAAAACCTAGTGATACGTTAAAGTGTCTCCTCAGGAGGTAGAGCAAAAGGACAGAAATTGAAACTTGGACAAGAAAGAAAAGCAGGAAATAGGATTAGTCTAGGAGATTCAAATCTGAATAATAGGAGTCCCACGTAGACAGAACTGAGAAAGCAAATGGGGAAGACCATTAGTGATGTGATTTGAGAAAATTTCAGGTAACTGAGGGACATGAGTTTCCAGATTTAAAGGGATCACAGAGTACTTAGCACACTGGATAGGAGTTTAACACATCAAGGAACATCATATTGACATTTTAGAACACTAGAAATGGAGAAAAGATTTCATGTGCTGTCAGAGAGTAACAACCAGAAATATCCAGAAGATCAACAATCAGAATGACATTGGACTTGTCAACAGCAATTCTGGAATCTAAAATAAAGCAATTTTGGAGAAAGAATACCTCCAAAATTCTCAAGTAAAATCATTTTAATCATTTAAATTACTAAAATCACTTAAAATTCTATTAACTTCTACCCAATTCTCAACCAAGGGTGTGGGTAGAAGAAGCCTTTTCTGGCAAGTTCTCAAAAAAATTACATCCCCCAAAGCTATGGGAGGATCTGAGAAAGCAAGGAAGGAAGAAAAGAGGGATAAATAAGATATAGAAAACCACAGGTCCAGCAGAGGAGAGAGATAAGAGAGATTTCTGGGTGGTAGTGAAGGATGAAGCTGTGGAGTAGGTTTGGAGGGCAAGCAGTTCAAACTAGAGGACAGAGGCTTGGGAAAAACTTTAGAAACATAAAACTGTGGACTAGCTGATTTCTCTGAACATCTAGACAGGATATTTAGACAATGATGAAGAGTTTGAATTAGTGGGAAAAAACCTTAGTACATTAAACAAATTAAAGGGAAAAATATTTACTTCACGGAAAATGGAAAATTCTGGAAAGGAAAAAATTAAATTAAACTGCATGGCTAAGCTGTGGATAATATTAATAGAGCCATGACTATAAAAACCACTGACTATGTATCTAAACAAAATGCTATCACTATTTTGGGAAGGTCAGAGGGTTGGAAAGGACAAGGATATATATGCCAGTAAGATGAGGACGGAAAAAGGACTAATTTCTACCATGTGGAAAATCAATAAGTAGATATAAATTAAAATATCAAGTTCCAAAATGTAGATATTATTTAGAGACACGGAAGTAAACACCAAAATATAAAAGTTCACATGACTCATAACAGGAAGAGACAGTTTTACCTGTCTCCAAATTACATTCTTTCATTATTAAACTTAAGTGTACTCCTCCAGTGATGCCAAAATTATGAAATCTATTAAAAATTGCTGAAAATAAGCTAATTTACTTTTTTATTAATTACCAAAAGTCAAACTAAGCAAACTGATAACCCAAGTAGAATATAAGGGGCTATTGTCTTAAGAAAACATTCTATTTTCCAACGCTGCCATCATTACATCATTTATCTGCATCTAAGGTGCTCAAGCAGTGGACATCACCCTGACATGTTCTAATTGGCTGTCATTTGGTCATCCAGACAATCACGCAGAGCTTCCTTTACTACGATTATGTGATTTCCTTCTGGCCATTACAAAATACATCTTTTGAGTTCCTGGCCCCTGTGTGCCACTGGCCTGTTGACCACTGGAAGGTCTCCTATCTCTGGCTCCTATGGTGATCTCTGCTTGGTCAACTTTTAACAATCTCACCCATTTCTCTTCTCTACTTAGTTGCTCATGAAATGACCTAACTTCTGCAAAGATAAAAATTTAACCCATGTTCCAGTTCCAATAACTCATGTGTTCTGGTCTCATATTTCTCAATGTCTACTGGACATTTCCACGTGTATATTCCACCATCCCTCACACTTCTTAACTGGACCAAATTTCTTACAACGATAAACAAGGCCCTCCCTGATCTAGCTCTTGTTCAACTCTTTTGTTTTATCACTCATACCTCCCTGTACCTCAAACTCTACTCTCAAGGCAGGCCAAGCTACTGAATTTATAAAAACTAACTTCATTCCCTCTTGTCCCTGGGCACATGAACCTTCTCTCCTTCCTTTTTCAGACCCTCCACCAACCTCAAGCTGGTCCCTGTTTGCTCTTTAGGGCTCATTTTTGAAGTGATGGTCATGCTACCCTCATGGCAAACACAGTACCTTAGACATAGCGATTGGCATATAAATATTTGTTGACTAAATGAACAAAAAGACTTCTGAGTAAATGACTTATTTTCAGATTATCTCTCCAATTCAATAGAAACAATGCTGCCTGATTAATCTCTCTTAAATATTGCTTATCAAATATTTTTCTTTTGCTTAAAAAGCCATCCAGTTTTTAATCTAAGGGGGAAAACTCTTCTGTCTGTCTTTTAGGCTCTTCATAAAGTAGTCACCATACCTCTGCAACCTAATTTTCTGCTGCTCCCCAGCGTGAAGCCTCCTTTCTGGTCTACTGATTCCTGAGCACTGCATGCCAATCTCTACATCCACCGGTTAGTTTTTGCTCTTTATTCCCTCTGTCATGGAACTTTCTTCCTTTCTGAGTCTCTCTCCTACAAATGGACATCTCAAAGCCAACATTTCCTATAAACGCTTTCTTTGAATTACTCTAGCCCATATTTTGATGATGTTATTTGACAGGCATTGTTTAGGTACTGGGACACAAGAGAAGGGAAAAAGCAAGAAAACAAGTTAGAACAAATTAAAATATGATTACAAAGTGTGACAAGTACTGAAAAGCAAGGAGCAAGGTAAAGAGTGTTGGTTATAGAACCGGCAGACCTTGTTTAGATACGTTGGTCAGAGAAGGCATCTTTGAAGTGATGATGTTTAGGCTGAGACCTGAACAACAGGAAAGATCTGGTCAAGTGCAAAGTCACAGTGAAGGGAGTGAGTGCTCCACAGAGTGCCTCAAATGCGCAAATACTCTGAAAGAGAAAAGAACTTAGTATAGTCTAGGAACAGAAAGAAGTCAGCACGGCCGAAGCTTAATGAATAAAAGGAAGTGGTCTAAGATGAGCTTGGAAAGTTAGGCAAGGTCCTCCCAGGTTCTTAAGGGCATTGCTAAAGGGCAACAAGTCATTATTGAATGGTTATACTCAGAGAAGAGAAAGGATTAGATCTACGATTCGAGATCACTCTTGCTGTATATGAGGAATAGACGGAGAAATGAAGAGGTCAGCTAGGAAGGAGGCTGTGGTAGGCTACAAACATGGACAATGAGGATGGCTTGAATTAGGGTAATGGCAGTAGAGCTGGAAAAAAAATAAAATTAACTTCTGAGATGTGGGATGGGAGAAATCTTTAAAGTTGAAAATCAAGAGCTCAGTTTTGATTTTGTAGCACGTTTATGACAAAACCAAGCAGAGGCATCAGGGAGTTAAATATATGACTCAAGATCTCGGTGGCAGACAGAATTCTACAATGGGCCCCCAAAGACCCATCCCTGTATAATCCCCTTCCCTCGAGTGTTGACAAAACCTGTAATGTGCTTCTAATAATGTCCTATGGAAAAGGTAAAGAAATCTTACAGAACTAATTAATGTCCTTAATTGGTTCCTTTGAGTTAATTAAAAGAGACCATTTCAGCCATGAGAAAAAGAAATTTGTCATTTGTGACAAAACAGATAAACCTGAAGGACGTTATGCTGAGTGAAATAAGCCAGACAGAGAGAGCCAAATACTGTATGATTTCACTTACATGTGGAATCAAAAAAAAAAAAAGTTGAACTCACAAAAACAGACAATAGAATGGTGGTTACCCGTGGCTATAGGGTTGGGTGAATGGGGAGTTACTGGTCAAAGGGTACGAGTCTTTAGTTATAAGGTGAATAAGTTCTGAGCACAGTGACTATAGTTAATAACACTTCATTTTATGCTTGAAATTTGCTAAGACAGGAGATCTTAAGCATTCTCACTACACACACATACACACACAGGATAGGTAACATTGTGAGGTGATAAATGTGTTAATTAACCTGATTGTGGTAATCATTTCACAGTGTCGACATGAATCAAATCATCATGTTTACTGAAAAAGATAAATAAACTAAAATAGAGTATACTGGGTTGCCTGGCCTAATCAGGTGATCCCTTTAAAAGAAGTGCAGGATTTCCCTGAAGTTAGAGATGTTCTCCTACTGGCCTGGAAGAGGCAAAAAGCTCTCTGTGAACTTCCTTTGAAGAGGCCGAGCTCTAGACACGGAGGCCCTCAGTCCTAGAGCAGCTGTTAAGGAATTAAATTCTGCCCATAAACACGATGGGTCTGGGAGAAGACGCTGAGCTTCAGATGAGAACGGAGCCTAACCTACAGCTTGACTGCAGCCTAGAAGCACCCTGAGCGGAGAATTCAGTTAAGTTGGTCCTGAGTTCATAGCAAGAACAATTATTAGAACTAAAGATGGGCATTACATCATGATAAAAGGGTCAATTCTCCAAGAAGACATGAATCCTTAATGTGTACGTGCCCAACAAGAGAGCGTCAAACTGTGGGAAGCAAAAATTGATAGAACTAGAAGAAAAAATAGATGAATCCACTGTTATAGTTGGCGACTTCAACAACACCCCTCTATCAGAAATGGACATATGTATCAGGCAGAACACCATGAACTCAACACCATTAACCAACTGGCTGTAATGGACATCTACGGTACTTCAAACAACACCAGCAAAAACACACATTCCTGTCAAACTCACATGAAACATACACCAAGATAAACCACATCCTGGGGCAGAAAACAGGCATTAACATTTTTAAAGAGTAGAAATCATAAAATCTCTTCTCTCAGGTCACACTGGAATTAAGCCAAAAATTCATAACAAAAAGATAGATTTGAAAAATCCCCAAGTACTTGGAAATTAAACAATATACCTCCAAATAACACATGGGTCAATGAAGAGATCTCAAGAGATGTTTTAAAATATTTTGAACTAAATGAAAAATAAAAATACAACTTACTAAAATTTGTTGAATGCTGAAAAATCAGTGTTTAGAAGGAAATTTATATATGACATATGTTATCTAAAATCAATCATTTAAACTCCAACCTCAGGAAATAAGAAAAGGTAGAGGAGATTAATTACAAAGTAAGCAGATGAAAGGAAATAATAAAAATTAGAGCAGAAATCAATAAAATTTAAAAAAGAAATAAATAAATAAAATGAACAAAACCACAAGCTGGTTCTTTGAGAAGATCAATAAAAGCAATAAGCCTCTGGTCAGACTAATTAAGAAAAAAAAGAGAGGATACATGGTTAATGTAGGGTCAATTGCATGTATATGTATATATAGCAACAATAATTAAGTAGAACTAGAAATTAAAATAATAGCAGGTTTATTGCTAATATATAATATCCCTATTAATTAAACATTCAGGTATGGATTTAACAAACTATATACAAGGTCTACATAAAGAAAACTACAAAACTCTGATACAAAACCAAAGAACTAAATAAATGGAGAGATATTCCATGTTTATGGAGAGGAAGACTCAGTATCATTATGATGTCAGTTCTTCCCAGTCACTGAATCTATAGATTCAATGCAATCCCAATCAAAGTCCCAGCAAGTTATTTCATGGATATCAACAAAGTGATTCTAAAGTTTATATGGAAAAGCAAGATTCCCAGAACAGCCAATACAATACTGAAGAAGAACAAAGTTGGAGGACTGTGACATTACCCAACTTCAAGACTCTGTATAAAGCTACAGTAATCAAGACAGTGTGTGATACTGGTAAAAAACAAACAAACAAAAAAACAGGAAAAATAAGTCAATGAAACAGAATAGAGAGCCCAGCCCAGAAATAGACCTCCATAAATACAGTCAACTGACCTCTGACAAAAGAACAAAGGAAATACAATGGAGCAAATATAGTCTTTCAACAAATATGTAATGCTGGAATAATTGGATATCCACAGGCAAAAATTAAAAATAAAAACAACAACAACAACCCTATACCTAAAACCTAGACAAAAATTAACTCAGAATTAATCACAGACTGGTAGGAATGCAAAATGGTACCATTACTTCAGAAGGCAGTTTGGTAGTTTTTTACACAACTAAACGTACCCTTATCATACAATCTAGCAATCACACTCCTTGGTATTTATCCAAAAGGGTTGAAAACTTAAGTTAAAAAAAAAAACACCTTAACACCTGCCCATGAATGTTTAAAGTATGTTTATTCATAACTGCCAAAACTTGGAAGCAACCACAATGTCTTCAGTGGGCGAATGGATAAACAAACTGTGGAAGACCCAGGCACTGGGGCAGTGTTCAGTGATGAAAAGACATGTTACTAAGTAAAAGAAGTCCACCTAAAAAGGCTACCTACTGTATGACTTCAATTCTATGACATTGTGGAACATGCAAAAGTGGAGACAAGTGAAAAAGATCAATGGCTGCTAGGGTTAGAGGGGAGGGAGGTGGAGCATACAGGATTTCTGGTGCAGTGAGATCACTCTGTATGTTATAATACCAGTTGCATGTAATTATAAATCTGTCCAAATGCGTAGGCCATACACCACCAAGAATGAACCATGATGTGAACTATGGACTTTAGGTGATAATAGGCATCAATGTAGGTTCATCAGGTGTATCACATGTTCCACTCTGGTGGGGTAAGTTAATAATGAGGAGGCTGTGGAAGGGTGGATGGGCAGGAGGAATATGGGAAATCTATGTACCTTCTGCTCAATATTTCTGTGAATTTAGAGTTGCTCTAAAAAATAAAGCACACTAAAAAGCAGAGTACTTCTCAGTACTCTATCTTCAACTGAATAAGAAAAGTATCACAACTGGAAATCACTAACTGTAAAGCATACCTGCTGAACTCTAAATCTAGAGAGCCGCTAGAAAAAAAATAAAAACACTTACTTATTTATTTAGCAATGGGGTGATCTCTTATGGGAGAGAATGGAAGAAGAGCCATGACTGCTAAATAACAATAGAGTTACAGACTTGAATGTTTAAACTTGAGGGCAAATTAAAACACACTTGGTGAAAGAGGGTATTCTAGGCAAGATCTATACTACAGATGCTGAATGCTCCATTATACCAGCTCCTGCTATTCCACATTGCTACCCCCCAGCAAGAATGGGGAGAAAATCAGAAAATGGCTTATGGACTAGATACATAGGTATCAGATGAGGAGAGAGCATGGTGTTCATGGGGCGGTGGTGGATAAGGATCGGGAAAGCAAAGATACAGGAAGTATAACCCACACGGGCCCTCCTGGAATAAAAGCTTTATAATGAAATCTAGCTATTCACAAACCAAAATAACTCAGAAAGGAAAACAGTAATAAAAAAAAAACTAGTTTGAGTACTGATTTCATTTAAAGATGAAAATATGAAATATAAATACTAAAATGAGGAAAGGGAACTGAAAGGGTTCGTCATTTTATTTTTATTTTGTTAACATACAGTAAAATTACCTTGGGGATATGTACAGTTCTGTGAAGTATAATAAATATAGAAAGTTCATAAAGAGAATGCAACTCTTCTATATTTTATTTTACTACTAAAGTGCTTTTTCTAAGTAGGTGAGTAGATGCCACAAAAGGAAAAACCAGTTAGTCAGTGATTCCAACATGCAATGACAGGAAGACTTCTCAGGTAGTGATTAGATATTTATTTCTGATATTATGATTTTGAATGTGGTTTAGCTCACTTCTGGTGACAGTTTTCACAGTTCTCCTTTGGTATTTCTTCTGTGATTGCAGTGTTTTGAATGTTTGTACAAATAGAACAACACCATTTTCCATTGTTTGTTTTACTTCACCTTTCTGAGACTTTAGGTAAAATGACCTATTAAACATCATGAATGAAAAATAGTTACAAACTTGATCTAGAGTTCTGTATTCTGAATGCAGGGTATTCAATATTCTTAAACACCTAGAATTATTCCCCGAGGCGCAATCTTTTACATGGATTTATTATCGAAAGGTTCTATTCATGCAGAGTCTTATTAGCATAAGTGTATATTCAATAAACTTAGAGTACAAATAGCTTCCAGCCAATAATTACCTACACAAATTTTCCTTATAGCTATTCTGTTTTAAAGCCAAATTCTATATGGAAGTCCACTTTTCCTATTGCTATAAATTCAAACAACTTTTCACTTACGTTGTTCATGGTCATAACTTTAAAAAATTATGAAATAAGTATATATTAACAGTTGAATGACATTACAAAATTCAGTCTTACCCAGTCCTCTCAGGTCTTAAGATTCCCTCGGTAATGTAGGTATCCATGTCTTACTGCTGATGAACATGTAAGTAGGTTGGGGTAGAGGGTAGAGGGATGCTGGGTGTTAGCCCCGAAGCTATTATCACATTTACTTGTAAATGATCAAGACTTTTAAAGAATCAACTCTCTCCCCATGATAATTTTCTGTTTTTCCCATATTAAAATAGTACCAACTTCAAACTGATTATTGATATTTACCCTAATATAAACTGAAGATGAGTTCTAATTTTTTAGTGAGGAGTTCTTATCATAGCAAAATTTAGCCTCAAGTATTGTACAAGCTGGCAGTGTCAAAAAACTGGTTCTTTCAGAATTTTCAGAAATGTGTACCTCTCTGGCACATTCAGAAATGTGCCAGAATTTATGAACAATGTATGAAATATGAGGAGAAAGAAGTCTACTGATATTCTTATCTTTAGCTTATTGCATCGTAAGATATAGAAGTTCTGTTTTTAATCAAAAGTCAAGAAGCACCACTCCACTTGGTTCTGGTTATGTGAAAAGTACATATCCTAAGCAGCCCTAAATGTTATTAGAAAAGAATTCATGCAAAGTATGAATATTACATCATATACTTTAATGAGAGCAGAAATATTCTAAACACTTAATTTGAAGTTGCAAGTTTTCTGGAGATGTTTTATTACAAATTTTGTAAATATTTTTATTTAATTTCTTTTATTTTGTGCTCCGTGTAGAATTGGCCCTCCTGTTATTGACTAGAGAATTTTTTTGTGGGGGCAGTACTCAGCTTTAAGTACCTGTCTCTGATACACGTGCACTAACAGCGCTCAACTGCCTCATCTAGAGTTCCGCTGAGACTGCAGCTGAGAATCACACAGGATCCTAAATCTTCCCGGGGCCCTGCCAGTCTAGTCCACCTGACACACTGCACACTGCTGCTGTGGATCTTTTAGTGAAAATCTCCATCATCTCATCCGTTGTTTTATAGGCAAGCACCAAACATTTAAGAAAAGTTAGGGAAGAAAGGAAAACACAGTACCAAGTTGCCTAATTACCCTTTAAAATTTCTAATGTTGAAAAGTTCTCATCTCTAACTGAAGAATGAAAAAAATACTAGTTTATCTAATATTTACTGAAAGTCTTGTATTATTTCTTCCTATATTGCCTAAAATTTTAAGAATAGCTTTCTCTTGTTTAAATATAAATTATAAAATATTATTAATGTTGAATAAATATATTTAGATACTTTCTAACTGCCTAATTAAACAACTTTCGCAAATGCTAGCTCACTTCATACAATGTGGCAATGATCTGATCCATTAGGTAGTTGGCTTAAAATCAGAATATTTTACCCAATTTTTATCTTGAAAATTGTCTAGTAAATTAATAATGAGTACTATACAATCTTTATCTACATTAAATTGTTAACATTTTGCTACATTCTCATTTCACTCTTTCCCATATATTGCTGAACCATTTGAAAGGAAGTTGCACAGTTCATGAATTTCACCTGTAAATACTCCCGAATGTATCTTCTCCCCGAAAAGACCTGCTCCTACAGAACCTCAATATGATTATGACAGTCAGGACGTTTAACACAGGTGTAATACTGTTATATGTTCTACGGCACAGACTCGGATTCCTTTAATTGTCTCAATATTATCCTTCATAGGCTTTTCTTTCCATTGATAATCTAATCAATTAGTTCCATGTCTCCTCGTCTCCTTCACTCCTGAACAATTCTGCAGGACTTTTTTTAAACTGACATCGACATTTTCAAAGCATCCAGGTCGGTTATGTCAAAGACTATTTACATTTTGGAATTATACATTTTGGAGAAGAAAGTCATATGTGATTATTTCCTTGTCATTAGATTCAGGTGAAACATTTTTGTTAAAATAATTTCAGAGCTGCCTGCATGTCCAGGATGTTCATGAACACATCATCCCAAGAAGTACATAATGTCAGTCTGTCCCACTGCTGGGGACATCAAGTGTTATCACTCGGTTAGGCTGGTGTCTGCCAGTTTTTTGCCTGTAAAGGCACTTCCCCCCTTTTGTAACTAGTCAGAAATGTATGGGGTGGCAAGTAGAGATAGTGTGAATATCCTGTCCCCATAAACTTCACCTAATGGTGGATCATCTCTTCATTATTCTTGTAATAGTAGTTGCAAAAAAGTTACTTTATAATTCTACCATTTCCTTTCATAATATTAGCTTGTATTCTTCAATGAAACAAAGCTCATGGATACTTTTTTAAATTCAATATGCTATAATCCATTATATACATTATTACTTTTTATGTTCAAGTGACCCCACATTTGACCAGTGGGTGTCTCTTAAATCTGGCTTCTGTGGTGTCCATCAGGTTTTGAGCACTTCCCTGTTCTCTGGCACAAGGTATTCTCCAGGCTTACCAGACTCTCCCCAAAACTAACTGAAGCAGGAAGGCTGTAAAAGAAAAAGAAGACTAACTCAACTCACTTTTAATGCAGTAATTGGATTGAGGCACAAATATTAGAATAGTGCCTAGAACATAGTAAGTGCCAGTCAGTATGGTCGATCTGTTCCTTAACTATTTTAGCCATAGTTTGAAACCTTTGTATAATTCTTAAAAATATACACTTTTAATTTATAGCATAGATTTTTATATTATTCTTTCAGTTCAATTTCATATATTTATTCTTATTTACATTTTTGTTCTCTTTCATTAATTTTATCTCCATATGGAGACCATGTGTACAAGGTAACCTCCAGGGACTTCTCTTTTTCTTAGATTATTGTCTAATGCCAAAGTGTGTGTAAACCCCCGAGGAAGTAAAGTCTTTAAAAATTCTTGAAATTATCAAGGAATTTCACATATTGGGGAAAATAATGTGAAGAAAAGACAAAAAGACTAGGATTTTGTTTTGTTTTGTTTTTGTTAAGAAATAAATAGGCCAGCCTCACTTTCTAAGCAAATGTAGTACTACTCAGATAACTTCTGAATGAGTCACTGATAAGAAAGCGAATTTGAAGAAAGGGAAGAGTGATATTTGGGGAGGTTGTAAGAAAGAAAAAGTGGGGTCCATAGCTTACAAGTATGTATGCATATATATGCATATATGTATGTACATATTTAAATTTAGAATGTGAGGATGGGTGTGAATGTGTTTGGGTGTACAATATATTTATGCCTGTGCACACATGGGGCTAAAAATGGGGATGTTTAGTTAACATTTATTTAACAAATACTTATTAGACTCCCATGCTAAGCAGGCACCATAGTATTTTCTAGGAATAAAGGATCATCACACTAGAAGGGGCCCTACCTCAATGATTAAATAATTACACAAATAAGTATGAATTTATAACTCTTTGCATCTATTGGCAATGAAGGATCTGAATATATAAATATGGTTACATTTATGCATACAAGTATATATGTGTGAATATGTATATTATAAGGGGATTCAGCTCAGTCTAAGGGAAGAGGGGGCTCATTTGAGAGAGATTTGGGTAGATATTTTAAGTGTTAATGAGTGTTAGCTGGGCAATGTTTGGGTATGTATGTTTATAGGGATGGGGAAGGGAAGGAGCAAGGTGAGTCAGCGCAACTGGAAGAAAGCCTACCAGTTTAAGCGGAGGGAAGGAGTGGAAGAACCAAAAGAGATGAGATTGTAAGAGTCTGATCCTGCTGGGTTTCAAAAAATCAGGAGCATTGTTTTGGTCTTTATCTTCAAAAAAGCAATGGTAATCCATTCAAGTGATGTGTGGAGTGGAAGGAGTGGTAGTTCTATTTGCATCTTGAAAAGGCTCCTCTGGCACCTTCGGAGGTTGGATTTGGAGGTGGGGAGCAACGTTGGATGCTAGGAGACCAGTTGTAAAGCTCCCGTAGTTATTCACACAACAGACAGTGAAAGCTTTGACTGGGGTGATAGCCGAAGGCAGCTTTGTCAGTATGCTTTGGGAGGTAACAATCAATAACAGCATGGAGGCTGTGATGTGGACTTGAATGAGAAGGAATGCCAAGGATAAAACCCAGATTGGAAGCTGGGGACCCTGAGGTTCGGTGTGAGATTGGCTGAGATCACAAGTTTGATATTGACATGTTTTGCTTGATGTTTCTTTAAGAGAAGAAGAAATGCTTAGTGCACAGTTGTATCTACAAATAGGGAACTGAGAAGAACCTTTGAGCCATAATTATGTTTTCTAGAATGCTCTAAATAAAACATATGTCAATAACTTCATGAAATCATTATCGGAGTACTTTGTGTATGTATGTTGGGAAAAATCTAAGAGAACTAAAGTTCTGATGTACTAGATGAACAATCTTTGCTAATAGAGAGTTCAAAAATTTGCAAATCTCTTTCTGTGCTAAGTGCTGTAATAATTCCCTGATCTGCAAAATCTGAAACTATGATTTTGCCAGACTTTTCAGCAAGTGAGACAGAGAAATAGCAAAAGTGATAATATAAGTATAGAATCAATATTTAAAGTACTTAAGAATCAGTACAACTTGGGGGCTAGCCATTAATAACCAGCAAGACTATATCAGTGCATGCAGCTGAACGCCAGCGATGTCAGAGAAGTAGACTCTCCTTCTCTGATAATAAAAAACTCTTAATTGAAAATACAGCACAAATACTAGAAGGTAAAATAATGTTGATATTTGCTGCTTTTAGTCCAATAATATTACTAATACTTAAGGATATTTCAGTAGATTGAGAAAATCGAATTGGGGGGCCATAAATTACCCATATTCTAATCGAATGTTCAAAGAATGCTGTGGGAAAATCAAATTTGTTTAGAGATATGTTTCTTAAAAAATTGTGTTTATATTTCAGTTTGAAAATTTTTTGAAAGCATTCAGTGAGCACCATCTTTTATCACAGACCGTCTTTGCTTAAAGTAACCCGTAACTGTGGGTCACAGCTCTCATGCCCGCTGATAAAAACGGAAACAACAGAAATGACTACAAAGCTAAAGGCAGCTCCTTGCTTTTGAAACTAAAGGAAAAGTAAGTAGTGTATTCTTCATTTGAATTGACAATGTTGTCTTATTTTGTTTTTCCATTTTCATGTATATCTAATAGAGGCTTCTGCAATTTTTTTACATTATCTACATGTATTTTCCCTTTTCTGAACTACATTCTTGAGTGTTTCAGATTTCAGCTTAGAATGGTAGTATGGTAAAAGGAGGCATCAGAAACCTAGTGACTGGAATGTATTGTATCTGTTTATTCTGACAACGAAGGTTTATCCTGTATACAAGTTAACAGTTTAAAGAAGATGGCTTTACTGTCACAATTTTTGCCTTTATTCCTTACAAGAATAAAAAGCATAACAAGAAAAGGCAGGTATTACAATAAAATTTCACTGCCTAGATAGGTCTTTGTGCTGCTCAAATGAAAGAAGCTCCTTATTTTCCTTATCACCTCCACAATCCAACCACCTCAATTTCATCTTCTCCAAGGTCCCAATGCACCACTACGCGCTTACTAGAAATTGTAACAAAAGTCAACCAAATAATGTTAGGGGTCAGTCTGAGGTTGAGTGCCAGGCCATTCAATTGACCAAGAAGCAAGCTTCCAGTAAGAATGAACAACATACAGCAAAACAATCACAGATCAAATTGTGTTCTTACAATTGTTGCCTCCCCTTTGTAGGAACAGCTGCCTCTTTTGATTGGGTAAAACTTGTCCTATGTAGAGAATCTTACAATTGTGTGAAAGCAACTGGTATTCACACATACAGACAATGACTTCAATTTTAACTGTTAAGGGTTTACATTAAAAAGCTCCTTTCTTGAAAAAACATATGATATACAAAGCCACAACAGACATCTAAGATGGACAGAAAGTGGGAAGTAATCTAAGAAAAATTATCTTACAATTTGGTAAATTCAAGATGCTTGATGCAGCCCATACTGAAATGACATTTCACATTAACTCTTAATTCTAAGAGCAGGTCTCATGCAATGGTCTAGAAGTAACATTAGAAGTAGCAAAAAATTAGAGTTTTGCTCTCAATTCCTCCTGGCATCTGGGATCCTAAACTCTCCTGTAGGTTGTGTATATGGGTAATCTTCATAATCTCTTCTCTCTGCAAATACTGTCATTTTGCAGAGATGCTGGTGTGCTTCTAGTGTGTCAACAGTACACAGACTACGCACACTGAAGACAGACAGCACAGTTGCCTACACACTTCCCTGTCCCCATCTCCTCTATGCTAGTATACAAAAAAATTCTAACACAACAGTTTATTTAGATTGGTTGCAGATTTGGAGCTCTTCTAAGAACATACTTTATAGAATTACTTTTATGGTGCAATTTCCAATATTGGATCGGTGTGATATTGTTGTTTGCATAAGAATGTTTTGAGGGAATGGGAATGAAAAATAAAATCTCAGATAATGCTGCCTTCTTTCCTGTTGCTGAAGTACCTGAAATGATGTGTATACGTGTACATACACACATAGAACATGCACATATATGTACACACATGTATGAATGTATACGTCTTTCTCTCTCTATAAAAGCCTTCAACGTTTTCCGGAGATGCGCATTTAAACAAGGTGAAAGCTAACTAAAAAATTAGCCAGCTTATGTGTTAATTTGTCACCATTCATAGTCACCCACAAAACATAGATTCCAGGGAAATAAGGATCAGAAGAAGTAAATTTTTATAATGGTGACAGTGAGAGGAAAAAGATCAGAACATGAACTTCAACTTGGTGGGCTGTGAAGTTTGTAGTCCTGGTCCACTAAAGGCAGGAGCCCAGTGAGCAAGTGGGATGGCACCATTTAAAAGTAAAGATGGGTGGGTAGGGGCATGAAAGATAATCCATAACAACATAGCAACGTTGTTTATCCAGTCCTATGGCTCTCATCAGGGCCGGATCATCCCCTAGAGAATATTTTGAGAAGGGCTCAGGTGTGTCACAATTTCTGGGGGAGGGGAGTTCTGTTGACTTTGGGTGAGGAGGGGTGGCCGTCCCACTTAATGAAAAACTTTTCCAAATGTCCCATACAACACACAATGTCCCACTAAACTAAATGTATAATGAATTTCAACCTGTAGAATCTGGTACATAATCATAAATAAGCATTGTACAGGAATCTCCACCAACAAGGTTGCCGTGGTGAGTAATTCAATCATTTTGTGTAGTCTGTCTCCTAACTCTAGAATCAATAGGCTACAATATGACTGGAAAACAAACTTAAAAAGCAATATCAGCACTCAATCAATAATTTTCATTTTGGAAATATTTTATCTGTTATTTGTGATGGTGTGGTGAGTCACCGCAGAGTCCCTTGAAGCCAAGTTCACATTAGTAACAACATGAAAATGTTCCAGGAAGCAGTTTTGGAATTTCAGTGAAAGTAGATTAATAGTAGGTTTTCTCTCATTTACAAAATATTATACTTCCACATTTTCTCCACTCCAACAGTGTATAACTTGACTTAGCATATTTTCACTATGATTACCATTATTTCCTTCTTTCTGTTATATACAAATAACTCTAGTTTATAATTACCCTAACACTACTTTTAGTCTACCCTTGTTCTTTTATGTGTCTGTACTTCTTATATGAAGTCTTCTGATTTTTTGTCTTAAATCCAAATTTATTCATTATATATACACACACATTTCTCACTTTTCTTTACTATGTGTTCTAGGGAAGTCATCTCCAAACATTAGTGTAGGGAAATCACATTTTATTACAAATTACTTTTATTTTATTGCCCCTTTTCATTACTGATGTACTCAGTAACTATATTATAGATGGATTACATTTCAGGATACTAAGAGGGTAATGAAAACATTTGTTATTAAAAAGAGGACAGGGTTGAGGAGAACAGTTTGGCCCAGGATAAGTATTCAGTGAATGAGAGAAGACAGAGAAATTATAAGCTTCTGTATTTACCTCGGTACCACTTCATTCCATGACTGTGTTGTACGGTTGACATTGTGATGGCCAGAAAGAGTTAACTCCCTTATCTAACTACCAAACTTACTGCAGGGTGCTGGGTGAAGAGTCGGGAGATCAGGTTTCTAGTTTTTGCTCTGCCACAAACCACCACTGTGGCCTTTAGCAGCTTCCTGTGATCACTGTGGGCCCCCATTTCCTTAACTGTAAAATGAGAGCATTGGAATAAATTACTTTTAAGGTCTTTTCCTGGTCCATAAAACAATGCATAATTCTGATTCCAAGACTAAGGCACTGATCAGAAGAAACTGATTCTTCTAATAAATGTATACAAAAATATATCCTGTGGGTCTCAATTATTCTAACCACAATATTTTTTTTAAAAAATGCATGGTTTTAGCTTCTTTAAAAAATGTCATGCCCTGTAAAAACACACACACACACACAATGTGACCTTAAGAAAGAAGTACCCATACAGTTGAAGTAGCAAGCACATTTATTATGAGAACACAGTCCCCATTTCAAAGGCGACGTCTACTTTTTTATTGCCATTCTGCTCACTGCTGTAGAAGTCACAGTTTTACTTTTTGCTTTGAATTCTTGAACAAAAATGACTTTACCTGCTTTTCCAATCATATCTTTTTGGCAACTCTACCCTTCTCCACAGAGATTTTCTAAATTCTTTCTAATAGTTCACAGAACTAACAGTTCAACAAAATCCACGCACAACTGAATGTGGACGGTAAACAAGGTGTGAATCACAACTGCTATGGTGTGAATCAACTTCTTGTTCAAGTGACTGTCTCACCCACAGCCAATTTTGCCCTGAAGCTTTTGAAAAGCACAATAGAAATCTGTTAAATTGGCCGTGCTGCTGAGCTTCAACCATGTCACCTAACCAGGCCCACAGTAGCAATGGATACTTGAGAGCTCCTCTTTGATGGAAGGTGCTTTGCTCTGGAGCATAGGTGTGGAGATCAAATGGACCCGATCCCTTATTCTGACAGCATCTTGCTGTTTCCTCTTTTGGAAAGTACATGCAAAAGGCTCATGAATGTCACCTTCATACCTACACATGTGGATGCTTTAGGAAAACCTCACACATGTAAATGGGGATTGAATTTCTCATATCTGGATTGGAGGACTTCCATTTTTTCCAGGAACATGTCTAATTCTTAACACACAATCATTAAGTAGACATACAATTAAGTCCTGATTATCCTTCTGTGAATTATATACAATCTACTACACAGTTACTGGATCAGGTTTGCTTATTTCTGTCACCCAGCTCTTTTCTGGGCAGGCTGCCCACCTTCCCCATCTCCCCATAAATTGGTTTTGGTGTTTGAGGTGTGTAAGCTCATTTAAAAATTAGCCTAAACAAAACAAAATAATTAAAAAGGCAACTTGCCCACAATAACAATGAAAACCTTTTTAAAATCAAACATGTAAATACATTCCAAAAACAAACACAAACCATGATTGGGGGTTCTCTTAGCCTCGATTCCTCTCATTAACATGAATAATTCAGAGTGCTTACTATACATGGTGAATATTCTTTCCTCTCAATAATTTATTTTTATTATACAGAAAAGTAAGATGTAACACATTCTCATGTATTTCCAAAGATTTCTATTAGGCCATATTTTCAAAGGCAACTTTACTTTCAGAATTTTTATAGTATGGGTTCATTCTTTTCACTGCCGTCCTGATAGTAAGAGGAATCCCAGGCTTTCAAGACAAGGGAAGTGTAGAGAAGTGCAGCAGATAAGAAGGTGGAGGCCCCAGATTTGGGGGTTCTTGATGTTCTTTAAATATATAGCAATTATTCACAGAGTATAAGCAAGACTGCCAATATCTTTCTCCTCAAAACTATGAATGTGCTTTGGGACATTACACCCAGATCTGAGTAAGAAGAACTTCCCAACATTCTGGCTACAGTGAAGAAACAACATATTTATTATGCATTTTAATTCTGAGTAATAAAAATATCCTAACATTGCAGTTTAAGCAAACATTCCTAAATGGGAAAGCATTCCAAGACGGGGTTAGGGTGAAATTGAAAACCTCCCATCTTGCTTGAATGATGACTTGAGTCAAATGAAGGGTGTGAATCTGTCTGCCGATTGTACACAAACTTTCCCAGGTTCCCAAACGTGGATACAGACATTTTACTCATATCCTATGTAAAATATCCCATTATTCATACCCAATCTTTGTGTGTTTATGTCTTAAGTCTTCTTAATTTGGAGTTTGGAATATTAAATTGGTCTCCTATTTTGTAAATTGTTCCTGGGAAGACATGATATTCTTCTGGAAATGACGCTAATTTCCTGGAGGTGCGAGGCTGTTGAATGCACTGCTTCAGAGCGCCAAATGCCACCCTTGTGACCGGAGAGAAGGGGAGAGAATGCCAGCAGGAGGAGGCTCCGGCGGCACCAATCCTCAGCTTCTCGCTGGTCACAAAAAGGTGGAGGGACGAAAGCGATCACAGTCCACTGGAGTACACACCAGTCTCGGCCAAAGGCTTTAGAACTTTTTTTACTTTTCCTTCCACTGAAAATACAGAGAGAGGAGCTTATAGCGTAACAACCCAAATGCAACAGTTGCTGAACTTAGATCAATATCAGATACTGTCAGAGCTTTGGGGATGTTCACGGAAATTCATGAAACTAGGATGTACGTTTGGTTACCTGTGGAAACAAAACATTGCACTTTGAGTGAGTGGGAGAGAACAGATGGTTGGTAATGATTTAAAACATTGATGTTTTCGGACTGTCACCAAGCCTCTGCATTAAAAATACTGTGTTTAGTTAGCACAAACTAACATCTGCATGCAAGGTGTTCGCTATCTGGAAGATGCTGCTGTAGTAAAGGTGATAAAAACCACACGAGGCCAGAGGAAAATTCTCGCTTTCTCAAGACATTCATTGTGTGCTATTTTTATTGGCTATGTTCAATCTGTGTGATCAGAGGATTTTAACGTTCCTCCAATAACTAGTCAACTCTAAGCATCTAGTTATGGTATTATTTTTTAATGCACTGAGTAGAATTGTAATTTTGTTCTGTACATCTGACTCACTGAAGCCCTTAAAAACCCTCTGAGCAATAATAATAAAACCTGTTAGTCCAGGATACCCTTGCCCGTGAAAAACAGTAACATTTTCCTTATCCTCGATTGGTAGCTAGGCATATGGTGTTGTGATTATGTGCTGGAATTGGCAGGTACTGGGCTACTGAATCAGGAACACATAAATATTAAATGTGGTCGCACTGTATTTTGGTGTGTACATGTGAATCGAAAAGCCCGCCTCCTTTAAAACCAATGGAATGGTAACAGTATGGACAAAATTATATACAGAGAGATTAATGAAATGTTTGAGGTTAAAGCAAAGATAAATAAACATTGGTAAACCATACTCTAAAAACTGCAAAAAAGGAGTGTTTTGGTTTGGTTCTGATAACATAAAGTAAAAAAGTCACACAAGCACACACTCCATATTATTTACTTGCCATCCCTTTCAGAACCCTGGGAGCTGCTCAGAACAGTTTGCCGGTGGGAGGGAGCTGGGGGTGGACTCGTCAGGAGAAGAGGGAGGCGGAGCGGCAGCTCCAGCTTAGCACCTGTGAACTTAGTTGGGGATAATTCTTGACAGGCGTCACACAGAACACCTTCTAGCCTTCTAACAGACACACGCGGATAGACAGGATGTTCAAATGGGGCAGAAGAGGGAGCAGGGAACGCTGTGAAAGTCAAGGGAGCAGCAACAAAACCACCACGTAGCTCCTATTCTCAAATCATGTCACGCATCAAGCCTCCTACCCGCCTTCGCACCCCCTCGACCCCTCTGCTGAGGCCACATAGGACCTGGGCTCCCAGTCCCCGAATTTCTCCCCCACGTCGAAGGCAGCTTCAGCAAGGTCTCGGAGTTTGGGACCCACGCAATATAGCAGAAATGCTCATCTTTCGGCCAAACATGCTGGAGGACCGGATAAACCGGCATCAGAAACTCAAGACTGTTCTTTCTGGTGTCCTCTTTCTAACCTTGCATGCCCCCCTGGGGACTGGCACCAGAAGCCTGGAGTCCAGGGTGCCCCGCCGGCGCCCGGGAAGCCAGCACGGGCAGCTTCCCAGTTCAGGCACCCTTCCTCCTCCTCGGACCCGCTCGAAGGCTTCGCACCGCCTCCGTCTCCGGGACACCCCATGCCCCAAGCACGTCTAATAAAGTGAACGCGAGTGAAGTGGGTTCAGATATTGGCGGCGGGGGCCGCGTGGGGAGGGGGGGCGCGGTGCAGAATGGAAAGGTAAAGAAAGATGCTTCCCGCAGTCAACGCGGGCGAAGTACCTGGAAAGGTGAGGATACACTTCCCCGCCCACCCAGACCCGGCTCCCATCGTGGGTGCCGCGCGGCGCCCCGCAATCTCAGCGCCTTAGATCTCGAGCCCCCACAGCTTCCGCCCCCCAGCACGCCCCAAGCCCTGTGCGCTTACCTCGCGAGCGAGCAGGGGAGCGGAGGAGAGTGGGCGCCGCAGGTGCTGCTTCTCCAGGAGCGGAGCTTCTGCAGGAAACTTCCCCGCGCTCCGGAGCAAACTCTCGTGGAGTCCGCCCGCCGCGGGTGGGAAGGAGCGCAGCGCAGCGCGGCGCGCGGGGAGCAGGGGCGGCGCGGAGCCCGGGGCTCGCCTGGCGCGTCGACCGGCGGGGGTGCGGCGCAGCCTCTGCGCGGTCGGTTCCCGCGCGCCCGCGGTCCCTGCAGCCGCCGCCGCGCCCCCGCCCGCCCCCGCCGCTCCGCCTCCCGGTCTTTATCTCCAGCGCCTCCCGCCCGCCTGCTCGCCGGCGCTGCCTTCTTTTTCTCCGCCTTTGTCGTTCCCTCTCCCTCTTACTTTCTGGTCCTACCTCGGCTGGCGACTCGGGGGCGTCCCGAGGCTCCGGTGCCACCCCACTCGCGGTCAAGGAGGTAATTCCGTTCCCCGTTCGTTGCCTAAGGCACCCTCCCCCTCCTCGCCGCTGCCGTGGCTCAGATCCGTCCCCAGGTGTTCTAGAAACACGTGAAGGGCACCTCCGTACGTTTGTGGTTTATCCCAAACCTTGACTTCCGAATCTTAGACTTTCTTTCGCTTTCCAGATTTCTTTAAAAATACACATATTGATTATACGCGTCAGTACAGTGCTGTTTGGAAATCGGTGCCGGGACTGGAAGTGGTGTTTACAGCACTGGAGACCTCAGTTCTCCAAGGCCTCGAGTCTCAAAATGTCACGAGCTGGAGCTGGAAGTTCGTAAAGGGCTTTGCAAAGACCAAGATTAGGATAAAAAAATGTTTATCATTAAAATAAACAGTTTATTGAGATTTAAAAATTAGTTCCAAGCATTATGCTAGCAACAACTTGACCAAACTAGGGCAAAACAATGAATAGACCCCTCGGTTGCGTAATTTGCACTCAGGCAGTTTGTATGAATTAACAAAGAAAAACTTTTTTCTTTAAGTAGTTAAGTGGTTGCGCCTACCTCATTTCCACATTAGAATTTTTTTTTTCAGACAGATGTTATCAATTTTCTACATTTTCAGTAGGTCTTAGTTTTACGAATGGCTTAGGAATTACAGATCTGGTAGTAGTGAACTTTGGTTCAGTCAAGAAATACTGTTGTGCTATAGGAACTGCTTGCCCGATTCTGGTTTCTTTTAAACGGAACTTGTTACACAAGTTGTAATTTTAATCTGTATGTCTGCTGCTTCTTTTTACATTTACCTTAGTGTCCTCTCTGCCGTGAAGGTCTTTATTCATCACTAGAATGAGCCTCTTTTCCTGCAGCTGGACTTTTAAAAACACAAGGAAATACCCCTGAGCTGTATGTAACTGGCAGGCGATTGACGAGTGCTTGTGGATGGAAGCAACGAGTTTAACTTGGTCTCTTTGGTTGGGTCCCACGTGCGCTTGCAGGGTCCCAGGACTCCTGGAGTTGTGGGCACGCTACACCGGAGCAGTGAGGACGTCAGGCCCGGGTCAGAAGATCGGCGCTGTAATTGTCCGCGGCTGCAAGTCGCACAACGTTTGTGGTCTGTGCATTCTCATTTGTAAAATAAAGGAGTTGAGCAAGACCGTCATTATAACTATACTTTCTAAATTCTTAAAGTTTTTGTAGCTAATGAGGGAGACTGGCCATGATCAGGTCAGCTTCTGATTGAATCTGCTTGATAGCTGTGCTGTTAGGCATTGCCAGTCTATTGTGCGGTTTTCCAGGCTTTAGAATTTATTTCATTCATTTATCATAGCAAAGCTCTGTCTAAAGCCATTAAAATATTTTTCAGGACTAAGGAAATTGAATGTTGTTACTATCCGAAGTTGATGAATAAAAGATCAAAAAATCACCTAAAAATGTGCATCAAGCATGGGTATGAGATACATCTCATTGCATGTGACTGGGAGTTTTATGGTTAAGTGAAAATACTGCATTTTAAAATATTGTAGTTAAACTAATTTAATTTTTACATGGTGAACTGTTTCTGAAACATTGGTTCACAGCATGTTTTTAAACTCTCCAGTCTATTAATTTTGTTTAGTTCTTTGAATTTTTAAAAATGTTTAACTATTGACTGTTTCCTGGACAAGTATGAAGCTTATGGATCATTGATCCTTTAATGGGTAGGTCTGTAACAACTATAGTCATAAGAAGAGAGGTTTCTGCATCAAATCTCAAGGTACGTTTGGTGGCAAGAGTGCCTTTGTGGAAAGAGGACTTCATCATGACAGTGCAGATAATGTTGGGGTAAGCATAGGTAATGCAGTCAAACTTGACTTTGAAAATGTAACAAAGTTAATAGCGTAAAGAATGAGCCCAGTGGGCTGTTCACATTTTATGAAAAATGTATATAAGGAATACAGGTGCAGAGTGGTAAGAAAAGAAAGTGTAAGGAAGGGCATTTCCCTAGTATTCGTATGTACAAACAAAGCTCCTTTAAAGTGTGAGTACAGCAATTTTATGGGATAGCTCTTGCTATTTTTGGGTTTGTGCTTTTCTTTAACCAGGCGGTCCTCAATGATGACTCAGCTTAATGAATGGCCAAACTAATAATTCAGCAGGAATGTATTAAGTACAATGTACATGGCCACATGGGGCTTGCAAATATCCCTGAACCATCTTATTTATGGCTCTAACTGATTTGTTAAGAAAAAGTGAAGATATATTTACCTGGAAAGAAATAGTTTTATAGGAGTCGATAGAGGATAGTCCGATAGCTAACATGATTTCCCCTTAACTTCTCTTTCTCTTAGTCTGTGGGGCAGGAGTAAAACAAGAAAAATAAGAACATGGTGTGTGTTGATTCACAAGCAGGAGAATGAACCCAAGCTCTCCCACTAAACCTGAATGGGAGAAGGGCAGGACTCCTATAATAGATGGTAGAAGCTACTTCATCCAGACTTTTCTGGGGGGGAAAGAATAATAAAGAATTTCTAAGGAAAAAGAGGTTTCAAATGGATTTTTAAAAGCTTAAGCTAGTGAGATGAAATGGAAAGGCGACTGGAGAACTAGATTGGTTCTGCGAAGTTGGACAAGTCTGCTCTGCCTAGGCCCATTTCATCCTCTGTGGTGAATCAGGTCATTGAACTGGGCGGTCCGAGGACCCTTCCCCCTTCAAAACGTCCACGATGTCTGGTCAAGATGACTTATTTCAGTTGAGCTATGTGGATGATTACTCAACTACACATCCGTGTATCTGCATTGTGACATCCAAAGTGAGTTCTAATCAGAAAAGAAAAGACTGCTGTGGCATCTCCCCAGAAGAAATTCAAAACAAAGAAAAGAGCAGACTAGAGTAATGCAGTACTGCTCATCTGAAGTGGATGCAGACTGTGGTGGTGTACACTGTAGAAATTTAAGAAGAAAAGTATCATTTTAATATCCAGAATAAAGAGGGGCAAAGTGTGAAAGCTTTACAATCTAGGGGGCTTCTTGATGCCGAATGGTTCACCTTCTGCAGCACCAAACACGGTGGAGCAAACTTTGCAATTTGAGCTAAACCAAAATTATTGTGTAATGGAGAATAAAGAAAAAATATTTGGCTCTGTGAGCTCTGTCATCAACACATTTTTTTTAAGGAAGAAATTATTTCTTAAGAATTAAGAACAACAGTAGGACCAGATATATAAAACTAAAAGACAATTATGCATTCAAAAGAATATTTTTAAAAAGGGAATGCAAAGGGAAAAATGCATTTCTGTAAATAGCATACTATTAATAATAAATGAAGAATAACTCCTAAAGAACTAAAAACTTTAAATTGCATGATGGGATAATATTGGTCAAACAAAAACTAAAGATAATTATAAATAAATGAAAGGAAACATTGTCATTATTATAATGTATCTGCTCCCCCAATAAAGTGATGATACAAGTTCAGATAAATTAGAACAGTAAACACCTAATAGTCTTGGTAAATAGAGCAGGTCAATAAATATACATTGATTGGTTGATTGAATATGAAGTGCCTGCAGTTATTTTAAGAACATTAAAGTCCCTTGGGAACTGGTGTATGGGAAGTTGTGTATGCAATTTCTTAAACTAAGCAAGTATGAATTTCCTTTAAAAATAATAAAAATAAAACCTTTTCAAATAGTCACTTTTAATTTCTAAGCAATGGAACTTTATAAAAATTTTATAACATAGTGTTTATATGTAAAAATGTCTAAATTGGAAACATGTAAAATGTGAAAATATAAATGTTTTTCTGTATAAAGAAATTATGTTTTACATATTTCATTTTTTTGATAGATAGGATGGGGAAAATTGTGTATGAAGGATTCACCAAAAAATGCAATACCTTCTTCTAAACTAATATTTGGGTGCATATATTTTTATGTCCTAGAGTGTGTTTGGTTTTTAATATGGGTGGTCAAGATGTTGATAGATGACTTTAAGACCCTAAATGAACATTTAGGAAAACAATTGCGATGGCCTGAATTTATGAGAGACCTTTTTTTTTTTTTTTAAAGATTTTATTTTTATTTATTTTTAGAGAGAGGAGAGGGGAAGGAGAAAGAGCAATGTATGGTTGCCTCTCACATGGCCCTCACTG
Source organism: Micronycteris hirsuta (assembly GCA_004026765.1). NCBI lineage: Eukaryota > Metazoa > Chordata > Mammalia > Chiroptera > Phyllostomidae > Micronycteris > Micronycteris hirsuta. The sequence goes on along the minus strand of PVJI01000247.1, from coordinate 55,568 downwards.
GGGACCTGGCCTGCAACCCAGGCATGTGTCCCGACTGGGAATCGAACCGGGACCCTTTGGTTCTTAGCCCGCGCTCAATCCACTGAGCTACACTAGCCGGGCCTATGAGAGACCTTTAATACTGTAAGTTTAACAGTCTGGGGATGCAATATGAAGCTTCCTTGACAAATATTTTACCAATTAATTCACCAGGCAATCCTGTCTAGTCAGTTTTGGCACTCCATGTTGGTGCTTTGGATACAAAAATTAATAAGCTACTAATGACTTTAAATCACATATTAAGAATTTAGAAATATAAGCCTACAGAAAAAAAAGAATGACTTTCTGGGAGTAAGGACAAAGAAAAATCAAAATAGCTTTCTATTCAATGTGTGTGTGTGCTAGTGTGTGTCTGTCATTGACACAGAGAAAGCTAGTGAGCTCAGGAGACATTTGATGAAATAAAGAGGGTACGTCAATAATGTATCTGAAGATACTATGTGGCATCTGGGGGCAGAAAGTAATTCTAAATCCACCTCTCCCATGCCATGAAATCGTTCCTTGTCCAGCACTGCGAGTATTTGTGATATACAGTTCACCTTTCCAAATCTAATATCATTGCAGTCCTGAGGGACACCGACCGCAGTGACTGTCCTAGCCTTTTTGAGGACTTCTTGCTGACTGTTTATTCAAAGTTAAATGTATCGTTAACAGCAGATTTTTTCTAAATAAAGGTAAACAATAATTTTTGAAAACTAATATAAAAGGTGAAAAATTAAGGTATCTCCACACTGCTTTCCACACTGATTACACCAGTCTGCATTCCCGCCAGTAGTGCAAAAGGGTTCCCTTTCTCCACATCCTCTCCAGCACTTGCTTGTTCATTTAATGTTGACAACCATTCTGACAGGTGTGAGATGGTATCTCATTGTGGTTTAACTTTGCATTTCTCTGATGATTAGTGATGTTGAGCATCTTTTTATGTCAATTGGCCATCTGTATGTCCTCTTTGGAGAAGTGTCTGTTCAGGTCCTTTGCCCATTTTGTAATTGTATTGTTTGTTTGTTTTGGTGTTGAGCTTTATAAATTTTGGATATTATCCCTTTATCAGATGTATTGGTGAATATGTTCTCTTATTCCATGGGTTGTCTTTTAATTTCGTTGATGGTCTCCTTTGCTGTGCAAAACTTTTTGCACTGTAAGTGGGAATGCAGACTGGTGCAACCACTGTGGAAACCAGTATGGAGATACCTCAAAATATTAAAAATGGATCTGCATTTTGACTCAGCAATCCCTCTTCTGGGAATATAGCCAAAAAAAAAAAAAAAACCCTAACACTAATTTGAACGTGCATAAGCACCCCTATGTTCATTGCAATATTATTTACAATCACCCAGATATGGAAGCAGCCCACATGCATAAAACAACTATGGGACATTTATACAATGGAATACTACTTGGCCATAAAAAAGAAGAAAGTTTTAGCCTTTGCAACAGCATGGATGGACCTGGAGAACATTATGCTAAGTGACATAAGCCAGTCAGAGAAAGATGAATACCATATGATTTTATTCATATGTGGAATCTAATGGTCTGAACTAACAAGCAAAATAGAGACAGGCTCAGAGACAGAGAGCAGGCTGACAGCTATGGGGGCGAGGAAGTTGGGGGTGGAGGGATTGAACAAAAAGGGAAAAGGACTCATGGACATGGACAACATTGGTGACTGCTAGGGGCGGGGGTATAAGGTGGTTAAATGGTAAAGAAAAAATACAATAAAAATTAAGAATAAAAAAATTAATGTAAAATTTAAAAATCTTATATTTGGTAGCCTTGTACAATATAGTACACAATAGCAGTAATATATTTCAGACAAATATTTGCAGACAAATATTATTTTCTAAAGTTGATATTCAAAATAGCCAAAAACAAAACCAATTCAGCTTACTACCATTAAACTCATGTCATTTAGTTAATTACTTACTTCTGAATCTATGTCAACACACAGTTATTCTAAACACTATTTGGATATTTGCTCTACTTTGGAGTCTTTTTCACCCTGCATTAAAAAAATGATGTAAAAAATTCTCTCTCTTTAGAAAAGAGGAAAAGAAAGAAGTTGATATTTGCTAGATATTTACCTTCTTGCTTTTGTGGTTGTGAGAATTAATGGCAGTGGGAGTCGAAACTTGAAAGACTACTTTAAAGGGATAAATATACTATTTCTTATAATTGTGAAAGTATCTTGGACCTTAGGTGCTAAGCAAGTCCTGGGTACGATTTTTAACACATACTAACATCCAAGAATAAACTTTCCAGGAAGGAATGTGTCTTTATACATATTTAAGTTCACGGAGAATTATACATTTAAGCATTTAATTGTTGGAATATTAAAAAATACCCTCACGATGTCATTATTATCTCCTACTGCTTCATTTTCCCTCTCTTCCCTTGGTTCATTCATGTTCACTGTTCTAGCCACTATGCTGAGCACTTTAATTCTTAATTTTAGAACACTAATATTATTTTGAAAAATTCTCCATGCTGAGCGTAAATCTGTAGCATAGTTATTGATTGATTCAACGTTATTTGTCCATGTTGAATGACCACTTTAGATCCTTTTACAACATCATTGGTGATACATCTTTTAGGCTTTATTTTTCATTTTGATTGGAGGGACTGTTTAATGAATCTGCACATAGATGTTCAATCTGCATTTTTTAGACACATTTGACTTCACTTCATGAAGTACTAAATCACTTATACATTATGCAAATGTCCTGAAACTATAGAACTCTCCCGTTTTTCTTTTTTCAACTACCAGTAAAAGCAAAGCAGTAAAATACCAGTATATTATCTTTTTTTAAATTTTCTGAATTTTTTAAAAATTATTTTATTGCTGTTCAATTACAGTTGTCTGCATAGATGGCTGGGGTGGGGGAGCATGGTGGGGGATAAATCCAGTATATTATCTTTTGAACACTGCCTGTACCTCTGGGTCACACGTGCCAATGTCTTCCCAAAGGAGCTTATCCATGGCTGTTGTCAAAGTGCCTGGGGAGTTTCATAGGAGAGAAAAGTGAAATGTGTTTCAAGGTGATGCAGAAGCAGGACAGAGAACAAAGGCTTTATCAGGAATGTAGAAACAAATAAGTTGCAATTTGACAGCTTTATTGTAAGTGTGGTAAATGCCAGGAATTAAAGCGTAAAAATGGAATGTTCTATAGGCACTCCCTAGTTATGAGCAAACTTTTAAATTACCCTTTGGATTAAATGCAATTAGATGGTTTTACATTTAACCATAACAAATTATCATAGGTGGTGACCATATTTATAACTAAAGCTTGTAGGATGAACAGAGGGTAGCAAAGACTTATCTTACAAGCAAGGAATAAGCATCACGTTAAGGAGGAAATAAAAAGCCCAGTTTGTTATTCCTTCCTACTTTTCTTGAATATTTAGAAAGCGTGTCTGTTGATGGAAAGAACTAGTAAATATTTATAGATTTTAGGTAGCCTGTCACATTAACAGATTAAACTGGCCTCTCTTTAAAACATTTGTTTTAAAATTGAAATTGTACCTGCATGAGAAAAATGATTTTCCTCACAGCATCTCTTTCCTGCCGTATATTTCTTGTATGTGGGAAAATATAAGAGAGGACTGAATAGGATGTGGCAGAATCATTTATGACTTTTATCCTCTGTATAAATATAAGGAGTTGCTAGGAACATAAAGTAATAAAAATAGAACAACAAAACCAACAGAATTATAGGTATGTAGGCATGGTATTACTATCTCCAAATTACAGATAAAAGTGTTGAGGGTAAGCAAATTCTAGGAATATTTTTATCCATTGTTATTTCACAATCTCAGAGAACTATGGAAAGTGGAAAGAGAATTGGGAGTAATACAGTCATATCAAGTGCTCAGTACACTGCCTGGCATACTATAGGCAAACATGATTTATTTAGTGATGGAATCAAATGAAACTTAAAATAAGATCATTGAAAAAGATCAAATAATCTAGCATGTCTTCAAGATTTAAAAGAAGAAAAAATATTTTCAAAAACGTGAGCTAAGATTGAAAGCATCCAGGATTATATATTACATTTGTTTATTCAGTCATCAAATACTTATTGAGCACCTCCCATATCCACAGCTGCCTCTAGAGTTTGGCACGCAAACAAGAAAAACAAGATCTCTGCCTCATGAGATCTGTACTTCGGGGGAAAAAGACACTAAACAAGAATAGGAACTAAATAAACATGGTAAGTAAAGACTACAATTTTCCATAAAAATACACAGGGTTATATGATAGTTAATAGGGGAAAGAGTTACTGAGAAAGAAGTTCAGGAAAGGAGGGGTTGTTTGAGTTGAGTCTTTAGAGATGAGAAGGAATAAACTAAGTCAAAAGCCTAGGGAACAGCATGTGCTAAGGCCCTGAGATGAGACAGAGTTTGGTGTACTTAGTGACTTGAAAGGACCACGGCAAGGTAAGACCTCATGAGCTGAGGCTAATGAAGGAGAAGGGACCTGTTCATGGAGGGCTTGGGGGACATGATAAGGCATTCACACTTTCTTTCATGTGCACTGGGAAGCCAGTGGAGTTTTCAACATAGGTAGTCATATTTATATTTACTGATGGTGAATGTAAATAACCAATACTTTGCATTAAAATAGAGGTTGTATTATCATTTCATGATTTGGAACATCTCTTAAAATAGAATAATTTCTCCTTCAGGAATATTCTCTATGTGAGCCCACTTCCAGGTGTGTGGAAATGGTTAGTTTATTAATCATCATGAGGACCCCTTATGTCTGCATCACACACTACACACACACATGCACGCACACACACACACACAATTATTTCTTGTTTCAAGCTTTCATCTTTAACCAATATCATAGCTTACCCTGTAGATGTATGATTAAATTTAGGACCAGTCCTATAATTATTTCTGGAGAGATTTTTGCATGTGATTCAGAGTGAATCTTTCATTCGATCTGGGGAGGAAAAATTTCTCCAAATCTCTTTCAGTTTTTATTTTTGGCCTTCCCACAGAAATTGTTGACCTCTTTGGACTTTTCCACCTCGAAACAACAGCAACTCAGAGACTTGCTAGGTTTCAGTATTTGTTGAAGAAATGTACCCAGCTGGAGCTGCACACCCACGAGCTGGGACACACAGACTCTGATGACAGGAAACAGCAGGCCCTCGCTCATGGCCTGAAGAATGCTGGCGGTGTTCCCCGTATCTGAGATCCATTTTCACTAGTTTGCTGTTGTTTTAATCATGTTATAAAATTGTGGGCTGTCCAAAACCCTTAGAGGTGACATAATTCACGGGAGAAAATGCATCCTAGAGTTATGTAGGAAATTTGTCAGCTTAAAATTGCAAGAGTTGTAATATAGGGTAATTTAGTTAGAGCTGCCAATACGGAGTACCACCAACTGGATGGCTTAAACAATAAATATTTATTTTTCCACAATTCCAGGGGCTAGAGAGCCAAGATCAAGGTGTTGGCAGGGTTGGTTTCTTATGAGGCCTCTCTCTTCTTGGCTTGTAGTTGGCCATTTTCTCACTGTGTCTTCATATTGTTACCCATGGATCTGTGTCCTCATCTCTTCTTCTTAAAAGACACCAGTCATATTGGAAGAAGGTGCATCCTAATGACCTCATTTTAACTTAATTACTTTCTCAAAAGCCTTATACAGTCACAGTCTCAGGCCCTAGGGGTGAGGGCTTCAGCATATGAATTTGGGAGTGAACACAGTGCAGCCCATAACAGGATGTAAGTAAGTAATCTGAAAATTAAAGGGAAAGATATTCAAAATTTTATTGATGCGGATAGAAACTCACTGAGCCACACGCAACCTCAAACCTCACAATTGTCACGCAGTCCAGACTTAGAAGCCCATAATCTACCCCTTTTGAACTATCCTACTCAACATCCCTAATTTCTTGTACTAGTTTAAATAAAATCTTCAATACCTAGAGACCTCTTTTCCTCCCAGATGTAAGGGCATAGCAATGCTTTCAAGGAATCCGACTTTAAGATAGTGGAACTACATTACCATGTGGTGTTTAGAGCAGGAATGAGAAGATTGGAGACATGGTAGTAAAGGAGTGTAGGAGGCAAAGTAATTTTAACTTTTTCATTGAAGGTCAGTTTATTTTAATTTTGTTGAAACTCACTGATTACAAGACTGTTTCCAGTTTTGGAGGATGCTTCTCTCTATTTATTCAGAATTTTGCTCACACACACAACAGTTCACGGTCTTGGTACATTGCTTCTGCATTATTATTTGCCAGCTCTTGAAATACTAGATCACCGTGGTGGATATTTTCAGGTTACCCCTTCATATCCAAACGTCCCTTTCCTCAGTCTGCTTGGTTCGGGTGTCCCGTACAGGCAGCATCTGCAGATTCCCCATCTTCTGGTTTCCATCGGATTCTACCAAGGGAGATGCTGGCCCAGGAAGTCAGAGAGCAAGAGGAAAGAGGGAAAAGCCTATTCATTTGGCTCCCTCTTCTCCATATTTTCTAGGGGGGAGTGAAATAATCTTTCAAATGTCAAGTCTGCTCTGGAGGTACCCCACTCTCGACACCTTGCTACCTGATCTGGGCCTTAAGACCATCGCCTCCCTTCTACCCTCCAAAGGTTCTAACTCTACATCCCCTCAGTCCCCTTCCTTAGCCTTGGGGGGTCTGCATGGTTCCCAGATAATCTTCTCAAGAGCTGCCCACATCTTTGTAAATCATCTGCTTATTAAACTTGCCTCAACTACCAGCTTTCAGTATGCCATCCTACCTAAACTCCTCTTTATCTAGACAAAAATCCTAAAGCCAGGCTTTATATACCAAAGAATAAATCTATTTCCAGTTCAATCATATTAGTGAACATATAAGAAAGCAGAGTCCTAACCTGATCAAGTTATACAATCACTCATTTGTCACTCATTACACATACTTACTGGGTGTCTACCATGCTCCTGGTGCCGTGTTTGGCCTGGGGGATAAGGTGGTATGTGGTCTCATGGAACTGAACATCTGTTGCAGGAGAGCAATGAGGGGAGTCGTGTTTTAATAAGAAATTCTAGGGAAAGTCACTTAACCTTGGGACAGTGGGCAGGGAGAATCAAGGAGAGTTCTAGAAGTGGCAGCTCAATTCAAATTTGGGATTGATGAAGAGAAAAAGAGGTCCTTTTGTCATAAGAAAACAAATCTGAGGCAGTCCAGGGGTAAGAGCGAGCAGGGAATGTCTGTAGAACGTAACAGGGCTAGATGTGGCAAGAGCAAAAAATAGAGGGATTAATTTGAAGTTGCAAATGTGAGGGGTCTTGTATGTTGTTTTAAGGGCTCTAAACTGTATTCCAAAGGCAGGGAGGAGAATGAGGGGATGTAAGCCAGTAATAACTATTCAGAAAGTTCATGCTGGCTGCAGTGTGGAAAATATGCAAGGCTGGAGGCAGAGAAGAGAGAGAGGGAGTTGCATTAATCTAGGCAAGAGATGATAGTGGCCTGAATAAATGCCTTAGCAGTAGGACTGGCTAAAAAGTGCACAGAACGGGGAGATGTAATCTACAGGAAACTTGCCAGTGGCAACACAGGTAATACTATGTATCAACCTGAACCTCAGAATATACAGAGAGTTCTGCTTATCAATGCAAACCTGAACTTTAAACTTGTTACAACCTTTCAAAAATTACATTCAAGCATTTTTATTATTGCTGAAATAGCCACTGTTAGAGATTTCATGGAAGACTAATATTGTAGTCTTTATCATGATTTAGACTTGTTCTGTCAATGTAGTTTGCCCAAAATAAATATTCGCTGCTAGAATTACTCAACTGTCTTTTAAAAATAATATACCATTAATGATAACAGAGTTCTATTATAGGCTTTTTAACTTCACTTTATCATGCTGGGTAAATTCTAATCTTCAGCAAGAATAAAAATCATATAACTTAATATTTTTAAAAAATGTAACTTATAACAGCCCTTTGTGGTGGATATGGTATTTCAGTAATGGATTTAAAAGGTGCCCATGAACTATTCTTTTTCACAAATTAAAAATTCTTGCCAATGCTATTTTTATGATCCTTAGCACCTAAATATGTTCCTTAATTTATATTTTAGGCAGTTCAGTGTGCATTGAACTATGAGTAAGATATCACATTATTTTGGTCAGAAATATTGTGCTTAGCACAAAAGAATCTTTTTTAGGCAAATAAAGATGTCATTTACCAAATTACTAAGCTTTGAACCTAGATGACTTGAAAAAAACTACCCTAGTTCCAGAAACACACAAAAGTGAGGCACTAGAAAGACAAAAGATCATCAAAACTATTTTTTAATAGAAATAAGGTGTTCAAGGAAATCAAATATTTAAAGATATTTAAGATAGAAGCACAGTGAAGACATTCAAAAACCACTTAAACTTGACAAGGGTTATACATTTATTTTGACTATACAAATTTACCTCATTAAGTTATTAATTATCCTCAAATCCCAAACAGAATAGTTGATCTCCTGAGGCCTTTCTGTAAGATTAAGTTAAAAAAATGGCCCTTTGTAAATTCTTATCACTTTCAGTAGTAGCTGGCATAGAATGGCAAAGAGCCTCATTCCAGGTTTAGCATTCAGAGTTTGTAGGTGATTATCATAGCCTCATCCACGTCCCCTCTTCCCCAAGCTTATTCGTGGTCATCTGTGTGTGTTCGTGTCCCCCACGGAGCTTTAATCAGGGGATAACATTCTGTGTCCTCGATGGCATTATTCTTTCCGTTTTCTTTACTATCACAATCCACTGGTGACAACATTTATTTTTTCACGCACTAATAGAGAAAACCATTTTTGAGGTTATTTTTTCCATTTTTAAAATTCATGAACATGTATGCCTTAAATAGTTATATTGTTGGGAGTACTAAGTCATTGTTGACTTAATTGTTGATGATATCAATTTTCCTTATGGGTGCCCTCACCTACATTGGTATTTAAAATAATCCCCATTGAATTAAATAGTTTCAATGATAAATAATATTATATACTGAATTAACATATTTCTGACTACTTATATTGTTAATTATGACCTCAAATATACATTTAATACAGAATTGTAGTCAATACATTTCAGAAAAGGAAATACACAGCTTAAAAAATTCTCAAATATACACCAAATATATGCTGAATATATAGACCCAATGGGCCATATATAGTGAAAATAGTTGACTTAGGACACGATCTCAGGAAACAGAAAAGAATGAAAAGGTGAAAGAAGGTTTTCATATATTTAATAAATGAAAAAATGGTTTCTATTTTATATCTGTTGAGTAGGCAAGGTTATGATTTAGACAAGGCCTTTAAAACTAGAAATGACTGTAAGTACTGTAAGGCTTCTATGGAAATATCTTGGACTCAGACATATCCTTCTGTTTTCACCCCATATACATATGCATGTACAAAATCCATTTCTTAGCAGTACCTAAGTTAGTGTTTCACTGAGTAACTAAGCTATGATGTTTGTATCCCAGGGACTGGGAATCTTGTGAGCTCTTAGAATTCTGCTTACCACAAACAGCAAATGTCCAGACAGAATATAATTGAATGGCAAATGTGTATTTGTCCTTTTCATCCCCAAATTGCTCCAAATTGACTGTATTTTTGAGAGTTGTGAATTATCAAAACACTGAACAAAGAACACAGAGGTTTAAAGCAATAGGAAAAATTGCAAAGAGAACACTAACCCTAGAGAGCATTTCTTTGCCAAAATTCAGGGTGGTCAGGGCGGCCTACAAAGTCCTCACGTGCCACAGGCAGGCGCGGGCATTGGCGTAGACTCTGCTTTGGAGAAGAGCCGCACGCCCTGAAGTTCCAGATTTTGGAGTAGAAAATACTAACAGAAAGAGTTTGAACCTGTAGTAATGCAAACGTTTAAGATGTGTAACTTTAAAGTCCAGACGTCAGCACTTCGGGTTACTGAGAATGTTGAACACACGTCCCTTTGATAGTGAGCAGGAAAGAAGCCAGTGTGGACGGACGTGGATCATCAGGAGCACTGGCTAACGACCAGCGTGTACGGAACCATTGGGTCCCTATCATTCAGTAAAAGTGAAAAACATGGACCAGACTAGGACAATACCTACAGAAAAGTCATCCTAATCTGGAAGTGAGTGAGAATTCCAAAGATTTAGTGCCTCACATGTTACAGAATTATGAACAACTGACAAAGATTTGCTAGCATTTAATAGGGTGAATCACAAACGTTTTTGTTTGCCTGTTTTACCACTTAAGCGATCTTATCCTTCAGGTTGCATGACTGACAAGGGCAGGGTGAGGAATACATCAGTTTTCCACGTCCAGATAAGTAATTTGTATTTAATCCTCAATCGTTTGAGTGTTTTATTGTTATATAAATGTCCTCATGTATTTTATTGTCCTTTAGGACAACAGTCCCCAAACTTTTGGGCACCACGGACCGATTTTGTGGAAGACAGGTGGTGGGCGCAGGAGGCGGAGCTCGGGCGAGCTCTGCTTGCAGCCCTGTTCCTAACAGCCTGTCCGCAGTGCGGGCCACGGGGACCCCTGCTTTAGGAAGTTGGAAGATTGGCGCATGTGGAACCTAGGTGTTCTGTGAATGCAGCCCTGGAGAGCCATGCTCTTCTGACTCTGGCTGCAGCTGCAGAAGGAGGTGCCTGACCTACACTCAGGCATCTGAATGGCAACTCTCCAGTTAGGACTGAGGTGAATAAAGCATGCAACAATAAAAGAATCTTAGACTGTACTTTCCCCCCCAATTTAGAAGTGAAGTGACCATTGGATGGCATGCAGTGGCAGGCCATCCTGCTGTCACTCTGTGCACACACTAGGAACTAGAACACTTCAGTCCACACGCCTTTCACTGATGTAATTCAAGTGCTGGCTTGCTTTTTCCTCGAGCTTTGCAGCCCGCGAAGCCAGCAAACCTGAGGTTATGGCTTCTCTGACCTGGCAGGTTGCTCACTCTGTGTCAGGTAGTCAGGTCATCTCAGCTACGTCTCTGACCTCCAATTTTTGTACTGCTTGGTTAGATTTTCTAGCAAAGTTTCTCTGAACTTTAAACTGAGCCTGAATGATCAGTTTTGCCTACTTTTTATCTGAAGAGCACCTTGGCAGGCTGTGGCAGGAGGTGTGGTTAAAGCCAAACAGTGTCTGGGAGATCAGTAGGAGGCAGTGATGAGAGGGGGAGGGAGGGGAAGAAAGAAAGAAAGAGAGAGCATACAAGGTAATTCCTACTGTCTTCAGAGTGTTGATACTAACAATGGGAAGAAGCAAAGTAGTTTATTTACATACTGACTCTCCCTGTGGCCAGCGTGATACCATGCTGGGAGTATTGACTTATCCATCTGTAACAAAAACATCCACCTGACAAATAGCCTGAATCATGCTCTTGGGTTTATCAGGATGCCCTTTTTCCTGGGTCATTAATAAAGACTTGGATACACATTTTTAGACTTTCTCTCTTCTTCCCTCATCCATCACTGCTATAATTTCCCCCTGAATTCTAGGTATACCACTCTCTTTAAGTGACTCATTCCTTTTTCTAGATAGATTAATATCATTGATTAAGCTCCAGCAACCTCTTCTACCAATTCATCCTAGTCATGAATGATAGATACACTATAGATACTAGATAAATTGTTTCCCACATTGCTCAACTACACATTTACAACCTACTTCCGTGTTCTGAGGGCATCTTCCTACTGCCTTCCAAGTTCTGACTCTGATATTATGCTTAGTTTAGCTGGAGGGTAAATTAAATGGTCCATAGTTTGAGCTGAATTTCTAACAGCAATTTCTTTTAATGATTTATAAAGCTTCCAGCAAGTGTCTCTTGTAAGGTAGTGCTTTTTGACCTCAGGGAGGCCAACCATCATTTATACTAAAGACAGAGGTCCTGAGAGAGGATAGATTTCTAAGTCCTGGCAAAATGACACCCGAAGGAGAAATTTTCTGTGTTCGGATTTGTGGCATGATGTTTTTTGTCCTCTTCCTCTGCATATGGTGAAGTTTTCCTTCTTTAGGAAAGCAGCATAGTTTAATAGAAAAAGTGAAACTAGGTATAGCTTTAGCTTTGTAAAATGAAAATTTGAACTTGGATGGCTATCTCAGACAGAGCTTATAGAAATTAACATGGCACAAAGTAAGCATTAAAGAAATATCTAACCCTGGCTGGTGTAGCTCAGTGGATTGAGCGCGGGCTGGGAACCAGAGGGTCCCGGTTCGATTCCCCATCAGGGCACATGCCTGGGTTGTGGGCCAGGTCCCCAGTGAGGGCCATGTGAGAGGCAACCATACATTGCTGTTTCTCTCCCTCTCTTTCTCCCTCCCTTCCCCTCTCTCTAAAAATAAATAAATAAAATCTTTAAAAAATAAAAATAAAGAAATATCTAAACTAGTTAATCAGTTACCCATCGTCTAGACATTCTACTAAATTCTTCAGCTGTTACCAGAGCCCAGGCATACGCCACAAAGCACTGACATCCTCAAAGAAATGGGATGTGTTTCTTAAATGATGTGTAAGAAACCCCACACCCATCTAAGAATATAGGAATGCATGTTTTTTTCCCTTAAGAAGCTGAACTCTTTTATACTATTACTATTAAATAGGAGTCATGAGGCCATTTCCAAGGAAAAACTTATTTCAATAATTTCTCTTATAGGTTTCCTCAATTCAATTAAACTTTCTGTTTTGGAGAGAGAAAGAAAAACATTTAAAGGTAGAAAGATATGTAAATAAAAACAAACACAAACTACCCACCTCAATATTTTACAAATTGCTTCAAGAGATTTATCCCTATGTCAAATACGTAAAACTAGTTTATATAATCCCCAGGTGGTGTCTTGGAAAATCCAACCCCTCTCTCACTCTCTCTCTCTTTCTCATTAACGACAAAGAACAGCTGCAGCATTCCGGGACAAGGCAGGAGGGCCCTGTGCTGTGTACTACTGGGACAGGTAAGAGCTGGTGAAGGACGAGGAAGAGCATTTCCTCTGGAACAAGGAAAGTGTAATGCAAGTAAAGCCAGAAAACAGAATAAATACAGTAAACCAAACTTTGATTCTCACTAACTCTGTCTCTGTTTTTCATTGTAATCTATTTATTGACAAAAAGTTGGCCAACTGACAAAAAGGCTGACGTGGATATAAAGCATCAGAACAATGCCTCAGGATTTTGATAATCTATTGAATGGTGTTGGTCATTCTTTAGCTTTTCACAGATCGTTCTCCGTGGATATATAAACTGAAATATTTTTAACTGTTTATTTTCTAATTTATCCAAATGCAACTCTTATAATTAGAATTCTTTTCCACTATATTTTTATACGGTGAGAAAAACACTACTTTCAGAGTGATACAGTCAACATTTTAAAATACATTTATATATCTTACATTGCTATTTTATGATTATTAAATACAATAATCAGTTGCAAAATTCTGTTAAAATTAGCATTTTGGTGTTATATTCTAATTTTTATAATTTTATTTACCTATTTAAGGTTTAATTTTCATGCATATATATTAACTTTATTTTTTCTAATTTTTTTGCTGTATGTGCCAAATACTGATTTTCTGATGCAAAAGAAAAAAAATTAAAAGTCTTTGGGTTTTCTCTGTTTTCCATTTTAAGCAATAATGTAGTGATTTACTCAGATATGTAAGAAGTGGGAGCCACAGGTCAGGCAGAGTTTATTTGTAGTGGTGTGGACTTAGTCAACTATAAAAAGAAAATATACCCCCCCCAAAAAGAGTAAGTTAATTTTTGCATTTGAATTACTATTAAATCATAATAATCTCCAAAAAACACATGAATACCATATCAAATTTTTCCCTTTTTGCCTTCACTTTAGCTAATGTGGGCAATCACACCAGAATGACACGTGTTCCCCATAAGTGACTTGAATGTACCAGTCATGAAGCTATGTGATGGATGACATGAAAGGAAATGTCCATCTGTGAGCAAGTTCCAGAGAAATCCAAACCCACTGAAAAGTGTGTGTCTTCTAAATCAGGGTATTTGAGACTATACTTCTCAAATGCTTGTGTGATAAAATTAGTAACTAAACACAGAATTAAACAACTCCTAATTATTAAGGTAGAAAAATTTTGACTGAGCAGTTAGAATAAAACAAAATATCAAAATGATCAGCAGATTGAAAGAAGCTGTTGGTATCTACTAATTTCTTACTTCATAGCACTTCCTGGAGGCAGTAGCTGATGTTTGTTTTAATTTTGCATGTGTTGTAGGAGCCCCGAAACGCACTGATGGACATTTGTGTGTGTGTGCACTGCTAGTGATCACACTCTAAAAGAAGCCGTGGACAGCAGGGAACTATGCACCTGAGTCCCGAGCTTCCCACGCCGGAATGCGCACTGTCGGTCATGGGAGAGAGATGCAATGGCAGAGGCCCGGTCCACGTCTAGGGCCCTGGATTTCTACCTGCTTTTGCACTGGACAGATGTTTTGCTGAAACATTAAGAAATGTAGAACATCCTTTAAGAAATACAGAACATCCTGGAGGTAGATTTCCAGTGGGTTCCCCTATGAACCTGGCAGTCTGACCTAGACCTGATGCCTAAGTTGCCTAAGAAGGCTGAAAAGGAAGCAGAAATGCAGCTGCATGTCCTCCCATGGGGCGTTCCAATGTCTGGTCTCTGCACCATAAAGTGTAAGGGCAAACGTTTTTAGGGTGAGACTAGTTAGAGAATCAGAGGAATCTTGAAAAAACTCTAACTTAACTTTCACATTTTACAGGAAGGAAACAGTGCCAGTTATAGGTCTACTTATATAGTGTGTGTAAAATCTATAATTCTTGAACTATCTTTTCAAGAATATTCATTTGTGTGACTATTTTCACAGAAATTATTGAAAACAGCATTTTTTTCCTACTGGATCTTATACCATATTATTGTACTGCTTAAGCATCTTTCTGGTAATATTTTACATTAGCAGAGTTAGGGATGCTAATAATTTACTGCTCACCTAAAGCTCGGAGTATGTCTTTGAGATTTAAAGATTTATTTCTAGAAGTGATATTTATTTTTCATCAAAAATATGTGCATTATGAGATGGATAATTTATTTCTTCAAGATAAAAGATAATATTTGAGCTTAGTGTGGTTGGAAATTATTCTCTCAGGTGGATCCGGGAAGCAGCCTGGTTTCATCAACAATAAAATAAAAATTATAACCTGAATCTACCATAAAATGACTATTAGGAAAAATAACATCCCTCTCCTATGGAGGTAAACAAACTGTCACTAACTGCCTAAAGGCTCTGTTAAAAGCCTCTTTAAAAATTCATTAGGTAGGAGAGGGGAAAGGGGGATAAATGGTGATGGAAAGAGACATGATTTGGGGTCCTGAACACATAGTGCAGTATAATGATATATTATTGAATTGTATAACTGAAACCTATCTAATTTTATTAGCTAATGTCACCCCAATACATTAATAAAGTAAATAAATTCATTAATAATGAAAATTAGTTGTTTTCCTAATTTAATTAGAAAAACAATTAAATACCTATTAACCACTATTGAATAGTAAATGTTTCAAAAATGCAAATAACATTTTTAGCAATTAGGTTTTAGGTCCTTGATTCACATAACAATAAAGGAGATGTGCCTTTTCTAGAGAATTTCCAGTACCTCAAACCTCCCCTATTCACCAATCCCTCCTAAAGAAAGAAAATATGTTTGTATACCATATGATCTTACTGGTAAGTGGAACCTAATCAACAAAACAAACAAGCAAGGAAAATATAACCAGAGATATTGAAATAAAGAACAAACTGACAGTAACCAGCGGGGAGGGGGAAGGGGGGTAATAACAGGGGGGGAAGAAAGGGAAGGGGTCATTAAGGAACATGTATAAAGGACACATGGACAAAGCCAAATGGGGGTAGGATCAAGGGTTGGAGGTGGAGATGGGGGGATGGGGGGAGTGGGGGAAGGAAAATGGAGACAACTGTACTTGAACAGCAATAAAAAATTGAAAAAAAAGAAAATATAGATGTGTCCGTTTTCTTTCAGACTATCTTCCTGTTAGGAAACACAACTTTGTAACTAGACGTTAGGAGTTATATATGCAAGTAGATTGAAATCTTTATATATTCTTCCACACATAAGGATCAGACTTTCAGGTTTTTACAATAGTACACATTATAAATTTATTTACAGAATTTATAACTATTGCCAAATAGTATGGATGTTATTTGATGTGAAATATCTTCTTCATGTAACTGAAGTCTTCTTGTGACAGAATAGTGGAAGAATTTTAGCATTCTGGTCTGAATCTCTTCCTACCCAAAGAAAATACCTGCAAGAGCATCTAAAACTAAAAGGACACATGACCAAGTAGAAAAAAACTGTTAGCAATGCAGTGAACTTTTGGGTCAACGGAAAAAGTTACATTGCATTATATGTGGAAAATAGTCCATAGTTATAATTTCAGAAGAGTAAATTAAAAAATAACTGTTACTGTAATTTGTTGAGCGCTTCTTTCAGAAAATGTATTCACAGTGGTCTAATCTTTTAATTTGAGAATTCGAGCCAGATTGAGATGTCAGCCTCATTGTCATGTTGACGCTGTCAATATTGTAATACCCAACGCACCTGCAAATATTTAGGGAAACGAGCAGGAGACTATGACCACAAAGGAAGCGGGTAGATGCTTTTGGAGTCTTGTCATACAGGTTATTGTTTGTACAAAGCTGTACAAGTTATTCCACCATGGCATGCCTGCCAGCTCTGCTTCTAGAAACAGTCAGTGTGGCCAAGCATGAAGCTGTCCATCAGAGAGGAGCTAATTATTTAATTAAAAGGAGAAGCTATACATGACTGCACCATTAACTTGATGATGGTTGGGTTAAACACAAAGCCAGATGCTTTTGTGCTTCTTGGTTGTATTGGATTTTCATGTGTTTGTTCATTGCCATGCTTAGCATTATTGGGTTGCTATAGTCTGGAAGATAAAATCCTTTAATACTCTATTTAGAACTACAGGAGACGAAGCTTGATCAATACTTTTTATGAATCTGTAAACTATTACAGCACAGCATGTTCCCGCAGACTTTCCCCTGGTGACATGGTTATATTATTTTGGGGCCAGAGGCCCAAGCAATATTGAAATCCTGCTTGAATTCATCTTCTACAGACCATAAAAGTGACAAGATCCCCGAAGATTTACATTTTTTTATTCTATAGATTCATCAATCTTGCAGGTGGAAAGAGAAAGATTTGGGTGTGCATGCTATAGACTGCCTTTTCAGCCTGGAGAGAGTATAAGAAATTAATTTCCTTTTCCCAACAAAAGTGGATAGTGAGGGTGAGTTGTCTAAATCAAGGAAAATGCAGTTAAAGTTTCCTTTTGTCACGTGCTTTTTGATAGATTTTGACTATGATGTCAACAGTGTCATAAAGAAAAACTTCTGGAATTCAAAAGCTTATGGAAAATAATTCTTTGGCAACAACAAAATAGCAACTGATTTTTGTTGTTGCTCAACTCAAAATTGAATAGCAATTAAGATATAGGTCCTTTAAAAATAATTTTCATTTTATTTAAACAAATTTTATTTTTAATTACAGTTGACATAGATATTATATGTTTCAGTGTACAACATAGTGATTAGACATTATAGAACTTATGAAGTGATCACCCAATAATCCGGCACCAATATGACACCACACATAGTTATTACAATATTATTAACTCTGTTCAGAGTTAATGATTGAAGTATTTTTTACTGGCATTTTTTATCATATGAGGATTGACACAGATGATTTTATCCCACAAAAATATTACATAACATATCAGAACAACATGCCAAAAAATGAGTTTCCTTTGTTTTTAAGAAAAAGCTGTCAATTTTTTTTCATATTTGTTCTCTATAAATAGAATTACTTTCTCCAAGGATCTTTTCAATTATTTATGTACAATAGCAACTGAATTATTTTAATTTTTGCTTTGGACATTTCTTTAGCATAAAAATGCCACTGACAATTTCAAAATGGCATTGACTATTTTACAGAGTATTCTCCAGAAGTGTTAACTCACCTGTCCTATCAATTTAAAGATGTTCAGATTTCCCTACAGAAAGGAGGGATGTTAGAAAATTCATTCAAATGTTTAGAGTGCTACTGTTTAAAACTCTGAGAAGCACAGTTTGGCAATAGCTGTCAAAATGGAAAAAAATCCATCTGGACTTTGACACACCAATTCTACTTCTAGAAATTTATTATATATATATATATTTACACATGTAGATACTTTCACATATGTGTAAAGACAGTCTTTAAAGTTATCCACAGGAGGATATTTATTATAACAAATGGAAAATTATCTAAATGTTCATTTTTAGTAAACTCTTTGAAGGCATTATGGTCTAACTATGTAGATGTTGGATTACAACTGATATACTATATATATGCTGATATGCAACTGATATACTAATATATTAATATGGAAAAATATTGTTGTATAGGAAAAACATGGTAGAGAATTTTATTTATATATATATAACCATTTGTGTACAAAGAGGGAGGTAAAGTGTATATTTATATTTGCTATAATCTATGAAAAAATATATTTGAGACTATGAAAACAATAACGGTGATTTCCTGTGAGGGGTGAGGTAGAAGCTAAGGATCTGAAGAGAAATGGGAGGAGACATTTCTCTATGTTCCCATTTAAATTTTTATGTTATATTTATGAGAGATGTGTGGGGGGGCGTTGTGTACACTGTGTGTGAGTCTTGGAAAATTCTGGTGCAGCCCTGGCTGGTGTGGTTCAGTAGGTTAGAGCCTCATTCCATAAACAGAAAGGTCACCAGATGGATTCCCAGTCAGGGCACATGTCTAGGTTGTGGGTTCAGTCCCCAGCTGGGGCACTTAAAAGAGACAACTACTGATGTTTCTCTCCCTCTCACTCTTCTTCCCTTCTCTCCCTCTAAAAAAAATCAATAGACATGCCCTCTGGTGAGGATACAAACAAATAAAAAGGAAAATTCTGGTACAAGTGGTGGGAGATGCTGGTGCTGCCCACCTCCTCTCTCCCCAGGCTTCCCTGCTCCAGGGTGAGCCACCAACGTCCAACTACCAGTCTCCGTCTGCGTTGCAGCTGTGCCTCGTCACGGGGGAGGCCAGAGCTGTGAGGGCTGAATGGTCCCCCTGCGTCCGTCCGGAGCAGCCCTCAACCAATCGCTGATGAGGGTTCCCACATCAATATTCCAGCTCCCTAGCCTCTCAGGAGATAATGCTGAGGTCTGAATAGCTTACTTGTTATATCATTAAAGATGGTCACTTGTTATAACATAGCTTACTTGTTATATCATTAAAGATGGTAACTTGTTTGCTAATGCATCCTTTATTGGCTTCCTTCTTTCTTTCTTCTTTCACTTCTTCTTTCCTTTCCAGTTTCCTGAGATCATGTCCTAAATCAGCTACTTTCAGGCTTCACTTTTGGAGAAATCCAAATTAAGACGATTGGTAGTAGAAGTTGAGTAGTGAAGTGATAACTTCTGCCGTGCCATAGCCTCACCTTCAGCTGTGGAATGAGATGCAAGTTCAAGGGTATGAACTGGCTTATGAAATATCTCTAGCATTCTGAGAGACAAAAGGATTGATTATAGATTAAGGTAATTATAGATTGTGGCATTCGTTGATCATTGCTAAGTCTAAGTGGAGTATTGAGGTACTGAAGCTTCAGGTCACCCGAATGTCTTCTCAAGCATCCAGAAAGTCTTCATGACAGTGCTTAGGGGGATTCTCACTCCTGCAACAGGAAGAGTGAGAAAAACCAAGTCAGGATCTTATGGTAAGATCACCATGTTGACTCAATTCATGGTCTTCTACAGTAAAACCAAAACCCTGATAAAGATTGGACCTTTGATCTGGCAGCCCTGGTCACAGAGGACTAGTGAAATCTTTACTGCTTTAAAGAAAGAAGTGGACGTGTTTGAGGACCCTGAATCTCAGATCCACCTGAACCCTCTGGGCTGGGAGAAGCGGCATCCCTCCCACCTTTTGCTAGGAAATAGCAGCCTTCCTTAGTTTGAACACTGTGAGAAGGTCCCACCTTAGACAGATGATTTCCTAGATTATACTAATCTTCCTGAAGTTCTACTTTCACCTCTCCTTTTTGTTTCTGGTCTAGTAACTGGGGCTGTATCTCAGCATGGCCCCTATGGGAGAAAAAGGATGATTTACTGAAAGAGCCATGGGATCTGGCTAAACAATACCAGGATAAACAATGCTTCTGAAGAGATCCTGAGAATGCTGGGCTGTAGTAAGGTATGCAATGTATGATAGGGTAAGGGAGAGTTCATTGCCATGGGGTATCCTGCCTAGGATGCCTGCACAGCTCAGATGTTTCCTTGCAGCTTGGGAGAAGCAATGGAAAACAAATAGGGTGAAGACCCCAAACTTCTTCAGCAAGTGGAGTAGTCAAAAGCTCAGAGAGCTGGTCATGTTAGAACAACTATAAGACCAGAGATCCCACCAACTGCTTATATACATTGGAAGGGCCCAGAGGACACTTCTTTTTTTAAGGCAGTAAAGATTTCACTGGTTCTCTGTAAGTAGGGCTGCCAGATAAAATGCAGCATGCAATATTTGGGACTCACTTTCGCTAAGAAATGACTGTTTATCTGAAATTCCAATTTATTTTCATCCTTTGCAAGTGTTTTTCCCCCTCTAACTCTGACAACTGGCCACTGTTACTGAAAGGAATACTACTACGGAAACGAGCTCTCTGGTGCTATAGGAGATAGAAGGACTTCAGGATAGCAGAGGGCAGGGAGTTGCACTTCACCATTGAGGCAAGGGGAATGAGATTCTGAAAAGGCACCACTCTGGAGTAGCAGCCAGGGTTCTGAATAGCAGGAATCTGTAGCAATGACTGATAGACTATGGTATTCCTAGAGGCAAGACAAATGTATAGCCAATGAGAGTGCTATTTAACCAATATAGCCAAAAAGGATCGACTGGAAAATTTCCACTGCTGCAATTAGAAATTTTGATCTCTTGCTCAGTTTCCAGACTTAGCCAGTTCTCAGGCTAGGAGACCATAATTAAATGGGAGGCTAGATTCCTTTAGGAAAAACTCTGAAACATCTCAAGAGGCATCAGGAACAACTTCCCCAACTCTTTCTCAAAGGGACCTACACCATTTCCAGAGTACCTCAATACTGAATGAAAGAAAATAACTGCTTTTAAGGACTTTTGCATATGGTGTTTGAGTGAAATTGATTCCATCTTGGACAAACGAATTCTTGGTCCAAGTCTGTCTCACAGTGGGTCTACTGTGTCTGCAGACTTGCCTCGGTCATTTCCCTGGACCCTGAGTGTATACTTAGATTTAATACCCATATTAATTCTCTGATCCGTGAGGCAAAAGCTATAATAATAAGAAAGGCTCAGGGGAACCCTCAGGGGTCCTTCCTGGCCAAGAGAGGACGTTGGGCACAAAACTGTTTCTAGCGGAGATTAGAGCCACCCTCAAAGACTGAAAGGGTGCTTATTATACCCCTCTTTAATACGTTAGTCTCACTTTTGATGAAGACAGGTGCATTGTGGTGGGTGACCAAAGACTATTGTAAACTTAACCAAGTGTTAACCCCAATCTCTGCTGTGGTGCCAGATGTACTATAATCATGGAACAAATCCTGCTATGACCGATCTTGCAATCAAGTTCTTTAACTCACCACCAGGAAGGAGAAGCAGGAATTTGCATGTACTTGGAACTGACATCGACACACATTAAAGGTCTTGTCCCAGCACTTTGTTAACTGTCCTGATCGTTTTCACAGTATAGTCCATGCTGGTCAACCATATTGATGACATTGTGTTAATTCAGCCTGGGGAGGAGGAAGGGACAAGAATGACGGACACTCTGCCAAGAAACATTCACGCCTGCGGTTAGAAGATACGCCCTTCAGAGTTAAGAGACAGGATATATGGAGAGTGAAGTTTATAGAGGTCCCATAGTCTGGGGTCCAACCACAAGTGTTACTACTGAGAAAGAAGCACAGTGATTGATAAGCACCTTCAGATTTTGGAGATGGTATACACTGCGTTTGGTGACATTTCGATTACATTGGGCCCTTGCCACCCTGGAGGGCACGGATTTATAATGATTTGGGCTGACACATACTCTGGGCAGAGGTCCTCTTTCCTTTCCAAGTGCCTCATCTAGCACTGCTTTCTGAGAGCTCACAGAGGGCTGGTGCATGATCGTGGAATCACCCATGATATCACCTTGAATAAAGATCTAATTTATGAGGAAAAAGGTGCAACAAGGAGCACACAACCATGAAAGTCACCAGTCTTTGAGTGTATCACACCGACCACAGCTGCCAGCCATAGAAAAAATCTGAACAGCCTCTTCAGGTATTGCCGCCCCTCATCCCTACTTGCCCACTCCCCTGCCAGTATGTCCTGGATCGCCTCCTGGATCAGGGATGTCAAACTCATTTTCAGCCTCGTGGTTGCTTCAAAGGGCAGAAATAATTTTAGGGCTGTATAAATGTAACTACTCCTTAATTGTTAAGGAGTTGGAATGACATTTGGCCCTTTGAAGGCAATGCGAGGCTGATGTGGCCCCCAGTGAAAATGAGTCTGACACCCCTGCGCTTAATGAACTGTTCACCCTGGAATCCTTCAGTCTCTGCTCCCTTCCGGGGGCGGGGGCCACACTAAAGCATGGCTGTAATGACTGCATGGGTTCTGGTCAGTTTGTCAGCATTGTGCTTTCCCTTCTAAACATGCCTGCCTCGTTCCACTTCATTTACTAGGCCAGGACAGCAAAAGCATTTGTCTGCAGCCAGCGTACATCACGTTTTCCCATAGACACCAATTCTTATAATCAGGACACAGGATTTATTAAATTTATTTCAGACTCTGAAATTGACTTTCATTAAATTTGGCTTGATTTATTTTTAGTGCCTTGAGCCGGTATTTACTTCCACAGGAAAAAGCATAGGGTAGTAAATTAGGCAGATTTTATGAGGGGATATAGTCTTGGGTTTGAATCTTACTAGCTTCCTTTATGTTAATGTCGGGTGTGCTAAGTTTGAATATGATAAACTCTGAGCTGAGTTTCATCCTCTGTACTCTGACAATAATAATATGTATATATTTAAGGCTTTTTGCAACTGTATTTAAAGCAAGTTGCTCGGTGCCTAACACATAATGGATCCTTAACAAAAGCTAATTTCCCCATACTGTTGACCCAGCTCTGTGTGTAAACGCCCTCTTCTATGTTCAATACGTTTGCAGTATAGAGCAGACATGGTGTCCGTGAGAATGGAAGGAGATGGAGTCCTGCCGGTGAACAGCACGTGGCTCGGTAAACAGTAGCCCCTTCCCATGCATCGCTATTTCTATCCGCTTTAAAGCAACAACTTTACTTAGTCATGACTGGAGAGAAGAAAAGCATATTCTTTAATGAGAACTCAATTTAAGCCATTTATTTCTAGCAAAGATTCAAACACAATTCTTTGATCCTCCTTCGAGGGCTTTCTCATCACCTGGTTTGTTATGATGGATACAGGTTCTACTTCACCCCAAAAGGGTCAGTTTGGGAGGCTACTTGCTCACAAGACAATGGATTCTATTAGAAAGATGAGAGTGAGAAAAGAGAGCAGATATGGGAGTCAGAGGAAGACACGGCCAGTCACGGCCCGTTTCCAAGGACAGGATTGCTCTCCGTTGCTCGGGCTTTCAGGACGGGGGCCAGGCCCTGTGATTTCTGGGTAGGATGGGCCAGTGGCTGCTGAGGCCGGAGCAGTGGGAACAGTCCACCCCCCTGCTGGCAATCGCGAGGTGACTCGGCTGTAGGGAATTTAAAACTAATAATAAAACTGACCCAAATTTGGCCTTCTTTTTATTTTTAAATCACCATATGGCAGCAATTTTAAACAAAAACTCATCTCCAAAAGAATCTTTTATCGGACTACTAAAGAACTACTGTGAGTACTCTACATGAGGACTTAGCTACACGCACTCAGTCCAACATCCGGTCCCCAACCTTGTGATACCTTTATGTGTTGCTTCAGATATTCCTGCATTTAAACAGCATGTTTGAAATAAATGCGACAGCACAGAGAAGATTATAAAGAAGAAACAGAACTGGAGGCATTTTAATTCTGTGTGACCATTTGTGGTTTAAAACAGTGAAAGAATAAATGCAAACTTTAAAGTGTATTATTTTAGTTTAGTAAGTAGAAATGTTGGTTCGTATGGGAAATATATGACTTTATGTAAAATAACTTTGTGGTGTGGAGAACGGGATATTAAAATGTTTTGGGTGCCACATGAGCTCTGTAGACCACAGGGACATATTTAGAGATGCAACCTGGTCAGAAGAGGTGGCTGGGGTTTCACCTCTAACCAGCAGTTGCAATGAAGTTTTCATATTGACATATATGTTGTATTTAACGCATTAACAAAAAATAAAATGTTCTAAAGTTGCTTTTACTAGCCTTTTACTAAGAAATTCCAAGAAGCAATATTTTGAAAATTGATTTCAGAGAGGGAGAGAGACATTGATTTGTCACTCCACTTATTTCATTATAAGTTGCTCCTTGTATGTACCCTGACCACGGATTGAACCCACAACCTTGGCATATCCAGACGATGTTCTAACCAACTGACTACCTGGTCAGGGCAAAGCAAGTCTTTTTTAACACCAAAAAATAATAGTGACAATGTGAAATAGCATGTACATGTAAGTTGTCACAATAATGATGTTCAATGTGGTATTAGTTCAATGACATCAAGCAAAAGCATGTCACATTTAATTCTGTTCACCAAACAGAGAAATAATGCTCAGGAATTGAAAAGCTAGAGACGTGCTGCTTTTCTCCTGCTAGGAGGAGGCAAAAACATTTAACCTTCAAGTCCTTGTCTGTTTTCAGATTTGAAGGTAGAGCTGCAGCATCACTTGCTTTGCTATCATTTCCTCATCAAGTCTTTATCTAATCACATATGACAGGATTCATGGTCAAAATCACCCTGCTGCATACAATTGTGGGCAGCAGAACACCAGCAGACGACGGGAGGATTGTGGTCTCACCAGCCCCTCTCCCCACCTTCACACTGCCGCTTCTCTCAGCTGCTCTGTTCTTCGGGGTTCAGGGCTGGAAGTTGGGACTGTTGAATTGGGCTTTTTTTTTTTGGATCAAGAGTAAAACCATGTTCCTTGGACACAAGTATACTGTTGGTTAATCTAGAAAAATGTTCTTTGATAATAGAAAGTACCTTTGGCTTCTGAGGAGAAGACAATGGCAGACTTGGAGGCCAACTTAATTTACTCACGTCTTTTGGGTCAGTGCCAACAGTTGTCTGATTTTCACCCCGACCTCCTTCCTTTGTTCCTCAGGGATCCGTTGGTTGCCCAAAGTGTCTTTCTGGGCCAACTCATTTCCCCACTTCAGGACTCAGATTCTTTTATCAATGAAGTCAGGAGATAAACTGTTTATCTCCACAAAGGTCTCAGGAAGACAGGACAGAATTTACATCTTAGTGGTTTTTAAGAGAGCCCGTGAACACTGTGAAATAGCTTCCGATGTAGGGAAAGCGAATGTTTCTACAAACCAAAGTTATCTGGGCAATTTCTTTCTTTTGCTTTTTCCATTATTAAATATGTTTGTAATTCCCTAAGCACAAAAGTCCCCTCAGATTCCTGCAGAGAATTCCAAATGCCATGGTAGTGATTAAGATAATATAGATACATAAACAGCATAATGGCTTCCCTTCATGAAGAAATAATAGCCAAATTTGGTTTCCACACAGTGGTATTGTTGAGCCTCATTTTTAGGAAATGCTGCTTTAGGAGGATTTTGAAGACAAAAGTAAATGAATGCTTGTAATGCAAAGAAAGTAAAAAATCATTTATTCTCATTATTAATGTTATTATTAGATAAAATTATTGGAATTGAATGATTGAAAAGCCTTATTCTTATAAATATGATACCTTTAACATATTTATACACTTTTTTAAAACTAAAATATATAATGTTAATAAAATTGTACATGTAATATAATTTTCTAAAACACCTTGCGTTATAGCTCTATCAAATATCTGCATTTTCCCATACATACAGGCCAGCAGGCCTGTGAGTAGGTGGTTGAAGGCCCAGACTCCAACGTGACACTCCTCAGATGCCACCCCTGTTCTATTACCTAGGTTCCTTGCTGTGTAGCTTGAAGTAATGGGCAAGCCACTTGTCCCCTCTGTGCTCCCGTTGCCCAAATGTAAAGTTAGTATAATATCTCATGGAGTTTTTATGAACTTTAAATATATTAATACAAGTAAAGAGCTTGGGGAAGTGTCTGGCATATAATAAACACTAAATACACATTCATTATAATAATTTATTAAGTATTAAACATGATAAACATTTGAGATGCCATTGGAGCTACCTCAGAACCCTGTGGGCTCCCTATGTCATCTCGCATTGGGATTTTCCACGCCCAGGCATGCTTTTACGTCATTACACTGCACTTCCAAAAATGTGTCCATGAGTAGTGTTTACGTTTCTTACACTCTTCAAACTTTATTTTAATGTTATTGTACTGTACATATTGTTATGTAACTCCTTTTTCCTCATTATTCATATTCAGGCATGCTAAATAAATTAACAAAACACTTCATTGTGTTAGCAATCACTACGTATTTTCTAGTTGATGAGGTATTGAGACTGTTTCCAGTTCTTTTGCTCTTATAAACAATGGTTCAGTGAACGCTGTGGTGTAAATCTCTTGTACCTGATCTCTGGATTGTGTATTTAGAAGTTGACTGGCCAAATTAAAGGAAATTAATCTTTTCATTTTTTTTTTTTTTTTTGGATATTGCCAAATTGCTCTCCAGAGCAGTTGTCCTGACTTAAGTGCCTACCAGCAGTAAGAATTTCCATTGGGTTAAGCCTCACCAACAGTTGGTATTAATAGACTTTAAAATTTTTCCCAGTCTGGTTGGTATGACATAATCTCTTATTTTAGTTTACTTATTTCTAATATTAGATTAAAACTTTGTTTGTAAGTTTACTAGGCACTTAGAGTTCCATTTCTGAGAATTTTCTGTTCATATTAAATGCTTACTTTTCCACTAGATTGTTGGTCTTTGACAAAAAAGAAGGTTTTTTTTGGTGTCATTTGTTTGGTTAATACTTTTTCAGATCCAACTTTTTTGATAGGTATGTGTCTTACAAATTTCCTTTTCAGATATGTGACTTGTTTGGTTAACTTTGTTTTGTTTTAATTTCACCTATAGTACCCCTTTTAAACCTTTTTATCCTGTTTTATTTAATTTTTAATTATTTATTTATTTTAATTTTTATTAAATGTATTGGGGTGACATTGATGAATAAAATGACTATATAGATTTCAAATGTATCATTCTATAATAAATCATCTATATATTGTACTGTGTGTTTATCACCCAAAGTCAAGTCTCGTTTCGTCATCATTTATCCCCGCCTTTACCCTCTTCCACCCCCTCCTATCCCCCCTTTCCCTCTGGTAATCACCGCACTGTGTCTATGAGGTTTTCTTTTCTTAATCCCTTCACCTTTTTCACCCATTCCCCCCAACTTCCCTTCTCTCTGACAGCTGTCAGTCCGATTTCTGTCTCTATGAGCCTGTTTCCATTTAATTTATTTATTTTGTGCATTGGATTTCACCTATAAGTGAGATCATATGGTATTTGACTTTTTCTGACTGGCTTATTTCACTTAGCATAATACTCTCCAAATGCATCCATGCTGTCAGACAAGGTAATATTTTCATTTTTTTATGGCTGAGTAGTATTCCACCATGTAAATATACCACTGCTTTTTTATCCACTCATTTATTGATGGGTACTTGGACAACCCACTGTATGGGAGAGCATATTCACCAATGATACATCTGGTAAGGGGTTAATATCCAAAATTTATAAAGAACTCAAACAACTTAACACCAAAGAATCCCCAAACAATCCAATTAAAAAGTTGGCAAAGGACCTGAAGAGGCATTGCTCCAAAGAGGACATGCAGATGGCCCATAGACATATGAAAAGAGGCTTCTTTCCTCCCACTTCTTACACACAATTTTGCTCTGTCTTTTAAGACACAAATTTTTGAATTTTGAATTTTTGGTCCTGTACTCTTCCCTATTAATTTTCTGAGAGCTTGTACAGTTTGTAAAAGACTATGTGCAAATTGCCTTAAAAGTATAAATTAATTTGGGTGAAATCATGTATTTAAAACTCAAATCTTCCGGTCCTTAAATATGTAATATCTTTCCAAGTCTTTTTTGTTGTTAACATTTTGCAGTTTTCTCAAAAAAGTCCTTGTATTGCTTTTGGTAGATTTATTTCTAAGTTATTTATGGTTTTTGTTGCTGTAATTGATTGCATAGTCTAATATTCTAATGCAACATGGAAATATTATTGACTTTTACATGCTGCTTTTGTTTCTAACAATTTTGGTGAATTAATTCACAGGTTTTATTAGCATTTATTTTTTTCTAATTTCTATGGATTTTCTATGCAAAACAATTAGCTTTTAAAAAATAAACTGCACCTTTTTCAATATTTTGGTTTATTTCTTTTTCATCATTTATTTTATTGTCTTAGAAATCTATTACAATGTTTAGTAGAAATGAATATAAATCTTTTTCTTCTTGATTCTTGCTAGAATACTTCTGAGGTAAACCTTTATTTTAGTAAGTAATTTTTCCTTTATATTAGTTAGTAATCAGCTTTACGATGAGTCTTCATTTTTGTTTCTATTTCTAGTCCTTAACAATGTTATCTTCTTTTTAATCATGATCATGTATATTTGACTTTCTCTTTGTATTTTATATATCATTGCTATGTGTTTAGATCAGACAAAATTGCCTAAATGTGAAATTACTACAGTACTCTTTCTGATAGTTTCATGATCACATTAAAAAAAATAGTCATCAAATAATCTGCCTGAGATATTAAAAAGTGGTTTTCAGAAGACCCAAGTCTGACAAATTAATTGTGATATTTTCCAAAATCCTAGATGTTTGCATTTTTTTTTATATTATTATGTCGTATTAGGCAAAGATTTAAATGTGAGTTATCTTTTTATGGAGGTATAACATTTATTGTTTCCTTGATAACCAGGAAAATAATTTACTGGGTTACTAAAGATTTTGTGAACTTCTGAAGCTTGGTAAACTTTTTCTCTAAAAGACCAGATAAGAAATATTTTTAGCTTTGAGGCCCACACGGCCTCCGTCACAGTTACTGACCTCTGTCACAGCGCAGTCATAGACAATGCACACGTGAATGGGGGTGACGGTGTTCTAGAAACACATCAGTCACAAGAGGAGGCAGCAGCTCACTTCGCCCCAGGGGCCATAGTTTGCCGTATCCTGATAGACAATTATCTCTAGAAGTGAGTTCTAAATTAGATGTTCCAAAATATAAATACTATTATACAAATTAATAATTTATAATTGATTGAGTTAAATAGAAAAATTACTTAATATTTCATAATTAAGTTAAATAGAAACATTAAATATTAACATAGAAAGGGTCATATGTTATCAATTTCATTTCTGAATGTTAGACACATAATGAATAAGGCAAATACTCAGAAAATCAGATGGATATATTTATTTTTATTGCTGATCAAATTAAATTAATATGTCTATATTGTACAACTTGCTTACAATATCAACAGTAATTTGTATCTTAAGATTTACAAACTGTAGTTATGGGGGATATAATTCTATCAGAACCCAATGTAAAGCAACTGTGTCCCTTTGACATCTAAACTATTTGGAGGTGTGTGGTCCCACTACCAGAGGCAACACTAATGATAAAGAATGCAGGAAGCACTCTGTAAACAGAACACAGAAGCTTGAAAGTCAAAATATTTCCACGTGCCCTCAAAAATTAGCTACCAGACAGGGAAATAAAGTATTGCTCTTTTCAGGAGAATTAAATTTTCAAGGAGTGACCACAGCAAAGATAGGAAACAGGTTGTGAGTTTTATCCTCCGCCTCCTTTTTTGCCAATCTCATGCCAGTTTCCCTCACTCAAAGTAATATATGTTCTGTGCTCTCACATCGTGTCTCCCGTCAAAATCTATGTACTGGAGGCCATCTGATTTTATAGCATGTGCAATTTTTTGTCATGTGTTTAAACTTCTAATTTAATCTTTACTGTGCACTGAAAAAATACAATGTCTTCCTTCATTGAAAGGCATACCAAGCAGTTGTGAAGAAAGGAGCCAGCAAGGATAGTTTGGTGATGGGAGGTGGTCATCTTGGAGTCCCTGAGGCCATTCTTACTTTTCAGGTCATGGACTGCTCCGATTGAACCAGGCCAGTCTTGCTAAAGATGGTGTATGTGGAAAATACCAGAATGTGGTTTTTGAGCAAAGTTCGGGAAACAAACTGAAGTGTGGAATTTAAGAAGCCGCAATACATTCAATCACATTGCTGCTATAAAACTAGCTTAGTTGTCACGGAGTTTCTTTCTTCTAGGGAGGAACAGCCTCCGGGCACAGGGCTGCTCAGAAATTTCTATCACCAAAGGACGCCCAGTTTTACACACAGGAGCAGAAAGCTGTTCCAATGTAAATCACTAGTGAATCTGAGCTGGTTTTGGAGTTTTTAGGTTTGAAAAGAACCCAGTGTAAACGATTATAGAACAAGCCTTAGAAATTTGAAATATTTGAGGAAATACTGAGTTCTGGAATGTTCACTTTAAGTCTGAATAAAGATCTGTCAAAAATCAGTGAAGAAGCGCAATGTTAAATTACTCTGATAATAAAATCTGCCATTTTTGCCTCATAGGACAATATTTCTAGTCAAAGGAAGAATTCTCTCTACTAAACTTAGAGATGGCCTGATGTGAAGGGAAAGCAAAGCATTGTTTTAATACAAAAGAAAAAAAAACGGCCAGGTGTCAGCTTGGTCATCTGTGCGGGGAGAACCTCTGTGCAGGAGAAAAGTCTCGGTCGAGTTGCTTTCCCTGTTGACTGGTATTTTGAGGAATGAGATGCACGGCAAAGAGAAGTCATGCTGCTGTTTTCAGAGGCCGAATGAAATGATGCACTTCAGGGCCCTTCAAAGTAAAAGCAAAAGCAGCAAATGTAATTCAGGCCCAGAACATTTCTGAGCGAATTTAATTGTGCATTTCCTCGTAGTGGACAGCTACCTGGAGCAGCCACAGCAGCGGCCACGGCAAATAGATCTGGGCGAGCGAACTAAGTTAACGATTAAGAACTAATAATCTGCTGTCTTGGAAGTAGCTCTGAGTTTATTTCCTTTTTAGAATAGTGCTAATAGTTTACAAATGTAGCATATATCTGTTATTTTATCTCCACTGAAAACAGAATTATTGATTTCCACTAAAAAAAGAGAGCATATGTACACATCTCTAAGGCTAATAGGAGTTATATATAACACCAAAAACATTACTGAGAACTCACATTTTTTTTGGAAAACACTGAAGGGTATCAAATTTCAAAGTGCTGTAAATAGAACATCAAAAATAATGTGTGTTCGAGAATTTGTGTGTTGTCTACTCAAAAAACTTGGTCATCGAGGCAGGAGTATGGTCTGTACAAGTGATTAGAAATTAGCGTAAAGGGTCACTTGGCTTCAGTCAGCACTTCGACATTTAAGATATTTTCCAATTTTATGTTTAAAGAAAAAATATATTTGGATAAGGTGTTTCCCATGGCAACTAGTAGAGCCTCACTCATGGAACGAAGATACATTAGTGACATGCAGAAGAAGTGGCAGGCTAGGACACATTATAATGCTGGACAGTAAGCTTCTGATTCCAGGGAACACAGTGTCTAGTGTTATAATAATACTTAAACTGGGTAAAAATGGGACCGTATTATGTGATTTCATCAGGTTTCTTTAATTTCTATCTAGAATTGGTGATACGTTAGGAAGAGACTAGGGATATAAAAACATATTTTACAAAGTTCAACTTATTAAAAAGAGTTCAGAAGTGATTAATCTGTAAGATTGTTGCAGTTAATCCATATTGTTTATCAACTAATTTATGATACACTAGCTCCCAGGATTCTGATGTTAGCTTGGCTCTAAAACAAAACCAAATGTCTTTAAAAGAATTCCTACTTATGTCAGGAATAACACATATTAAAAAAATAAGAAAAAAGTCCTGGCTGGTGTGGTTCAGTGGATTAAGCCTCAGCCTGTGAACCAAAGTGTCACTGATTTGATTCCCAGTCAGGGCACATGCCTGGGTTATGGCCCAGATCCCCAGTAGGGTGTGTGTGAGAGACAACCACACATTGATGTTTCTCTCCCTCTCTTTCTCCCTCCCTTCCCCTCTGTTGAAAATAAATAAAATCTTTAAACAATAAAAAATATAAATAAATAAAAATCTTTTTAAAAATTGAGATAAAGAATATTCTTGTTGATGAAAGTGGTGAAAGTACAATAATTCAAAATTAGCTTTATGTCACGTGAATAGTTCAGTTATTTAAAAGCCTGAATAAGTATTTCCTAATAATATCAATCAGTGCTAATATATAGTCAAATCACTCTTGAGTAAAGGAATATGAGATCTTGAAACTAAGGTGGCAAATGAATAAATTAAGATTTTCTTTTTCAGGAGAAAAGATCAGATTTCTGTGCTTATTTCAATTTGCGGCGTGTGAGTGAGTTACGGCACTTTAGTCCCCTGGAGACAATGGATCAGAGTGGTGTCCTCGTCCACACTTATCTGACCATTTGGTAACAGGCATTTTTGGAGATCCTGTGGCCATTCCACTCCTCCGCAGCCACAATAAATTACAGCTTGCCATTTGCACGTCTGCTCTAGGGTCCTATTTCAGTGACATTAGCATTAAAATACATGCCTTCAAAATAAATGAATTCAATCTAAGAAAGGTAAAATTTTTAACAAAAAACCCTCTAGTTCTAGAATATACCCTTCTTTAGATTTAAGATTAGTTGACATCGGTTTGCCCCATTAGTTCCTGGAAAGAGGTTGGCCAAACGGCATTTGACTACCACGGTGTGACGACAAGCTCTCTTAATGATTCTGATGATGCACTCACCGACTGTGTGCCTGGCCTGCTTTGTTGGTCTGCAGATTATGTGTGTAAGTGTAATCACTCACACAATACGGAGTGCACACATTTCACTCTGTCTTTGATTAACTCTTATTTTTCTCCTGAAGACATTTTCATATATCTCAACATGTGTCATCAAGTCAAAGGAGAGTATGCTGAATGGTGAGTGGTTAATTGTTGCACAAACCGGATGTGTCAGGGATTCACGTAATAGTCAAACATGAGCTTGTAGGCTTTGAATACTCAAAGTGACAGAAAAAAGCACCTGGAAAATAGACTTGGTTCAAGCTAATTGTTTTCTCCTTCGGTGTAACAACAACTAACCACATGTCATCAAATTCAACTCCTGTGTTTTGGAATGCTTTGGTTGCTTTTCACATCAAGTGAAGCAGAAAGGTCCTTATGTTAATCAGTAAATTGTGAGTGTTGGATATTTTTTAAGAAAAAATATTGTGATGTGTGGATGATAAAGTTCACTAATCTGGGACCAATGGGTAACTCTAGACATCAAGGAAATTCATGTAAAAATGATGTGATTATAAGACAGTCATGCACACATCTCTAACACCGTATCCCTGAAAGACAAACTAATTTTCCAAACAAGGTTATATTCAACACGAATAATTCTTGCTGCTTTTAAATTACTTTCTGAAATGTCTGTGAGAATATCAAGTTCGCTATTGGGAGGAACGGAAACCTAACAGGTGTTGGAGTGTTATCAGAGCATCTCAGAATTGGAAGGGACATTATAAGTCATCTAGAACAATTGTTTTCCATATTTTATTCCTTTAACTATTATTCTCACAGTTTTTTCCTGTTCCCATAACCTTCTTTATTAGTTCTCTATTCTTGCTGTTACCTTACACTTACCTTATACTTGGTAGCTTAAAAAATATGAATTTGTTCTCTTTTAATTCTGCAGGTTGAAAGTTGGACGCGGGTCTCCTAGGCTGAAATCAAGGTTTGGCGGTACTGCATTTACTTTCTGGAGGCTCCAGGGGGCGACGCAGTGCCTTGCTTTTTCCATCTTTTAGAGGCTGCTGTTATTCCTGGGCTCCTGGCCTGCCTTACTCTGTCTTCAAAGCAGCAATATTACATCTGTTAGACCCTGCTTCTGTCCTCATGTCTCTCTCCGACCGAGCTGAGAAAAGTTTTCTGCTTTTAAAGACTTGTGAATAGACTGGGCCCACTCAGATAATCCAGGGTAATTTCTTCATCTCAAGGTCCTTAATCTTAATCTCATCTGCAAGATCTTTTACCATGTAACGTAACACATATATAGGTTCCAAGGATAAGGATGTAGACATCTTTGGGGACCATTTATTCGTACCATACATTTTTATATAAATTAATGTTTTTATTTAAGTTGACTCACTCATATTTATATTTGAAAGAAAAATTTACATAACAATGGTATTGGGTCCAGTTAAATGGATATTATTGCCTTGGAAGGCTCACAACCTGTTGCTCTCTTGGTTAAAAGGTGGGTTAGCATGTTGGAATAGTATTAAAGGTATATTAGCACCAATTGGAGGTTTTTCCCCAGGCAGGAAAAGAAGGATTAAAAATATAATCGAAAAGGGAATCAAAAGGTCTCATTGTGCACGTCAGTGATTTTGAATGTGCTGTTCAATGCCAAAAATCATCGTATGCCCTGCTTATGGTTTATTTCCTAGCAGAAACCCGTATCTCATATTCTGAGAAGTTCACAGATAGTTTTGAAGTCCCCGTTGGTGCAAGAGGTCCCCTTCATATAACCAGTGCCCTGTGCCACACGCAGTTCTGGGCTTGGGCATTTCCTAGTGGTCAGACTTCTGACTGACCAGGCAGCTCATTCTGTAACTCTGTTATTTTCAGTGTGTGAGCATGTCGACCATTCATCTGGGGCTGAAGAACATTCTTTTAGGGAGTTCTCCACACACTGGCTTAGCTCTGCACTCTGCAGAGATACAGAGCAAGTCGAATTACCCAGCGGAGTAGATTGCGAAGAAGAGATGGAGTTTGAGTCACATTATCTGGATTCAACTTGTAGCTCGACCACTAACTTGTGGAGCATTTTGGAACAAGTCTTTGTTTTTTCAGGATGAAGAAAGGGGAACAGTATAATAATATTGATAGCAACTACAAAGAACTTTCTATAAAAATTAAATGCGTTAATAATGTGAAAACTTTTAAGTTGTAAACTTGGTGACCGTAAAATAACTGTTCAAGTTGGAACATTCTTGAGAAAAAGGATGCTTTTAAAAATTGTGTTGCTACCACAGGCAGAAACAGGGACTGCCCTAGAAAATCAGGATGAAAGTTTCTGCTAAACATTAGATACCTGAATTAATTTTAATCATTGCTTCCTGTTTTATATGGAAGTTTTTCTAAATCTGAGGTCACATGATCTTAACACCTCTGTTTTTTGTTTGATTTTAGCCTAACTTGGTCCACTTCTCCCAAACATTTCAATATGATATCTCCTAGACCCCTGTTCCTGGTGGACCTCATGTGGATAGGGAGTAGTCATTTCAGAGTTTTGTGTTTGAACGTCAGCAGAGTGCAGAACGCCTGGGCGCAGAGTTCAGCTCTCCCACTCACCAGCTCGGGCTCGTTGAGCCTCTGTATCACGGTGTTCTCTTCTATCTGCCTCACAGCTTTGTAACGAAGATTAATACATTAGTACCTCTCTCTGAAGGGTTTAGACCCATGCCTGGCACACAGAGACATAATGCGTGTTGTTAAATAGAATTAATAAATGAGACTGCTGGAATTGATAATATTCAAAACAGTAAACTACAATGTTGTTATTGTGAGTGCCCACATTAGCCACTGGAGGTAAAATAGGAAACGGTGCAGGTACAGGCGCCGCCTTCAGGGAGTTTACAGAACAGCAGAGACACAGATATTAAGCAAGTAATTGCAGAAATTAATGAGTTGCGCGTGTGACTGGTGTGGTGAAGGAGAAAGGCGAGATGCAGTGAGATTGTTTCATGTCATTTGGGAATCCCGTTTTATCTGGCCAATGTGGACCACAGAGGGACAACGATTGCTGCTGTGCTGACACCAGAAACATATTAATTAATGTAAAAATTCATTAGCTTCTAAGCAGCTGGGTCACACTCCGAGCTCATGTTGAGCTTCTGGTCATTAACACCCTCAGGTCCTTCTTCGCATGAGCTACTGTCAAATGGATCCCCCAGCTCTGTAACACTTTAATTGATTTTTTAAAAGCCCAAATGGAGATTTCAAATTTATTTCTAATAAAGTTCACGTTGATGTCTTTGGTCCTTGTACTGGTCTGTGAAAATAAGTTCTGATTTTGATTCTTCATACAGCACTTAAAAAGCATCCTTTATGTTTTAGCAAGGCATTTGGAGGAATTCAAGTTTCTAGATCCTTTCAGTTTAATTATTTTAATTTTTATAAAAGCAATTCTTGTGTCTAGTACAAAATGTAGGAAGATAAGAAAAAGTTAAAAAATTAAATCACAGCTCTATGATAGTAATACTATCAACAATTTATGGAGTATCATTGCACTATTTCCTAATTTGAGGAAAATATACTACAGAAATCAAGGACATATGGTGTATATGTTTTTGAAACTAGGGAGCACATACGCATGTTTAAAATTTTCTTCCACAGCACAATTTAAAAATGTTCTGTAACTTTTTCCTATCTGTATTTTGTTGAACAAACTCAAGAGTCAGGACCTTATGTTATTTCTTTTTTCTTGTTGCCATAAAATAAAGCTGTGATAAACATTCTTATAGATAAAATGCAAAATACACTGGAAGCCAGTAATGTTTAGATCTTTCTGAGAGAAGCATTTTCCTTCCTTTGTAAAATAATGGCTTCTAAAGTGGTTTGCTCAAGGAAACTTCTGCTCCTTGCCCATCTGGTTTAAAATCCATCTCATCCTCCTCCCCAGACACAGTAACCCCTGATTACCTTTCTCTGTCTTGTTTTCTTCAGAACACTTACTATAATTTAACACGTGATCTTATTTATTTGCTTATGGTCTATTGCTCCCTCGCTAGAATGCAAGCTCCATACGGGAGAATTTTTGTTATGCCCACTGCTCTATTGCTAGCTGCTTGAACAGTACCTGGCACCTAGTAGTATATGTCTATTGAAAATGTGAAAGAGTCTAGTTTCTCGGAGATGCAAACTTTGGATGCATTCTTGCCACCGCCATTTTCTGCTCATACCTCGCCGCATTCCTTTTCTGCAATGATGATAATCTACACTCATTTTTTTTTCTATTTGTCAGAGGGTACTCCACATTTCCTCTCTGGGTCCCAGGAGGGCAGAAGGCCACAATAAAGCTTGCCTGTGTGTCACCCATGCAGTACAGTATTCTAATCTTTCCGAAAACCATATTGGTAGGTTTTACTCATTACACCAATGAGGGACTGGGGCTCAGGGAGGTAGAAGAATTTGCTGGAGGTTACCCAGCTGTGATAACTGTTCTTGGTAAGTGATGACACACTGCCTCTCAGTAACCAGCCGAGTGACTCTGCGTAAGCTATTTACTCTTTCTGATTCTGTTTCTTCATTTATAAAATTAGGGGGTTGATTCTGATCTCTGAATCTGACACTAAAATTGTTTTGTGACCAGTATGACCCATGTGTCCCTCATGGATTTTTAAT
Organism: Micronycteris hirsuta; assembly: GCA_004026765.1. Classification (NCBI taxonomy): domain Eukaryota; kingdom Metazoa; phylum Chordata; class Mammalia; order Chiroptera; family Phyllostomidae; genus Micronycteris; species Micronycteris hirsuta. Next base: position 17,831 of record PVJI01000247.1, on the reverse strand, counting down.
TGCACACCAGTGCAGGGACTTCCTCCTTTCTGCAGTGCTCTTTCAGTCTCAGAATTCTAAAAGCCACGGACAGAAGTAATCACTCAAACAGCATGTTCCGCAAAGTCAAAGCAGGGAGTTGTAGTGTCAAAGTGTCAAACTGCCATAAAGTGATGAGCAAATGTTACCGAAAGTAGTGTAACATCAATTGTGTTTTTAGGTATTGTATATAAATTAAAATTTTTAATCGTTTCTTTATTCTATAAAAATAACACCCAATTATTTCTGTGAGATGGCAATCATTTAGCATTTAATGTCTATTCAGGTGGCTCTAAACCCTTCGATATGTTAATCTCTTCATCTCCCCAACAGTGCTGTGAGGTATGGAGTATTATTATTCCCATTTTGCAGGTGAGAGAACTTAGAGAGTTTTAGGAAATTGTCCAAAGTCATACAGAATAAGTGGCAGAATCAGGAATTGGAGTCAAACTGTAATTTCAGAGCCAGGAGACAGCTTTATATTGCCCAATGCCTAAAGGTTGTGGGTTGAGGCAGTTATATCCCAGACAAGGGGAATAAAGGTAGACCAGTCCTATGACATGAGAAAAACTTACAAAATGTTTGAAACTCAATCACATAAAATGAGATTATACTAGAAAATGTAAATAGGACACAGTAAGTCCTCAGTAATGTCATCCACAGGTTTTGAGACTTTAAGCAAAATGAGGTATAATGAAGCTAATTTTATCATAGATTAGTTGATGTAAACAAGAGTTCCTACAGCATCTCATCAACGTTATAACAAAACTACGTTGAGGTAATTTCATTGCACTCCTTATAAGAGAAGCCAAATAGCAGAAATTCAAATGCCACAGAATGAAATTTTCCTATAGATTGATTGACAGATTCACAAATGAGTCAACTAAATGGTAATACATGTTAAAGTAAAAAATTAAAAACTTTTGATGCAGAATTGCTGCAAGTCTAGATACACATGGAATTCACATAAATTAAAAACATTTACTATTAGAAATATGCACAAAACCAAGCATAAAGTAATTTTAAAATGCAATTAAATCAGCAACAAACTGACGGTAACTAGAGGGCGGGGGAGAGGGAAATAACGTGGGAAAGAAGGGAAAGGGATGTAAACGAACATGAATGAGGGACCCATGGACAGAGCCAAGCAGGGGGATGGGATTGAGGGTGGGGGATGGGCGTGGCTAGGGTGGGGGCAAGTGGTGGTGGGAAAATGGAGAGAACTGTATTCAAACATCAATAAAAAATATTAAAAAAATATATATTAAATCACCTAGCCATTTAATATCTGCAATGAATTATTATTTAGAGCTATGACTATTATATACTCTGCTAATCCTTTCTATGTCTGATTTTTGCTGAAACCAATCTCATTATATTAATTATTTCCTTACTATTTTGAAAAGAATGCTTTATTTCTACATTTTTATATGAAATGTATCATGAATTAGAATCATTCTCTTCGTGAAGTCAATTGCTGTCAATTGCATTGTGGAGTTTTGGTATAGTTTCCCCTTCGGCAAGCCAAAGTTAACAGAACTAAATGCTGCCACAGACTGTCAGGTCAAAAGTGGACTCCTGATATGACAACTGGAGTAAACTGCTACCACACCTGGCTGTCAAAACAAGAGTTAATGACTTTGCAATGTAAACACAGTTAAAAGTTTCTCAGGCACTCATCTGTCAAATGTCAGCATGCAGAGTGGCCTGTGGCATCCGCCGGTCTCTGCTCCGTGCAGGGGTTAGCAGACTTGAGCGGCAGCCTCAAAGAGAAGAGATATCGTGGTATAAATCGTACTTCCAGACTTTAATGATTTATATTTTCCTTATTTTGGGGTAATAACCTATTATTTTTATATTGATAAAAAAGCTCCTTTCAATGGAAATAACAAGATCTATTCTAAATCATGATCAAGTCATATTTTTATCGTAAGAATAAAACAAAAACCTGTTTACAAAACTATTTAGGAAAATAGCTACTTCTTTCCTGGCTCCTTCCAAATACAATAAAAAGGTAATTTTCTCACGATCTCTTGCACGGCACGGAGCCAGCACTGGGGACCCGCGCCTGCAGACGAGATGCGCACAGGCTGCCAGCAGGTGCTACCTCAGGAAGGGCTTGGCGCAAGGGATGACGGTTCACATCTACAGAATCCAGCCAGGCTACCATTATACATCTCCAACATTTACGATACAGCATAACACATAAAATACATAATTGGGAAATTAGTTTTATACAACCTGAACTTTCAACTCTAAACAAGTGACGCCATACGAGTTTAACGATTGGCTCTTGTCAATTGAACATTTATTATGTGTTAAGCACGACTATAGATAGTTAACATCTGTCATCCAATTGAATTATACCAATGCAAAAAAGACTGCCAAAAGAGAGAGTAATCAATCCAGAGAGCATTCATTAAAGAGATTTCTAAGGAAGAGAAATGTTCCTGAAAAGAAAAGGAGCCAGCATGAATTACATCACGCCAGTTGCCAATGGTGTTTGGGGATGAGCCCAGAGATTGTCCCTGAACTTTAGTCCATGAAAACAAGCACATTAACTGCTTTCCCCCTTTTATTTAGGGCACAGTTTTTTTACAGTTGACAACCTCCTGCAGGGATGTTCGCAGGGATGTTTTGAAAGACAGAGATGTCTTGTCAGAATTATAAATGTCCTTCGTGGATGAGGCAGAAAGGGTTGACTGTGTAGGACATTCCCGACAAGTCCTTGGGATTGAAATGGTAACCGTATTTTGGGCTAGGCATATTTTTGGTAATGGTAAAGGGCTAGGCAAATGGTAATCGTGTATTTTGGGCTAGGCATATTTTTAGTATTTTTGTTTCTTTTTGGATGAGAGGAGATGTTTTAAAAACAGCGATGGACAGAATATTTTCAGTTGTTACCTGTAATCATGTAGGAAAGTTATTTCATCGAACGCCCCTTCCCCGACCACTGCTGACAACTTCTGAGTTAAGGGTGAATTGCTGCCTCTGATGGCTTCCAGAGGGGGCATGTGGGGTTGCTCAGTCACTGGACAACGAGCCTTTGCCTTCTCCCCTTTTGTTTCTGAAGTGAGCCATGCTCCTGCCATAGTGAAAAGTGAATTCATGTAGATATACATATATACACACTGACATATATATACCTATTCACATACATTAACATAATCATAAGTGCATATCTATGGTATTGTAATACACACATGTATATATACACAGTATTTGTGTCTGTATACATGCATGTATATGTATGTTAGCATGCGTGTATATGCATTTGGATTTGGCATATGTATTTTCCAGCTCCTTACCATTCTTTTGACTCCCCCTTTCCCCAAATGATATAGTTATTATCAATTTAGATTTAGCAAGTATAGAAAAATGTGAACCTCTACTCACAGTAGTTACGTTCCAGGGATGTATCTATCTAAATTTGTAATAACTTTCCTAAATGTGTAATAGGCCTTATAACCTTACCTAATATAACCAAAATATAACTCCTTCCACCCCTTCAACCCAGACCACTTAGCCCACCCCCTAAGTAATAATACCCTGTTCATCTTCTAGAACTTTCCATCACAGTAAATGGTATTATCACTCATCATTTGCTTACTTAAGCTCAAAACCGAAGAGTTTTCCCTCTCCCTTAGAGTTTTACATCCTGTCCATCATCATACCGTTTTGGTCCTACCCCCCAAATATTTCCCAAACCTACCCACTTTGGTAATTTACTATGGTATTTACTATGGTAATCGTGTTGCCTCACGATTACCATAGTCAGGTCACCACTATCCTTTGCCTGATTTACTGCAAGAGCTTTATAATTGGCACCCCTGTTTTTACCCTTTCTCCCAATCCTGTCACCATAGTGTTTTTCTAGTCCTCTTAGCATAAAACTGACTTTACAAGTCCTCATAAGCTCACACATTTTCTGGCTCTGGGTTTTGTCCATGACCTATCACCCCCCACTCTTGTCTTCATTCACTACTTGAGCTTAACTGGCCTCGTTTTTGCTCCTTCAACATGCCAAGTGTCTTCTCTTTTGGTCCTTAGCATTTGTTTCCTCTGCTTAAATCTCTCTGCCTCTTGATGTTACCAAAACCTGACTTTTATTCATATTGTCTCAGTTCAAGCATCACCTCCTCGGTGATACTCACCAGTTTTTCCTTCCCTCATTCACACAATCACTTTATCGCCTTTCTGTCTCGTTACTTGACTAACACTTAGCACTACCCAAAATTGCACGATTCAGGTGTTAGTTTGCTTGTTACTGCTTCTTTCTCCCACTAAAATGTAAGCTTCATGAGAGAATGGGTTTATAGGTCTTGTTCAGCATCAAATGATGCCTAGAACATAGTAGATGAATAGAAGAGGGAGCTAAAAGGAGAAAAATATGAAGGTATCACCATTCTTCTCTCCAAATTTTGAAGGTATAACCAAGAAAGAGAATCAGTTTCAACCTCTGAAGGTTGAATCCTAGACACAAAATTCGAGAGCTACTGGGACAAAGCAGTCAGAATGAGGCCAAGACGCAGAAAGGCAGAGACAGCAGTGAGATAATTTTGATGGAATTCAACTCCACTTCCAGTGGTTTGAGACCCAGATGCATTCCTTCCCTTCTCACATGATTGTTCAACTATTGTATGAGACTTCCCAATTGAATGCCAATAAATTCCTCTTTTGTCTTGCATAATTTTGTTTAATTTGGTTTCTGAGACTTACAATTCAAGAATTCCAAGCTACTCAGCCACTGCTTGTCTCTCTTACCTTTCCTTCTGTCAATATCAGCAAACGCAAAGCTCTCGCCATCATATCATTCCTTTCACGTGTGTGTCTCTCTCATTCTTTGGGCTTGGACTATTATTCACTGATTTTCCTTTGAGAAAACTTTCTGACATCTCAAACCTAGGGTTTCTACTACTATGATCTAACATAGCATCCTATTTTTATTCCCAATGTGGCATTAACAACCAGTCTTATATCTCTGTATTTCTGTTTCTTTCACTGTGATATATTTCCTTGTTTACTACTGCACACTTGGTGCTTAACATAAAGTCTGACATCAATCTATGGTGGATGAACGAATAAATGAATGAATGAACAAATAGAGCTATTTTGTGGTCGCTGGAGCAGATAGATCTAAGAGGTAACAGAGTAGATTCTATGTTTTAATATTCTGCTTCACATCAGAATGTTTGTTACTGATACTGCTCTAAAGTTTTGGACTGATCTTTGGTATTCTGTTTATTTTGTTAGACAAAATTTACACCTATACTTTCCAGTACTTTTTTTCCCTAAAGACACTTTTTATTTTTCTGCTCATGCTCTCCTTTTGTACTTAAAGGTTTATTTTTTAAGAAGCGTTTTCCCTACTTTGGGGGGAGTTTGCGCCTATTAGTCTCACTTGATTTGCCACTTTGTCAAACGCCGGCAGCATGCCGAACCACCAGGCCCTCTGTTAAGAACAGGATCTTGTTGATAATCAAAAATAAATCCACACCACCGAGATAATTTTCTATTTAGTGTATCCCTTTGAATAACATTTTTAAAACCTTAAAAAAATCAGAGTTGCTATACTGTCCCCCAATGTTCTTATTTTCCAAGGTCCTTATGCAGTCCGTGGTGATATAAGGAAAAAATGAAAATACCCAGGCTTCTTCAAGTTCACATTATAGCTGAAAAATATAGAGTGCTCAATTTATGTCACGTGCAGTTTTTCCCAAGAGAAGATAATGTTTCAGCTGACCTTGACTGTGACCCATTATTGCACTCTTACTCTGCAGAGTCTCCACAAGTCTCAGCGTTCCGCTGGGTTTGACACAATGATTTCCCCCCTTTACATTCCATGGGTCTTATAACTGTACTGACACTAAATGACGGTACTTTGATTGTTTTGCTGGCACCTCCTCTACGAAATTTTACCATTGCTGAATGAATGTGCAACATTACATGAATACTGTCAAAGATTCCTGATAAAATTGGATTTTTGACAGCAACATAGAAGGAGCAAAGTAGAAAACCTTACAAAGGGTATATGTTTTGAAGAAGACATTTATAAACTGAAATGAGTTGTCAAATACTGATTATTTTTCATAACATCCTATCACAGCAGAATTTGTCCACTTCCCACGAGATTGTGATGGAGAGGATGGGCGATGGGGCAGAAATACTGGACCGCTTCTCAGCATCTTGGGGGAGAAATAAGTAGTAAGTGTTTCTCCAGAATTAGAGTTGTTATAAGGGCATGGGTCACACTTCCCATTTTTATTCAGTTTGGGGTAGTAGAATTACTTGTTTCAACTTCCAGTAATATTTCTGAAGTTACGTTGGAGCTTACATTTGAAACGCAATGTGAGCTACTCTGTGACTCAGACTCTGAAGGTAGAGTGAATAAGTTTTTTTTTTGAAAAATTGTGTTTTTCCATTACCACTTATACCCCGTGTACCTCCCCCAGTCACCACACTGTTGTCCATGTCCGTGGGTCCTTTTTCCTTTTCGCTCGGTCCTTTCACCCTCTCACCTCTGCCTGGAGGTGCCAGCCTGCTCCCTGTGAGTCTGTCTCTGTTTTGCTTGTCAGTTCAGTTTGTTCATTGGATTCCACATATGAGTGAAATCAAGAGTTAATAATTTTAAAAAGTGGATGGGAAACATTCAGTATAACTAAATACATCCATGGTTTTCTACAGAATCCAAATCAAAACTAATCTCAGAAATGATCAGTAGAAGATATGTGCTCCTCCACAACACAGTTCATCTGAAAACATGGGAAATGAAGAAAATATCATTTAATGACATCAACAGTAGTGTTACAGATTTTAATCAGGTGCTATCTAAATTACAGTCAGTATCCAGTTCTAAATAGGCTATGCATCTAAAGTTTATTAGAAAAACCCATATTTGTAAAGAAGAATGACATTTCAAATGATTACTTTCTACCTGACTGATCAGAGAAACTTGTAAAATCCAAGTGTAACTGAGAAGTGATATCAATGAAGTGCCCAAATATTAGATTCTGAAAGCAGAGGGTCTTTTACCAAGGCAGGACTAGAAAGGATGCATTTCCTCTGTTTTGCTAGCTTCAGATTTTTTTTTTTAATGGACAAAATTTCCCTTTAACCTCCTGTAACACCATTCTGCCTCACTCCCTACCTCCGAGGGTCTCTCTCCTTTCTGTTCCAGGTGTCCAGTACCTTCTTGCTATTCTGAGACACATGAAACATCCCTTCAAAAACTTCCATCAAAACTCTTATTTTTTTCAATAAAGATAGACATTAAAGAAGAAAGCATTCTGATTAAACTAATTCACAAAGTGTGAATGATTGGAAGGAAATACACACTTACGGTAGACAGGGAAAACTTATTAAAACTCCACAATTTGTCTGGAACTGAATTAGACTTGTTAGCTCTATTATCTCACTTATATCTTTATAAAACTTTATTACAGAAAAGAACACTAGTGTTCAAATGGTTTAAGGAAATTGCTCAAAGAGCATAGCCAGTAAGTTATAGAGCCATGATTCAAGACATCAAAAATGTACAAAATAATTTGGGGGGAGGTACTTGTTGGTGTCAATTAATTAACACAGCTTCAGGTTCAGGTGAGGGAGGTGCTATTTAAAAATAAAGAAAAAATTACAAGAAGCAGTACGTTAAGGCAGGTGTGTATTCTCCAAGACCAATTTAGGTGTTATTCTCCTAGAACAACTTCCTCAAAGCAAAGTAGTTTAGTATATTTTCTTTCCCATTCTATTTTCCTCCCTTCCACACACAATCATGCTTTATAATGCACTAGTCTGAAAATTTCAAATTGTTTACAGCTCTGACTTGATTCTTTGAGATTCCATTCAAATCATCAAGATTTCTGAGCAGGAAAGAAGTCACATTTTGATATTGTCATGTCTCATTGTCTGTTGATGGAGTTTCTGGTTTTGTTGATGGGCCTTTGGAAGGTGCTGTAGCCAGTGGAGACGGGAAGATGTCACCACCTGGGGCTGTGGATCCGGCAGCAATGGCTCTGACAAGTGTGTGGTGGGCCTGGGAGGAAGACGGACAGAAGATGAAACAACTGGCAAATCTAAAGTCAGATTCCCCAATCGTTTGGGAAAGTTGGCTGTTTTAATATTACTTTTCACCTGGCATCTAGTTCTCCTGTCCACCACAGTGATTATATAAACTACGTCATGGTTTGGTTTCATAGGTTCCTGCTGTGGCCTGGAGAAAAACTCTCTGTTGTCAATCAAGTAATCTGAAAAATCTAGAAAAATCTGGAAAATCACTACTGCTAAAAAATACTTTCCTCAAAATAAATTAACCATAAAAGTGAGGAGACTCTGTATTGATCTTGATTGTTATTTTCCGTTCTGTAATACCTCAGCAATTCTATTAAATATAATGCTAAAAATATTCACCAAATCATAAATGATAAAAAAGAACACCACCACCAACAAAATAACCTCCTATCTAAGGAAGTTATATTTCTTGGTGGCATTTCAATTAAAACAAAACCTACCCAAGGTAGCATGATAATGTTTACCAGTCTCACTTTGCTTTAAAGGCAGAAATAAAACACAAATTTTCACTAAAACAAAAGTGTATTACACTTCTCTTTAGATAAAATGAATATATTCATCAACACCGAAACACTTACATAGCCTAGACTTGTTCTCATAGAACTTATTTTTAAAAGTTTATAATTCACCTGGCTCTCGCTCAACTGCCAGGCAATTTATCTGCAATGTGTCCTCCTTTGAAGTTCTTATTAAAATAATTAAGTAAAATAGATTGTAAAGTCAGATGTTGACACAATTTACTACTGCTTGTTTACTTTACTTTTCCACTTGCAAGAAGCTTTTGAAAGCAATCTTCCATGTTATCCTCCTCTACTCCTCAAAATAGAAGCTAATACTAAAGGTCAAGTTCTCTTTCCTCCCTAGAGAAGCAGAGAATATATGAGCTCTCTTACAGGAATTGAGAAACACCCTTTTGCCTGAGGACATATCATCTGATACTAGGAATGGGGCTCTCAACATTTAATGAATATCTCTAACACTAACAGTGCGCGAACTGAGTCATAAAACAGAAGCCTATAGCCTTTTACACACCTCAGAACCCCTCTAGCAAGGAGAGAAAGCTGCTCTTCTAAGATGAAGATTATAAATATCTTCAGTATCTTCTAACATAAGGAGAGACTAGTGCATTGGCTATGAACCTGACCTTAGAACTCATATAAGTCTGCATGCAGATGCTGGCTTTGTCAGTTTGGGGGTATAACTCAGACAAGTCGCACTTCTTGGAGGCTCTTCATTTGTAAAATAGGATTAATAATATTTATCTTTTACCCTCAGGATTGAATAATATCAAAAATAAAAATCTAAGCTAAATGCTTGCACATACTAGGCATTAAATAAATGATTGCTTTTCTCCTAGAAGGAAGAGCCTGAGTTGGAGATTCTCGTTCGAGGTTTAGTGGCCGAGTGCTTTCAGTGGGAGTGGGAAGAGCAGGAGGGGCAGAGGGTACAAGGTGGCAGAGGGTAGTCTCATCTGGGGGCTGGCTTCAGTCTGACTTCCTGAGGAATCTCCACAGCTCAAATTGCCTTACTCAGTCTTACTTAAAGGCGAGATAGGGGTGCTGGGAAGCAGGGGAGGGGAGGCCTCTCCAACTTGGGAGCTCCCATTTGCAGAGGGGAATGCTCTCCAGAGGGGTGCAACTTTGAGTTGTTATCATGTAGAACTAGCAGCAATGGAAGAAGGGCGTACTTGTTGGTGAAAGAGGTCTGGGTGGGACACCCACAGCACCAATTAGAACCTAGTCCTGGAATTGCTCGGATTCACTTGCTCCTCATGCCAAGTTCATCTGTCCAGGCACAGCTACTCCAGGTTCCGGTTGGTCACACTATCTGGAAAAGTTAAAATCAGGGTTAGCTGGATAGACTAAAACTCCTGCTGCTGCCATTGTTCCTGAGTCTGTAACTTAATTGTTCTAAACCAGGAATGATTTTACCCTGCAGAAGGACACCTGGAAACATTTTTGGTTGCTGCATTTGGAGGTTGCTCTGGGCATTATATTCAACAATGCACGGAAGAGCACCCGCAGCAAAGAATTATCCAGCGCAAAGTACCAACAGTGCTGAGGTTGAGAAATCCTGCTGTTATTCTTCTGCATCATTTTATTGCTTCTCCACCCATTCTAGATTCTCAGTAAACACATGTGCTGGTGAAGGTGGCTTTATCATTGGTTAACACAGACTTTCATCCCTGAGAGATCTGAGCCCCATTTGGCATGCTCTATCAGGTTATGGTTTCTGTACAAGTACATTCAGTTGAAACTGGATGTTGGACTACCGAGAGATGTTCCAAAGAGTCACTTGAGCACAAAAAAGAATTCTTAACTTTCCATCAAGAGGCTGAATGGCCTCCTCGAGGACTGGTATGGTCCAAGGATTGAGGCTCAGCGTTAATTCTCTGATGCTAGCAGGTCGGATGTTCAGCTGGGGCACTAGCTGGGTTAGTGTGAGTGGGAGGAAGCTCCTGCTGTAGAGCCCGTATGCAGCCCTATGGATTGCTGTGGACCTCACGTGGCCTTTTTGGTCATGAGTCACAATGGCAACTTCTGGCCACCTGCTGTCCAATCGTCAGCAGCTCAGTTTCCACCAGGGACTAGTAGCATTCGAGGAGTTGGTTGTTTTTGTTTTTTTATGACAGCTTTTTACAATATATTGTATTTCATCTTCATAAAATGTAGAATTCAGTGCTTTTAGTTCCTTCACAAAACTGGACAACCATCATAACTATCTGATTTTAGAACACTTTCTTCATTGCCAAATAGAACCCCATGCCTGTTAGCAGTAACATTCTATGACCTCCAGTTCTGGGCAACAATTTATATTCTTTTCTGTCTCTAGGACTTGTATATTCTAGAAATATCACACTAATAGAATCTCATAATAGGCAGCATGTATATTTGGCTTATTTTACTAAGCACGGAGTTTTTAAGGCTTATCCATACTGTGGCATGAATTGGTACTTCATTCTTTTTTATTTAGAAATAATATTTCATTGTATAGGTAAATAAAACTTCATTTACACTGTAATACTACATTTAACATTTTGAAGAACTGCCAAGTGATACTCCAAGGAAAATGCATCATTTTTCAATCTCAACAAGTTTGAGAGTTTTCATTTCTCAGCATCACCAACACTCATTTTCCGTCTTTTTAATTTTAACCACCTTACTAGGTGTTTCCATTTTGGTTTTGATTTATTTTCCCTAATGGTTAATAATGTTGAACATATTTCCATGTGTTTATTGATCATGTGTTTACCTTCTTTGAAGAAATATGTATTCAAATTACTTGCCCATTTAAAAAAATTGATTATTTGATTTACTATTTTTGATTTAACAGAATTTCTCTCCCAATTAAGTTTTCTTGAAAGCATTTTAGAAACCAATTGACCACAAATATGAGGGTTTCTGTATTGCTAGTTCTATTTCATCAACCTATATATTCCTATTCTTACACTAGTACCACACTGTTTTTATTACAGTAGGTGTGTAGTGAGTGGTAAATCAGGAAGTGTGAGTCTTACATTATTGTTCTTATTTTGTAAAAATTATTTTGGCTATTCCAGATCCCTGGAAAATCCATAGGGGTGACTTTTAATATCAGTTTTGTCATCTTTAAAAAAAAAAGCATCTGGGATTTTTTTTTTAAGATTATTTATTTATTTATTTTAAAGAGAGGGGAAGGGAAAGAGACAGAGAGGGAGAGAAACAACAATGTATGGTTGCCTCTCACATGGCCCTCATGGGGACCTGGCCCGCAACCCAGGCATGTGCCCTGATGGGGAATCAAACTGGGACCCTCTGGTTCCCAGCCCGCGCTCAATCCACTGAGCTACACCAGCCAGGGCACATCTGGGATTTTAATAGAGATTAAATTGACTCTACATATTAATGCAGAGAGTACTACCATCTTAAGAATGTTGTCCTTCTCACATTTTTCAAGGGAGTTTTATAGTTATCAGTGTACAATTCATTCAGATTATAACAGTCTTAAGTAGTTGTACATTAATATACTTCGTTGTTATATCACACGTCTCTGATGCTCTCTTCTTTCTTCTTCATTTTTTTTTCTTTCTTTTTCTAAAACCTATCTTCAAGTTCACTAATTCAACTTTCTGCAGATTCAAAACGGATGCTCAGTACTTCTAGTCAATTTTTTACTTCATTAAAAAATATTTAATTTCACAATTTCTATTTGGTTATTTTTTATAATTATAGTCTCTTATTGATATACTCCAGTCAATCCAACAATGTTTTTTACTTTTCTTTAAGTCTTAGTCATGATTTTATATAGTTTCTTAAAAATATTTATAAGAGCTGTTTTAAAGTTTTTGTCTAGTAAGGCCAACATCAGTGCTACCTCAGGGACAGTTTCTATTGATTATTTCCCATTTCTTTACATGTTTAATGATTTTTTTGTTGAAAAATGTGCATTTAAGTATTATAATATAATAGCTCTGAAAATCTGGTCACACACATCCCTAGGGATTTTTGTTGCTGGTTCTTTAGTGACTTTCCTTGTATAAATTAACAAAGTATGTATTTTTATTATGTGTGGACACTGAAGTCTCTTTTCAGTTAGCTTAGTGGTCAACTAATAACTAAAAAAATATTATTTTTATAAATTTATTTATTTATTTATTATGTCTTAATGCCTTGAACCAGAAATTTCAGTCTTTGCTGAAAGGCTTTGTGTTTGTTTTGGTGGATATGGCTTTAATGCTCCAGTAGGCAGTTTACAATTCTGCCTTAGCCTTTACTACCTGCTTGTAAAGAGCCATAGAGTGAGCCAGAGGTGAAAGTATAGGGCTTTCTTATATTCTTTCTGGGCAGGTGCAGATCCTTGACCGGTGTATGGCCTTCTAGAACCCCATAAATGTGTTGGAGCTTTTCAAAACCTGTATAGACATCATACTTCTCAGATTTTTCTTTCAAATTATTTAATCAGTCTCTTGTTAGCCCCAACTGGTACTGTTGCCTCAAGAAACTGTGATGTTAAATGATTGCTACTGATAGTTTTTGACAAATGCCTTGGGGATAGGGCTGTTCATGAGTTCAGAGTCAAATCAAATAAAGACAAGATCTGAGAACATAGATGTTCTGGGGAACTGCGAGACAGATCAAATATTGATAATTCTATGGGAATTGAGATTTTTAGAGAAGCTTTGAATCTGTTTTACCTTCTCTAAAGACTGCTAGGCTGCAGATTTTAAAAAATATTTTGGTTTTGAAGCTGTTGTTTTTAAGGTTACTATAGAGTCATGGAAATGGGAATGGGGATTTAGACAGGTTAAAATACCACAAAGCTCACTGTTGTTACCAAGATGCAGTTTTTTTCTTTTCTAAACAGTTATTTAAATTTTACTACCTGCTAAGTTGTTTTCTGTTTATTTTTTTAGCATACAATTTGTTAACATGGAAAATGTTTCATATCTTTCACTCAGTAATTAGAGATAAGGTTTAAAGCCCAAGTATTTCTTGCAAAAGTAATCAATTGATTCAGTGTCATATTAAATCTTTCTCGTTTATCTGCTTCACAGAAGCCCTTGTGCTCCCAGGTCAAATTTCTCCTCATCTTCACCAACTTCAATGCACTACCAGGGATTCATTTTCTGAACTGACAGGTTTTTTTTAAAGCAGTGTAAGAAAATGTTTTCTTTTTTTATTGTTCAAGCACAGTTTTCTACATTTCCCCCCCCACCTCTACCCCCACTCCAGCCACTCCCATCTCCCACCCTTGATCCTATCCCCCTTTGGTTTGTCCACGTGTCCTGTGTACATGTCCCGCTCCCCTCTCCCATTATCCCCTCCCACCCAGCTCTTGAACTGACAGATTTTATAGTCTGTTTCACTTATTTACTATTTACTATATTACTGCCTTATAAATGGGTATTCATTATTACACTGAAAGTTCTATTAAAAAAACAACATATTTTTAATCTTTTGTACCAAGTGTGAATAACAAAAATATTTGTGTATTTATTTTTCTGAAAATATGTTTTTTGTCCTCTTGTTTCCCTATATGAGGTAATTCACACAAAATATAAACAATGAAATAAAAATAAGATAAGGAATCAAAAAATATGAATCCTAATAGAAAGTAGTGAACAGTTCAGGAAGTATGGTGCAGAGGAAATAAGTCCCTTTGGCTCCACTTATTCTGATGGTGAAAGGAAGTGAGTCATAAGGATTCACCTGATTTTCATTGAAGAAAACACAGTAACTTTTTAGAGAAAGCAAATGATTTCTAGCACTCACCTTTAAAATAAATTTTTATCACAGAAGTGTCTTATGAGGACCCTGAGTAAATTAATAACTAATATCCTCAAAAACAGACCTCAGCACACCCAGTAGGGTTTTTAAAATGGCTTTTTTGTCTTCTTTTCAGAGACTTGAAGGGTTTGGTAAAACCAACCAATATAATGTTTATTTTTGTTAAAAAGTGATTGAGATTATTTCGATTTTCAGTTTTAAAATTGCATTTCCTCTCATCCCTCTCAAAATACAACTTATGATTGGGAAAAAATCTTGATGAATCAATCCACTTGACAAAGCAAAACAAAATTAAAAAAAAAAAACCTGAACACGGTTTTTCTTAAATAAGGCAATGCCTGTTTTAAAAAATAGTAAACTTGTTTATTGAAAAGGAGAATATATTGAAAAGTGCACACATCCTAGGTGTTCCCTTGAAGAACTGCTGCACACTGAACAGATCGGGTCACCGTGACCCAGCCAGACAATAGAACATTTCATGTCCTTTCAGGTCGCCGTCCCTCCCTACCCCAAAATAACCACTGTTCTATTTTAAATAACATAGCTTAGTTTTACCTACTTTTGAATTGTTTATAAAAGGAACAGTACAGTTAATATTCGTTTGTATCTGGCTGCTTTTGCTCAATATTATGTCTGTGATGCCCACAGCCAAACTCAGGATGTGTTGTGTAGTAACGACTCACTGATTTTCATTTCTGAATGGTATTCCATGTACGAATACACCGCACTTTATTTTACACAATTCACGTGCTAGTGAACACGTGGGGTTTCTAGGGTGGGGGTATTGTAATGAAGACAGTTTTGAGTATTTTTATACAAGTTAGTTAGCCCATGTTGAAGAGAGATTGCTGGACCATTAGAGATATGTGTGCCTAGTTTTGATAGATATCGCTAGTTTTCCAAAGTGAATGGACTAATTTACACGTCTATTAGTGGTATGTGAAAATTCTAGTTGTTCATTATTCTTCATACTTGTTTCTGTCACTCATTTAGTTTGAATCATTCTGGTGGTTACTCAGTGGTATCTCATTGTGACTCTAATTTGCATTTCCCATGTATATAATGAAGCTGACAACTTTTTCTTAAATAGTGTTAAAAGTTACTAACAGTTATGGATGTAAACCCTACTTTTTTAATCTTAATTTTTTTATGTAAAAAAGTTTTTAATTTTAATAAATCTAATACATAAATCTTTTCCTTTAAGTTATTGTTTCTTTTTTATTTTTGTACCCTAGGTTATGAAAAAATTGTATTTTGTTTTCTTCTAGAAGAATCAAGATTTACTTTTCACATTTAATCCACACCAAAACCTTTTATCACAACTGCAATGAAGTAGTAGTAGAAGTAATAATGATAAAAATAATAAATAGTAGTAATAATATCTGTCATTTCATGTGTGCTATATATTTTGGAGTTTTAATCCTCATTATAGGTCTGCAATGTAAGTGTTATTGTCTACATGTGTTCTGCAGTTTTTTAAAGTTTACAATTTAAAGTTTAGGAAATTGAAGCTTGGGGTGGTTAAGTATCTGTTGTCCTTCTGAAGAGAGGATTCAAATATATATCTGCTTCATTCTATAGACCACATATTTATTATTCCACCAGATTTTCTTCTTAGGATTCCTGTTTGTAGATTATGTGTGAGAGCCTTAAAATCTGTGTATTCTAAAAACTCTAATTCCAAGGGGAAAGAAATTAAGTGAATAAAATAAAAATAAAAAGCAACATTGAGTGGAAATTCTAAAGCAGCACATCAGTGAAATCTGAAAATATAAAAAGATGAAAATAATGCACTGAGAACTCAGAAGAGAAGAAAATGGATCAAAAGAACTGGCAACAATAGAGCCTGACAAATGAAGTCATTAATGTACTGTTCCAATCTACAAAGCATTGTTGAAAAGCAAGCAAGAAAGAGAAAAAAGCAGGGAAAATTGATGAAAGTCAAGGACATAAAATTCTGAGTGTTATCTATTTTATAGGTTATGTTTCTAAGTTCACACTCAAGAAGCTTTTTATTTCCTTGTTATTACTTTGTTTTCATGTAGGTAAGTGCTCATCCAGATAGCAGAGATGGTGTTTTTTTATATCAGCTATTGTCAACGCGACACAACAAAAATCTTCCCACTGATGAAATGGGAATAATGCTTTCTATTAAGTTATTTTTCATAGCAGACCTTGATTTCAATGAGTAAACAACAGTAAAATAAATAGCTTTAAATTAGTAAAAATATAAACATATCTCACTCAATATCTACCTCAATAATTTTCATTAAGATGTCTCTCAAAAAGCAAGAAAGTTATTGCCCTTGAAGTGGTAAAGAGACACTCGTGATGACCTTTTTGAATCCGACTGTACTCTATTATGTGACTATCCTTCCACCCACTAATTGTATAAGCTTAATATACCCTCCAATCTGGGTAGCTTTCTGTTGTCACTGTTGTAACGGTACATTTTTATTAAGAATTTTAGCAACTACTGCAATGTCCATATCTGTCAAAGTTAGAAACTGTATTCTTCCTTACAAACATTTAATACAATGCTTAAAAACAGTTCATCGAAATTTTATGGCAGAGAGTTAAAGTTTTCTCGCCTTAGCTTTTGTGCCTTTTATCTGCTTTGATGATGATGTTCCTATAAAGATGATGTCGAAATAGTTAAGACACTTAAAAAGATGACAAATTAGTAATAAAATATTCTAAAAAGGTTATAATTATATTATAAATAAAAATGTTGCCACTACTCAAAAGACTTAAGCACTTAATCATACCCCCTACGTGAGTTTAATCGAAGGAAATACCATGAGAGTTCAATATGATATGTGAGAAATGTACTTTGTAGTGAGATAATTTTGTATAAAGATATTTGACATGAGAGACTAGCTCTTTCAGGTTGCTTCTCTCAGACTCCAACACTGAGCGCTCACGTGGAGACAATCTAAAGAGGCCTTCTGTGAGTAAAGGACAAACTGACAGTCGCCAGAGAGGAGCAGGGAGAGGGAAAATGGGGGATAGCAGGGGGAGGGCCATCAAGGAACACATATAAAGGACACATGGACAAAGCCAAAGGGGGTGGGTTCAAGGGTGGAAGGTGGGGACGGGGGCCATAGGGAGGTAAAAATGGAGACAACTGTACTTGAACAACAATAAAAAAAAGAAAAAAAAAGAAATACAAAGCAACATAGTAGTTATCAGACGGAAGGGGGTGGGGATTAGTAAAGGGTAAAGGTGGGGCAAATATATGGTGACAGAAGATGATTTGATGTGGCAGTGATTTCCACACATGTGTAAACACGCAGTCCTGAGAATTTACACGTTTTGAGCACAGCTCCGTGTGATTCCTGTGTGAGCAAGTGTGGATCATGTCTGTGGGATGGGAATTCTCTAATAGGAATTTGGCAAAGGTGTATCTTAAAAAATTCTGGCTTGCTGATCCCTGAATATTACTTTAACCTGGTCCTGTCTGCCACCGGATCTGAATTT